>WEKY01046601.1:0-62248 GCA_013390045.1 Picathartes gymnocephalus
GGAAGGGAAGGGAAGGGAATTAGATGTTGATAAAGGAATGGAAGTTCTCCCTAAATCCCATCTGATACTGGCTGATTTAAACTTTGCATGCACTTTTCAAAATACAGGGCCAAGGTCTGTACAAAACTGTACAGAAGAATTTAATATAGGTGAGGGGATTGCAGGATGCAGAGAGGAAGGAGCATCTACTTTTTGCCAATAAATATAATGTCAGCACAGGAGAACTCACTTCTGTCCTCTCTCTCGAAAGAGCTATTTCAGGTTTTTTATTACTTTCAGTAATAAACTTCTCATTTGGTGCTTAAAAGGTTATTTTCTGTATGACAAATAAATATCTCCTTGCCAGCCTGTTATGAATCAAATAAAGTAATACACCACCAAGTTTGGAGATGACATAGAGCTAATGGGTCATTGACAGTGTGCTCCTTTGCTGATGCAAAATTGCTTCCTGCAGTCTTCCAGCCCTTCAATTTACTTTGAAGAGTCTTCAGCAAGGGAGCCTTGGCCTGTTCCTCAGTAAGCACTTCTGGTATCACAGAGACTGAAGCTACAGAAAGGAATTCTTACTGCTGTGATAACATTTTGATAGATGCTAAACCCCATTTCGGTTGACCCATTTAGACCTCCTGAAGATGGGCACTGCCCCTAACCCTACACATACTCCCTGCCCAGCACAACCTTGTTTAGGGTCTGTAGCAGATGGTGTAATTCAGGTAAGCAAAAACAAATCACTTGGCTGGGAGTTCAAGAGGATTACAGCAAAACTTACATACATACATACAGGGTTGTACTTCCTCTGGGATGTTTAGTATTGCAATTATTACTGTCATCCAGCTTAACCTCTCCCCCTGATTTCCCAGTTTTCAGCTGTGGCCTTTACTCTCAGCTGGCTTGTTTTATGCTGTCCCTTTACCCTGAAATTTCAATTTACTGTTTTAAAATAAACCAGTATGAATTCATCTATTGTCATAGCATGTGGGAGTCAAAATGGGGCATGAGGGCCACTTAAGACCCAGAAATGCTTCTGACTCCCCTTAAAGAAACAAGTGAGGGATGGGAACCCATGAGACTAATTTTTAACCAGAGTTTTAAACGGATGTTTGTTTTCCATCTCAGAAGAAACAGGGAGAACTTCTCAACGAGACAGAGAGGCAGCAGATGTGGTCCTGCTACCCTATAATGAACAGGAAAGGGAGGTGCTGTTCTTTCATTTACTCTAAGATAAGAGATCCATTATTAAATTCTACCCGTGTCTCTGACACTTGCCATGCCTGGTAGGGACTAGGACCAACTGTGCCAATGTGCCCTCATCTTTCAGAATGGCCATATCTTGACAGACATATTGGTCAGCTTGGTTTTGCAGTTTTCTAGTTTGTTTTTGTGGGGTTTATTTTTCTGTTTCTTAAGGCAAGGAGCATTTCAGCACAAACACAGATGTTTTTCAAATATCCCTAAGAAAGGGTTTGTTATTATTTTACTCAGGTGTATTAGGCTCAGTATTTTGAACCTTGGCTGTTTATTCCTTCCTTTAAATAAATATACTTCTGCCTTGAAAAGAGCAGATGAAGTCAATTGGTTTAAATGTTTCTCATTTCCATGCAGCATATACAGTATGATAAGCAGTTAAAGCTAAAAGTAATATTTGGTATGTCAACGTCTCTTTCACTGCCAAATACTTTAAAGTCCAACAAAACAAGAAAATTTAAATGGGTTCCAAGATGTAAATATCTTGGGACAAGGTCAAACAAGGTGGCAAATATTCGTGTGTACTACACATTTCCACCTGATGAAAAACAAACAAGTGTGGATTTTTATTTTTTTGTCAATGCAGTAGTAAAGGGCAAATGTGGAAATCCATCCGATGCACAAATATTTCTAGCATTAAAAAAATCGATGTTTCTTTAACCACTACTCCAAGGCTCCTTTACGATTAGTTCAATACCTACTGATGTGCTGACCTACCTAATCTGATGTCTTGTCCACCTCCAAAATAAAACAGGCAAGGCTATATGCAGACTTTTAGTTCTGGGAAAGATCTATACCCCATTAAAGTCCACAATAGCAACAGCACCTTCAAGAGCAGGGTGAATATTGACATGCTTTAAGAGAAACTCTTACGTATACCAACATAACCCTGTGGGGGACTGTATTATGTCCAAAAAATTTCAGGCCATAAGTTTTTTTAACAACATAGCAAAAGCTCTGTATCTAAGATATCTAGTACAAGTGGAGGCATCCAGCAAAGGAAACTAGCCAGTACGTGTTGTATGATCTATGGTTCAAAGCATTATTTATTCACCATTCATAAAACACAACTCCAGATTCGCGGTCCATTGGTAAAACTATACTGCAACAAATAAGATTCTTGCCTGAGGTAGGACAAAGCTGAGCCCCATAATCTTTTGAAGCATAACAGCCTCTACATGATAAATGCTTAATTTATAAACTGGTGGACAAAATATTAGTGAAATAATAATGTTCAGTATGCCTGCAGCCATACAGTCTTCAACTATGATCCCACAGGTCATGCAGCTAAACCAGATGAGTTTAGGTCAGTGTTCAAATTAAACACCTCCAGAAGAGAGCAAGAGTTGCAGAAGTGTTACTGTGATTCTGCTCATACTCAAGATCTTTGCTTCAAATCAGGTTCCATATTCACAGTAAGTTAACCACACCTGAGTTAACCCTTCTTCAATTAAATAATCTTAATCAAGATATACAACATGACAAACTTTAAGAAATTGGTTTTAAAAATAAATTTTATAATCAAAAGCTGCAGAATTAGATTAGATTATTCAATTATTAGAGGAATTAATGTTCCAGAAGAAAAAAATATTATTTTATGAGCTGCCAAATTTTGCTAACTATAGCTGTTATGTTTTTTCCCTTTCAGCTGGTTAACGCAAAAGAAAATTATTGGAACATTCAACATCAAGGTTTCATGCTAGATCAAACTCAAGTTAGAGTTAATACTCAGATAGTAATTGCAGTCTGTATTCAAGGACAACAGGCTTTTAGTAATGAGGCAGTATCTCTAAAGAGAATGCTAAACAAAGTCAAAGATGCCTTCTTGTAATCCTCACCAACACTTTATTGGTAAGAATTACACACTATATGTTATGCCTTTCAATCTGTATCAAAGTAGAGATGAAGCAGCCTGCTGAACAAGTTCTCTAATGTGTTTCAGTGAAAACCAAATCAAAGCCATGGGGCAGCTTATGGAGCTCTTTCCTAATGCCTCTCAGACACCAAAAACCACATAAATCTCTGCTGAACCAGAATCACCTGCTGGCGTGCGTGTCCTCCCTGCTCCTCAGAGGTGGCAACCAGCAGAAGCCACTTGCAGCTGGTAAGAAAACCTGCCAGGAGAAAGAGAGGAGGCACATTGAAACATCTGGTTTTACCTATCCACCCCAAAAAGCACCCTCAAGTCTAGCACCTTCCAGCAGAAGGGCAGCAATGCCACCAGCAGCTGCCCTCTCCAGAAATCTGTGCCAGGACAGAGGCATGGTGCACAGTGGGTTATCAAGATCAGCTTGTGTGGCCATACCCCATAGCTCAAGCTAAACACAAAATCCCATTGACTAATTGCCAAAGGAAGAGGACAACCCTCAATGTGAATGGTCTGTCAGGCAGTTACATTTAATTTTCAAACACAGCACAAAACCACACATGTTGAGAGAAACAGATTACAGGTAATTTGGATTTATTGTAGCCAACTCATAAACCACAACCAGACTAAACCCCCATAGCAAGCAACAGAACTAGACCCAGCTAAACTACATGTCTCATGTTTAATCATTTAGCAAAAATTGGTAATTCATTTCTCAATAGAGACTGTGATAAATATTGGCAACGTGTCCAAGATACATTTATGTGATACAGTTTTACTTTAGCATGAAAAGGAAACTGACTTCTGTTACAGTACAGCCTGGACTCTAAACTGCTTCTGGATGATCAAAATACCATGGTCTTACTGCTGCTGCATAATGCTAAACACAGACCAACAGTGCCTTTTATAATTCTATTTATAACTCCATATATTCTATGTGTATTCCAATTTGTAAGTCCATTAATAGCTGACTTCCCTGCGTTTACAGGAAGATGAATAAAATTGTCCTGATACTACCCTGACAGGAGAAAGGTCTATATTTTTTTCAGACAATCTATTTACAAGTACTATTCTGTAGTAAGAGAAGTTGCAAGTACATTTGTCTGAAACTATGTGATGGCAGTTTCATTTAAAATAGTATATTTTTCTTGGATACACTTGATTATTTCTAGTTGGAAGAGTCCTCCTCTGCAGAGGGCAGAGAACTTTAAATTCGGTCAATACTTGTGCACCATTTGAAATCAATATCTATAGAAGATATATTAACCTTCACTTGAAAAATGCCAGTAAATAGAGTCAATTATCAAATTAATTTTTCTTTTATATTCATGAAATAGGAATAGTCATTGTCAATATAAGCAATTCATTAAATGAATGACTAGCAGCTGAAAAGATTTAATCTTTAGAGCATAGGAAATCTATAAAAGCTGCAAAGTCAACAATATATGCTGTCCACAGGAATTCATTACTTTTAGGGAGACAGCTATTCCACAAAATAACAGCCTCCTACAAGCATTCTAGTTCACTTTATTAATTAATGAAGTCGAGCTTGAGATGTTTATGATGTCCCTAAACTGTGTTCTAAAATGGGATATAAAGTAACAAGCTACAAAAATAATAACCTCTAGTTTTGAAATGGCTAATACATAGTGCTTAAATTTCTTGGAGGGTCAGTGACATTCCCTAATTTTAGATCATTAGTCTTGTTTTTCCAAGCATTTTGTGACAAAAATGTTGTGCTGATGACAATAGTGCTGGTGCCAGAATTGGAGAGATAGAGAGTCTAAGCTACAGGAGGTAGAGCTGTTATTATTCACCCTCTCAACACTGTAGTCCTAAATCTACCAGCCAGTGTAGAAGCCTCTCTACAAGGGCTTTCCTCATTTTCCTGGTTTAGCGGAGTACATACATTTCAAATTTTTACCAGTACTGAAGAGAGAGAAAGGAATGAGGTTTTTCTTTTAGTTTCTGTAAGTAATCAGCTGTCAAGTGCTGCTGATTCCGCTACACCAAATGCAACTGAGCAGCATTTACTCAGCGTTATAAAAAGTCATGGTTCTCAGGGAAGATGCTTCATATATGGCCACAGCCTTAAAGAGTTTTAAAGCTCTCTTCACTGTAAAAGAGATGCAGTGCTGCTTACTGGAGGAGTCTTTAGAGTGACTGAAGCACGAAGACTGGGCTTTTGCATTGTAATGAATTATTCTGTACCAGCAATAACAGCTAAATATAAGTCACCCAAGAGCCTGAGGACAAAGGGTGGGTAAGACAAATTCTCCTCTTCTGTACAGACATAAACCAAATTCCTTCTGGGAAAACAGCCAGTATTTTCAATTGTCCCTACCTGCAGTAAGGACACGTATTTTTGAGGTGCTGAGCAAGCACAGTTGCCTTTGAAACAAGGCAAGAAACAAATGTGCTTAGAACCCTGAAAAATAAAGACCTAGGCTGAATTTAACTAGTGCAGAGTGCCTGCAGTTCCTATTGGTTTTACTGGGAAAACCCTTACGAAACCGTAATACCACAAGTTAAAAAAAAGGGGAAAGGACACACCCTGTCTCTCCTCAGGTGCACCTAAATATGCAGCATGTACTCACACTTCAGTCATGGAATTATTTTCTCAGACACTAAGGAAATTCTACTGCCCAAGGCTGCAATATCATACTAAAATCTCCAAAGATCACAGATATTTCCTATTGAAATCTGGGATCAGTGACAAGGTTATTTCCTTTGAATTCACTGTTATGGTTATAACAATGTCCTATAAAGCACATTTTATTTTAACTTACTTTAAGCAATCCTTTACAGAAGTCTCCACTGTGAACCACACAATACTGACTGGTTTCTAAAAACAGTCACAGGGAATAAGTGTCTAATACTCTAAGCAGGTGAATGCCTGGTACCAGTTTCTAGAGAAATAATCTTGTCCTCACACCTGGACCTAAGCACTGCCACAGGTGAATTAGACTTGAAAAGAAACACAGTCATAAATAGAGAGAAAAAGATGTGGAAGATGATCACTACTTCTCACCTTGGGGTTTTGACTGACCAGAACAAGGCTCAGATTGCAGTTACATACAAAATGGCTCTACAAATACTACACACTTTTTGATCTCCCACCTTTAGGAAAAGCAACTTTCTTATTTCATGCAATTGACTAAACTTTAGTTCATAAGTTTAATCAGACTGTGTTCACACCTTTTTCCAAAAGACTCTTATACCTTGTGTTACTTTGGGTTGTACTGTGCAGAAGATGACAATAAATATTTGTCTGAGAAGTGGTTATAATATGCATTTTAGTTGGTGAGATATTACACAGTACCAAGAAATCATGACTTAATGAATAAATTCCATTTTTCCTCACAAATCAACTGAATGCAAAGACACTTTCCTGTTATTATTTTCCTGAAGTAACAAATTTATATGTAAAATGCTCCATCATCAATTGGAGTTCTGGATACATGACCCTCATACAGAGGAACTTCATATTAGGATCGTTTACGAGAAATGCAAAACTTCATCAATCAAAACATTTAAAAGGAGAGTATTTGGAGATCCAGCTGCAGTAGAACTGTTTGCCTTCATAGGTAGAAGGCAGATACAAACTGATGAGACACATTCAATTCAGCTCTGCCTAACATGTAAGAAGGAAGAAAAACATGACCATAACAAAAAGTCACTTATCAGAAGCACCTAAAATTCCAGTGCTGAAAGTGTATGACTAATGCCTTGAAAGGAAAATGGAATAGGATCTCCTTACTCTCTCACTGCAGAGATAATTGAACATAGCATGTGAAAAGAGACACCCTAATAGCGATTATTAACTCTGTATTTTAAAACCTGCAAAAAATAACACAACAGCCTTATTCTATTTGTGTCAAAGACAAATGTTTGAGCTATTTCATATTGTTTGACCCACTCTGACATGCATATATTGACACAGATCATAGCAAAAGCTGTATTAGGCCGGTGGGAATTATAGTTCCCTTCCTGCTGCTTATAACCATCTTTGATGTAGCCAGAATTTTCTCTTTATAAAAAGCATTGTGCAAGTAGAATAGGCCTATTTCATACAGAATTGGATCAGCAAGATGGCTCCTTCCAAGTAATTCCAAGAACATCATGTTTATTTTGTGAACCATAACTATATAAATACTGAAAATGCCAAAAGTATCATGAAGTGAAACATAACCTTTAAGCACAACAATCTGTCTAAACATAATGTATCAAATACAAGTTTTTATAAGAGTTAGGGATTGAAAAATTCCAACTTGTACTTTTTTTAGCTATGTTGAGGACAACCCATTGAAGTGTCCCAGTGGTGCTGTGGTGGCTTTTACAAATAACACAAGGTGGAGCATGCAGTACTGCAGTCTGATAGCTGATTTGGCTCTCAGCAGTGCAAGACTCTCAGTGCTGGCTCCCATCTGTCAGGAAACACAAGCCTGTAAGAGCTGCCACAGGTCCTACTCGACCCTCGTTCTGGCTCCAGCAGCATCTCTGCCTCAGTCCTTCTCCAGATACTGATTTTTGTTTACATTCACTGTAGAATCACCTTATAAGCCAAAATTCTTCAATATTTGGACTGACATTGTCCTGGGAATAATTAAGGTAAATCTGATAGAAAACTACAACCAAAAATGTGTTCAGTGATCCATATGCCAGCTTCTTGCCATTACTTATGTCAGGTGTTTTACAATTCAACAGCTACAGCAAATTATTTGTATGTGCTCATTCACTGAGTTACAATGCTTAAAGATAGTACATTCACAAATGCATTGCATCTTCTCAAAAATGTTTTAGACATGGTTGATTTGCCTAATAGTATGATTTTAATATTATTCATTACTTGGGGGACCCACACATGTTCAGTTTGCTGTGTCCTGCTGTGAACATACAGCTGAGTCCTGGTAATTCACCATCTGCATGCACTTGGGAAATGTGAAATAACATGTAATGTCTTCTACTATTTTCCAGATAGCTTCTCAAATAAATGAGCATACTGCAGCCCAACATGTTTTACCTTGCAGTTGTTAGGAGCACACACATAGCTCCTGCTGCTTAGCTGGCACATGGCAATTTGTGGAGATGAGGTATCTTGGGATTATTCACACACTATAACTTTTCTATGTGAGTGCACTTGTTTGCTAAATGTTACTAGATCTCTACTTTGATAAATATTACTCCATGATTTAATTTTAAATAAATTGCCCTTTTTAGACAATTAATCACTTTCTAAGTGCAAGTTCCACAGGCTGTTCAGCTTTCAAGAAATGCTCTCTTTTCAAATCCAAAGTCTGTGTTGGAAGACCAAACGCATACCTAATGAAGGCCTTCTCTTAGGAACAGGGTGGAAATAACCATCATTTCTACCCACAGAAATACAAGTATCAGGATTCAGCTCTCTCAGCAGACACATCCCGTGGTAATGACTTCACAGGTAGGCCTTTAATGCCTGCATTTATTTTCAGTACCTTGAGTGGCTCCTTTCCTAGAGACTGACAGACTGCAGACACACAAGGCAAAAATTGCCAGTGAAAACTTCAATAACTCTTGCCAAACCAGTCTCTCATCTACTACACACTACTCCTGGCTTCCTCTTGCTAAATTGCTCTGCAGACAGTCTTCAAGCCAACAGAATGATTCGTTCCCATTGCTTCATGGAATCAATGCTGCCATAAAAAGTATGTAGGTTACAGTTACATTGATTGCAATGATAAAAATATTCGTATCTTTACTCAACCTTGCTAATCAGGTTAAGCAAGGTTTTAAAGCAATAAAAGCTATCTCTAAAGACTAAGAAAAGAAACCAATTGTTTTTACTCCCTGCACATTTATTTCTGTACATATCAGATAACCAGCACTTCACACGGGGTGTCACACTCAAGAAGAGTGCAAGAAAGCTGATGTGGAAGGGCTGTAGCACCACTCTTTGCTGGTGACTCTACTTAGTGCACTGTACAGCATAGCATCAAGGCCAAAGCCTGTCAAAACCTAAGTGCTAAATAGCAGGAGCACATCTATGTGAATAAAATTGTAACTCAGAAGTTGCAATTCAGTCTGTGTCTTCTTGGAAGCTGGATGAAGGTTTTTCTATGGGCAGCCCTATAATTACCATCTAGAAACTAATTTGTGTTCTCTCTGAGTCACACTTAGAAAAGGGATGAATTTAATGTTTTTAACTACTTTTAAAAAAAATACATTTTGCACAGTCAGTTTTGAGTGCTCCAATCATCCAGGATGAAAAAGAAAGAAAAACAGTTAGAATGGGGTGGGGTTTTTCCCTTTCATGGCTGGTACATTCTCAGATATTCACGGACAAATTTAGATCTGCACTATCAGTATTCTGACAGTGTTGTCACACATGATGTCCCTCTCCTTGAATTTGACAAGCAGTGTGCCACAGAGTACAGGATCAGAAAAAAATTAAAAAGAAAAATCAGAGAGAGCAGAACCCACTCATTTGTTTTACTATTCATTTAAAAGAGGTTTTATTAGCTGTAGTCAGAAAGGAAAGCAGAACTCCCAAAAAATACAGATTATGCTGCACTTCTCTAGGAAAAAATTCCCTTTGTTCCTGCAGAAACATACCAAGTACATTGTTTTTGACTTTTAAGCTTCCTAGTCACTGACTATCAGATTTTTAAAATGCTGACTTCTGAGGTGAGGGCTCATAACCTTGTTGACTGCTTTTGGACCTGTGCTTAGACTTTTCCGAATCTATCACCTTATTTACATTGGCCATTGGCTTTTCACCTGTCTCCACAATTTGCTTTCTCAGCTATAAGGGGCACTTACCTCTACAAGAAAATCAAATGGGAGTTATCTCTATTTCACAGACTATTCAGAAAAAAAATCATTATATATACCCTGCAGTTAAGAAACCTGTGGCAGAGTTTAGGGAAAAATTTCTCAAAGCATGCTCTCCTAGTTCTGGGATTCCAAAAGACAAGAGCAAGCAGTTCTGCCCTCATTCAAAAGAGTGATGTCTGTAGTTGAAATTACAAGTTCTCAGTCACCTCAGTTGGGTTCACAAAAACAGAACTGCAAAATGAGAGGCTATAAACACTATACACTTTACTTTCTCTCACAGACTTAACAAGGTTGCTCAGGTGCAGGTCAAGAAGGGAAACGTGAATCTCTGATGCTTATTTTTATGTCTTTTTTACACCAAACTACCAGGCCAACAACAGAAGAAAGCATCCGCAGAAATGCCCACAGCAAAAGTAAAGCTTACCCAAGGAGTTAGGATACTATTTCAGTATCGCAGAGCTGCTGGGCACAGGCAACGTGAGACACAAGGCAAGGCTGCTTCCTTCCGGTGATTCCACCCGGCAGCAGAGGCGGCAACAGCGGCCAAAACCCTCGAGAGCTGCTTTAGCTTGTGCTCAGATCCAGCACGCCCTTTTGTCAGAATAAAGCTTTTTACAGTATGTGATGGCAGCTTCCTTCTCACTGAGTTCCTGAGTGACATTTAACTTCACAGGGGCATGTAACTCAAAACCATAACTCTGCCCTCTTGCTTTTTTTCATTTTAGGCAAAAACCATATTGCAATAAAAATGTAAACCTTATTCTTCTGTCTCTGCTTCACTCCAGTAGGTAACAGAACTTAAAAGTCAAGAGAAAGGGTTACAAATTTTTTCTTTGCTTGGCAAAGATTAAAATCCTTCAGAAATTCCCTAATTTCATGTTTCTCTTCTAATTTAGCCATACACCTTTTTCATGCCAGATGGGTTTTCCCCAAGCTCTCGCACCACTATGAAAACTGCTGCATTGTTTGTTAATTTATCACTGTATTAAAATATAATAGGTGAACCATACCTAGATAAAATGAATTATAGGTATACCTCCCATACATTCTGTGCATCATGCTAAGGAAAAGCTGTGTTGTGTTAACTGTCAAGCTGAGAAATAGCTGACATTTGTTATTTTAATTGTTTACTTTGCTGAAATAAGCTTCTATGAGAAGCTATGACTTTTATTAAATCTTCACTACAGCATTATTTCCACAGATTGGAAGGCAAAAACTAATTTTCAAAACTGCTTTGCCCTACAAGGTCACCGCCAACAGCTTGAATGCACATGTCAAGGAGACATCTGCTTCAGAGATACCACTCTATGTTAAAAGTGCATTATTTAAAAATTTTAAGATACTTTTCACTTTAAAAACTGCTTATTAATTAATTATGTCATTTTTAACTGGTGTTTATTAGCAAAGACTTTTATCCCCTGTGGATTGTTCCACCATTTCATAACAGCGCCCCCGAAGCAGATCTCAGCATTTGCTTTAGAAATCCCA
Source organism: Picathartes gymnocephalus (assembly GCA_013390045.1). Lineage (NCBI taxonomy): Eukaryota > Metazoa > Chordata > Aves > Passeriformes > Picathartidae > Picathartes > Picathartes gymnocephalus. The sequence goes on from WEKY01046601.1 coordinate 11,414, forward strand.
GTAAAGCATAACCATGGATGAATTCACAGACAAGCTGTCTGTCACCGACCTAAATCACTACAGAATTACACAATAAGTTTATACATTTTCTTTACCCAAGTGTTTTGAAGTCATTGATGAGACCAGAAAATTTCTCATTTCTCTTTTCTTTGAAATGAAAAATCTTGTTCTCAGTTAATCAATTTTTTTCCATTTCAAACCAATGCAACTACACTTGGCAAAAGAGAAAAATTCTTGGTACACTGACCCCGTGCTTCTCTGGGTGCAGTTCTCAAGTTAGCAGTTTCCCAGTCTGTACTATCACTGACTTCAAAAGAGCCTCATGTATAAGGAAAACACAATATTCCAGACAGACAGACCTTTTCTTCATCTTTTCTTCCTGATTCTTCATCTACTTTTTAACAGGATACAGTTAAAAACAGTAGTTGGTTGGTTTTTGGTTTTTTTTAACATGGGTGTTTGAGGATTAATGCATTGATTGATTCCTATACATTATATTTCACTTTATTGAGGTCTAGCCTCTCAATTAATAAAATTTGTGCTCTCAGGATTGATACCTTACTTCATATTAATGGAGAGATTCCCACTGACTTTGAGCTCTGAGTGCTAGAAATAAAAATCCTGAATGTTTATGACTATATAGTGCAGCAGCTCACTCTGCTTCCCCTCTCAAGGGATTAAAGTTTCATTGTCAAGATTAAAATAGGCCTGGATTTTTTTTGTTTGTTAGAATATACATATTACACTTTGAATTGTAGAAGATGAAAAGCTCTGCTTATCTACATAGGATTTTTTTTTTTTTTTTTTTTTTTTTGTTCAGAAGTATAGCAGAAAAGTTGCTATATCCAACTTTGGCCTTAAGGATCCAAGAGCAGACCAGGTTATGGAGGGAAAGAAAATAATTATTAGACCAAGGCTGGAGAAACAGAGAGGGTTGGTGCTAAAAAACTTTCATTGGGGCAAATACATAAAAGAAAGGCATATAGATTTGCTTGAATATAGATTTCCTTACAGACATATGCAAAGGATTGTCTCTTTCATGCTTTCCTACCTGGGCCATGAATTCTGCTGATCCTGTGTTCCCATTTCCCAGGGTCCTCAGGATTCTACACTGGCCCAGTGGCACTGCTCAGCAGCTGTCAGTAGGTAAGACTGGGACATCTTTGATGTCTGTTTATAGTTTTTTTTGCTTACACCTGTCTTTCTTTACACATGCCATACAAACAACTTTCAAATTCTTCTAAGTAATGCACCTCTCAATGAACAGGATTTTTCAGCAGGTATTACCCAGTTCCCATTTCTGGGGGAATTCTGGGTTTAAGGAGCAAGCCAGATGGTGCAAATGGCCTGACTGACCTGTAACTGCACGGCTGCACGGCGTTTCTGCAGCATCCCCGTTGCACACATTCATGGATGAACTGCAGTGGTGACAGCTCTGACTCTGTTTCTGCAGGAGTCAGCTCTACTGTCCTGCCTCAGGCCTGAACCTGCTGCAGCTGAATCGAATATTTGCTGAGCCTGAGGCCACAACCTGCTGCTGCTGCCGCCTTCATCTTTTATTTGATAACTGCCTGATGCCACCTGCCTACCTCACCTCATACAGCAACTGCGACCAGAAGGTCTCCACAGAAAACTGGAAATATATGTCCCTCCTGGTGTGTTTATAACTCCACTGATACTTTCTTGTGGAATTGAAGGAGCACAAAAATGCTTCCATCAAAGCTCAAATGGAACAACTTTTAGTTCAAATATCTCTAGAAAGGTAGAGAGATCAAGTTTGCATCATATTAGGACTCATTCCGCTGCGTTAGATATACCCCGGAGACAAGCAAGCCATAGGATTTCCTTCCAGAAAAAACTGTGTGACATTTTCATAATTTCCCATTAGAACCTAATTTATCAAATATACTTATTGCATGGCAGCAATGCAAAGAAGGAACTTCAGGAGAAGGTGGGACCAAGACTAAAGACTTCTTGAATCCCAGCAAACCATGTATCCTGACTTCATCTCCACAAAACTGGGGCGCACCAAAGGAAGATTGCAGAAATGTCAAATTGGCCAGCCCAAGGAGTTTGAAGGAGCATTGTGCAATTGATTTTTCTACTTAATTCCTATAATCTACATTTTATTATTTTCCACAAATACCAAGTATTACAATACAAATTTTTTGCAAAATCATGACTTTTTTTATAAGAAGTCAAAATTCTTTTGTATTAACAATGTCAAATGATGTTTTATTTAGATGTCCATGTTACACTATAATATTATCCCAACTTACATGGAAACACTGTATCGTTGTCTATATTCATATATAGTGTGAAAAAAAATTAATGATGGAAATTTTAAAGATAAAATAAAAATGCTTGTGACTTGCATCAACTATAGGTCTAAATTTGGAATCTGGGATGGGGTTTAAATAAATAAGAGAAATAAAAGGACTTTATAATGCAGGGAAACAGTTACTCCGGTCTTATAACTTCGGCCACTGAACAACAATATATATATTTATAGCCTTTTAACATCTGCCAACAACAAAATAAGATTATGTCAAGAATTTTTATAAGGTATATAAAGATATTTATTGAAGTTCTGTCATTTTGTATCTTTAGGAAGTTCATTTTCAGTTCCCAGCATTTTATGAAAATTCAAAATATACATCACTGGTTAGTAATAGCTGGGAAACAAATATTACAAAGCAGCATTAAAGGAAAAGATAAGTTTAATAGCAAACCATTCTGACTTATCTTTGTATAAATGCTATGTGCTTTCTAATAGGATTAAGGGCAAAATACAACATAAAACCTTTCTAGTATAGAAAGGCAATCACCTTTAAAGCTTTTCTAAGAGACAACAGAGTAGTAAGAAGTAAGTATATTGATAAAAACTGGATGTTTACAAGATAATATTCAAACTTAATTCAGGGGAAACAAGCAGCTGTTGAATGGTTAATCTCATGTATTTTTAAGGAAAAAATATTTACTGTTTTTTTTTCTCCAGTTCTATAATCAATAATGCAACTCTGCTTTGTTTACATATTCCTTACAAGTGACCTGTGCTTTATTCTCCTTCCCATCTCCTCTTCACCCTAAGCTTTTTAAGCTCATTTGTTTTGGGAAAAAAAAAAAAAAAAAACAAAATATTAGGATCATTTATGGCTGAGAACTATTAAGATGAAACGTAACATATTAAACATAGGAAAGTTGTTAAAAATGTGCTAACACAGGTGAAATCCAAAAAAAAATACAGTGTGCGAGAAGCATATAAAATTTTTCTACACATGTCCTTCAAAAAAGTTTAATACATAGTCAGGTCACATTATTGCACATCAAATTCTCTGGGTCTCTAGCTGCCAGTAGCAATTATCTGTAAGAGAACATATTCTCCCTCGTGACTAGCTATCGGGAATTTTTGACTATACCTAAGCATAGCCTTGAGCAAAACTCCTACAGGGCATATTTGGAAGAGTATTTCATTTGGATGAAATATTAAGGTTTCTGTGCAATATGTCTATCTATATATTTATACATCTGTTTCAACATATTGATCTGTTTATCTGTTTACTTTAATTACAAGAAATATTTGTATGAAAATGTAAATAGTTCCCAAGCTATGCACTGCTGTGCAGAGTTTTAAGAACAGTGCTCTGTTTCCTGAGGCTGCTGTCTGTAACAACACGTGCCCACCAATGGCTCCCACCCTGCGGGGCTCCTGGGGGTGCACCCCAGGGCTGGCTGCACCCCTCACCCCGAACAAGCTGATGGCAATGGGATGTGCCAGTGTTGTTATGGAGTGACTGATGGTCGGGTGGGGGAGGGTGGAGTCGCTGTGGAATAGGAACAGATTCCACCAGTGCTGAGGGAATATAAAGTCGTATAATTGATTATCTTTAAAAATGTATGAGGCAATCCAGCTTGGTAGAGGATTTTAAACAGTGCTTGCTGTGATGGTTTAAAAATCTTTAGATGACGGAGCGCCGAGCTTGCTACCACAGGTTTTCAAGCAAGGTTCTGGTTTCAGGGTGCTGTGGATGGACAGGAAATGAAAACTGTGTAGTTGGATGATAATGGTCCATCCCAGAGCATACAAGAACCACCGGACTCTATTAACAAGAAACACAATGCAAATGTGGAGTAGAATTAATAATGTATGAGATTAATTTAATTTCTGTCCTGTGAACACAGATGCCACCCTGCCTTCAAATGAAATTTTGTTGGCTTCATTTGGATATGAACTGGGTCTCAACAGTACATTAACTATAAGAATGATCACTTGGTCTCATGCTACACCCTCTGAAGTCTACAATAATCTTTCCGTTCCGTTCTAGGCAGTCAGATCAAATCCTTACATTTATGCACTATGCATGTGCATTTATTGCATAACCACATTTAAATGTACAACAATATAGGGGTAAAAATTAACAGATTTCTATTTAGACAGACAGAGAAAAAACTTTATCAGGAGGTTAGGGATTTAAAAAAAAAAAATCTAACAGCAATAGACAATCACTAATTTTCATCAACACAGTAGCTTGAATAAATACAAGAGCAAACACAGCAAAGACTCCAAAAGCTTTTACATGCACTTCTATTACTGCAGAAGAAAACAAACATTACAGCTTTGACAAATGAGTTATTTTGTAAGTCTTTATAGACCTGGGAGAACAAGACTTGATACTATTTTCAAATGACCATGAAATATATGTAAAAGTAAAATAGCATAAATTTTCATCTCTCCTCTTAATAATACATTCAGAATCTTAAATTGTATTCTTTCTTCCTGGATTTTTCCAGATCTATCCTATTTATCTGATTGGATTTCTGTCCCATCTTTCCACATATTAGAGCTAATTAGTACCCCCTGATGAGAAACAGTCCACCGATGGAAAAAGCAGTTGGATAAGATCTACATTAACAAATGTAGTTCATTTAATATCATTTGTACTGCTGCATTATTAATAATACATAATTACCCTGTGCGGGCTGCAAAGGGGAAGAATAAAATCATTCATTCATTTCTAGGCCTTTAAAAAGGAGGGGTATATTTGCCACAGGCTGAAAAAAAGATATTGGACTTACAGAATGTCATTCATCAGTTTTGCATGTCACACTAAAATATTACCTTTTTTTTTGTATAGGAAGTACCACTTTATTTAAATGAGATCCTTACACTAGCTCAAGATATGGTATGCCATCAAGTCACTGAAATACTGAGTTGTTATTCTGAAAGAAACTGAAAAAAGCAGCAGAACAGCCAAATATCTGAAAGCTGAGATTTCCAGACAGCTACTGAAGGTTGTTTTCAATGCATATGAATTCCAGGCCAAAACCCATACAGAATTTCCCATTACCTACACGTGGCTATATTTATTGTGCAATCCATTACTTATCTACTAATCTACCTAACATTTTTTCATTTACCTGGAGTCTCAGTTACTCCAGACTTTGAACGCTGCAGGAAGCAAATATAGAACTGCTTTAATTTTACCCACACTCTTCGGTCCAAATCAGTACAATAACGCTTTACACCACTTACAGAACAATGTCAGATCCTGCTAAATTGCAGGCTAGAAGTACCTTTTAGGATATAGGATAAATTCATCCAACCATGTGCCAAAATCTGTTGTTCTCACTCCAGGAATAGTGTCAGTGTTGCTGTGCATGTTTTGCCTAAAGAATCTGTGTTTTTGGGGGGTTGGTTTGACCCTTGCAGGAATGTTGCCAAACATACCGAGCTATCCTGCCTAATGACCCCTTCCAGAACTCTCATGTTCTTTAAAAAGAGGGAGGGCATGCATGCTAAAACCCAGGATTATATTTCTTTACTTTTCCTGGGTGCAAGAGTCTCATTGTCTACTAATGCTATGAGTAATGCACATGCCCACATTTATTTAGAGAAGGGTCTCTAAAGCAGTTACCCCCTGAGCAGGAATGGGACATATGAGGCAGGGACACACAAAGTATCTGATTCTTCTTTCTCAGGAAGATTTTGGATACAATCAGACTTGCTTTCAGAAATGCTTAGCTTACCTCTGACAGTACCTCAGAAATTTTGGACAGTATTCCTAGTACTTTCTACATACTTCCTACAACAGACTGTGATTTAAAGAGACAATTCAACTGCATCAAACTGCTTTAAAAAAATCAAGAAATAGAACAGCAAAATTAATGCATGAGACAGAAGTTCAGGAATTTCTGGAAACTTCCAGGTACAAGAAAGACTGAATAAAGAGTCCAGAAGCCAGAGCTGAGCTCATCTTGAAGAGAGAGGGGAAAAAAAACCTCATTTTACATGAATTGAATTACCATGCGTAACAGATCTGCACAACAGATCATGTGGGAAGAGGCCCAGCACAATTAAAGATGATCAGCAGGTAAAAAACAAAGTGCAGTGAATAGCTGCTTGTCCCCTCACTTAAGCACAGAAAAGAACAGGAGTTATTGAGTCTGCACTCCTGTAGTGGAAATTCCTGTAGTAGGAATTCACGTTGAAATTCTTAAATGTTACAGATTCTTTAGTGGAATATTTAGAAACACACTGGCAAGCAAAACACTACAGTGAAATTGTTTTTTAAAGGAATGACCGAACAGTGGACACCTGAAACTGTTTGTATCATTTGGTACAAGCCTGAGGAAAAAAATCCCACCAGTATTTATTATATCAGAAGGATGTGTGGGGGTCATGCTTTACCCTGAGAAGTCAGGGCACTGTCCTCAGGTCCCCAGCCAGAAATGAGACATGCAGGAACACAGAACATATAGCAACAGCAAGGACTCGCATCCATCTGGACGCAGTAAAAGTTGCACAGCTGAAATTACACTGTTTACAAAGTCAGCAGCCTTCTGTCTGACAGTGCTGAGGAGGGAAAATTAACCCACCTTCTGGAGGCACTGCAGACCCTTGAGCCACCTGCATCCTTTTCAAGTGTCCTACCTCACCTTCCTCAAAAAAACAAAACCAAAATACTCTCACTCACCTAACAGTCATATCCAGCAACACAAATGCAAGAAGCTAGAAAATCCTATTAAAGGACATAAAGAAATACTTCCAAAAGATGAAATTAAGGGAAGCAAGGTAAGAGTTTGAAGTGTAACATGCATTCTTCTTTTGGTTGACTTCTCAAGAATTTTAATTCTACAAAGTGGGAGTGATCCTAAAGGTTTCAAGTGAATATTAAGCATTTTAAAGACAATAATCTTAATAAACTTGTGATCAAACAGGACTTCTAGGATTGCTCAGATTACTGAGTATTCTGTAATGGTCATTTATTTTTTGCTAAGAACTAAAATAGTAAGACATTCCTCGTGGTTTTTTTGCAAAAATCTATACAGTGATATGTGTCTGTCTATAACTCCACTTCAAATTAATGAAACAATATGGTCTTAAATCTCTAAATTAAGATACTCTATATGCAAAGACTACAAAATGTGAATTATTTGAATGCCATTATCTCACCAATGTAACAAATGAAAAAGTTATATTTTCTTAAATAATATAGGAAACATTTTTGCAATGCATGTTTGAACCTTAATTTTGAGAAGTCACAAAATGTCATTAAATCACAAGTATTTTCTCAAAATGTATTAAATTCAATATACTATATATGTTCAATGTAAACAATACATATTTAAATATATGAAAACAATATACTCATATATAAATAATGCAATTGTAAAGGACCAGAACAGACTCCTAATCCATTTTAAGCCATACAACACAACTGAATTCAAGGTTAACAGCAATTTTATCTTAAATTGTGTTTGCTGTGAACAAGCCCTAGTTTCCCTGTATTTACTACAGGATGCCACACTGAAGATATATCACAATACAAAATAGATGTTAGCAAATAGAAAAAGCCAGAAAACAAGGCAGCTAACATAAAATGTGAAAACCCACAGACAACAGGCATTAATTTGACAATCAGTCCACATGCCTGCAATATAACTGTCCCATAACTAATCCATCAGGATTCACTGGTTCAAGAAAAAGCTTTGAGAAGAGGGGCTCGACAGCACCATCACCAATATAAGTTGCTTGCTCACAGAAGGGCAGAGCAGAGGCTCTTTTTCCGCATTGAAAAAACCAACAAACAAAACAAATTTCTAACATAGCTGGGTCTTTCTCACCACATTCTTTCAAGGGTTAGAAACCTTTATTCAGCTTAACCCACTTGCTGTAAATGATGATCACAAATTCTGGGAGAGCGGAAACTCGTGGGTATAAACTTAAAGAAGCTGAATGTATCCTATTCTTATGTACTTGATTAAATATTCCAGAAGACTATTCAAAGGCTAGAACTGAAATTTTTACCTACTCCCTAATGATCAGAAATGCTTTGGAAGAAATTCAGAGCAAGGTGGGGGGTGGGGTGGGGAAGGGGAAAAAAAAGAGGTTACCATAATCCAGGAGTGTTTTCCACATCCCTTATTCAAGAAAAATGGAAAGAGAAAGTCAGGATACATTCAGCAATTTGACATTATCTCATTCTGTTCATGCCAGACTGTGCTGAATGGCTTGTGGGTTTTTTAAAGATTTCTGCAAACTTAAGATTCAGGCAGGTTGGGTGCAACTCAGGAACAGAGATCACATTGCAACTTATGATTCAAAAGCTCTTGACGAAATGGGTATGTCTGTTTCTACAAAGTGTAAACACCCAGAGCTTGACACAGGCAGCTCTAATAAATATTGAACATAAGATCCATCAATGAGTAACATTTTTCATACTTTACCTTCAGGTGAGGCTGGGATTTTGACTACATCCCACCTCACTGCTCAGCCTTTGCTTTGTGTCAAAAGACACAGAGCCCACAGTCATTGCTAGCACATCTGTATTGATCAGATTTGGGGGATCTGTGCTGACCTCTCAATAGTAACTATAGTACAGCCCTGTGTGCCAATGAACTACTCTCCCCACTAAGCCAGTGTATTTGTTTCCTTCATTGCAACTGCGGTAGCAATGTACACCAGCAGTAACACACTGCTGAAGACACTGCAGGGAGTAATGTAGCAAAATGTCTTACATGGATGTGGATAACACGGATTTGCTGAGCCCACAGAGCTGGTCTCTGAGCTATCATCTATAAGCCCCTGTAACAAGTTTCTTCATTCTCCCTTCACTGAGGTACAGCTAATTCCTGCATTTGTTGACTGAAAAGGCTTTACATCTGAATTTTTGTTTTTCTAAAACCAGAAGGAAGAAAAGCAATGCAAGACCTAAAATTGTATTAATTAACCTAACTCCCATGACACATATTACAAAGCATTCACATCGTGAAGCCAAAGCTTTCGTACATTTAGTCATGTTGTTTTTTAATTCATGCATTAGCCAACTGGGATGACAGTATTTTAATGCCCTTGAAGTTGAAACATATTTTTCACTCAAAATTTCTGAAGCTGTCTCATACCTGAAACATAACTCAGCCTTGGTCAATCCATCTTCCCTTCCTCCCCACCAACTCGAGGGCCTGCCTGTGCCTCCAGCATTTCTGTGCTCCCCCTCTCCTGGCTCATCACCCGAGAGCATCCAGCGCCCTTCTGACTGAGGCTTCAGACCAGGGGCTTGTAATTCTAACCTATCACACTGCAATAGCATTTCAACAGGCAAACTATTACACAGAAATATTTAAAATTAAGGAATTTTTAAAAGGGAGGGCAAAAAAATCACTGAAGTGTGCTTTTAATGAAAATATTTCAACAAGTGAAGCATAACAACGCAATATTATATCTAATATTGGTGACATCTCAGAAATCTTGTTAAAAACTGAAGAGCAGGCTTTATTTGAACTTTGTTGCCCTTATATTAGATTCCTTTTTTAGAATTAATTTATTTCCTTGTAGTTCTCATTATGTTTTTATTGCATTCATGGAATAGTGCAGCACTTCTCTAACTAATTTAACACCTGTAAATTCCCTCAGTTGCTAATGAAGGACTGTGTAGACTACCAGATAAATTCCTAATTCATATTTCAAAGGTTGCAAGTTCAAATCCTATTAAGTTTGTACTTATTAATGTTTCTATTAACTCTATTCCATCTCTGAAGTTACAGATTAAATTAATACTGTCAGTTTTTGAAAAGTAGGAAAACACATCTTCTCCAAAATGTCACACAAAGTGGAGAAGGAAACAAACCTAGGACAATTCAGATGCGATCTCTGTGCTTTTCAAAGTGATGGCATTATTGCAATTAAAATGAATCCTTCAAGAAACAATGAAAACTCAGAGTTTTTTCCACAGAGTGCACTACATTGACTCAAGCTTTGGCTTCCATTCCCGTCTTTCTAATGTACTTTTCTTTACATTTATCATTTATCTCCCACTGCCTCAGTTTATTCATCTCTAAAATGGATGCAATGCTGACTGACCTCCTAGTTAAGTAATCCTTAATCCTTCGGACATCCATAACTACTTCCATTAGAATTTTAAAGCCAATAAATTAAATGCATCTCCAATGGGATTTTGTCAGATTTAATTCATTACTTATGAGAGTCTTAATGGAACAGCCATAAATGTTCAAAGGATTAATTATAGCAAAAAACAAGCACTTAGAAAACTATTTAGCTATATCAAAAAAGAATGTATCACTGGATATAACCCTGCCCAAAGAGACCAGGAGCTAAGCAGCCTCTAATATTGCCCATGACTGACATAACTTTAAATGCAGCAGCATTCTGGAATAGTGCTCTGATTTCTGCTGCTACAGATCTACATCTGCTAACAGAAAACATTATGCAAAAAGGTTTGAGGGGCTTTTTTTAAAGTATATTGTTTTGCATATTAGATAATATCTGAGAAGCTGTATTTTGTGCAGCCATTGAAGAAAATAATTTGACTGGTGTACAAATACACAATACTTGATTAGCAACCAGTACAAAAAAATTCCCTTCTCATTTCTTGAGTGGTAATTGCTTTTTTCAAAAACACATCATTTTCTCAGAGTAACATCCTATTCTCCTCCTGTATTTTCAACTTCCAAGTATTCACTGTACTCTAATGTTGACCTTCAAGTCATAAGGCTAAAAATGTTTAGTTTGCTTCTCAATCTATTCTTATTTAACTGATAACATATTTCAAATTATGCACAACATTCCAGTGAAATTTAAAAGAATTCATTTGGAGCCACAAGTCTATACCTACAATATACATGGGTTCAAAAATCCCACGAAAAAAAACACCCACAAGAAACACACAGGAATTTTTGAGCCAATCTCAAGAATTAGTTTAACCTGCTTGAGAAAAAGTGAATATATATGTATCAGAAACACCTTTTTGATAATTTAAAATGAAACCTGTTCTCCTATTTGGCTTTCTCCAAACCAATGTAAAACTGCTCAGACAAATTGGGCTCCAGTTCTCTGGCAAAAATACCTATTTTTCTCACATATTCCATGATAGCAGGAGTCACCAAAATTCCCAAGGTGTGCAGGCTCTTGTGGAAAAGCTTGTGAGCAGTACACCATAGCTGGCAGTAAGCTCATGTCCTGATTCACAGGAGTCACTGCACAAGGGCAGAAACTTTTCAACCAACTTCTTGCATTGAGTACTACTTTACATGGTGCCTCACGTTTGGGCCGCAGTTGTACCCTCAGCCAAATGACAGATGCAGACTCTAGATTCCCTGACAGAATTTGCTTTCAAAAAGACTGACTGATAAGTTCCTATTTGTTCTTTTTCTGGGGAAAAACCAGTATTTTCATATATATAACTGAGGGTCATGCTCTTGGTATTTTCAGAGCTCCAAAAGCTCCAGAGACGTAAGGGAGAGAGAGCTGACTTCTCACTGTTGATCACAAATTCCATCACAAGGAGAAAGAAGATTGAGACCTTGATGTAGGCTGTCAAGATTTATACCAAGGGGAACTTGTCTTCAAAAGAAGGCTGTGGATAAATAAAAGCCAGATAACAGGCTCTTCAGACAGAGCTTTAGAATCAGGGTGCATGGGCTGAGGAGCCCCATCAATAGTATTTCTGCAACACAACCTGCCAAGAAAACTAGGGAGGCAGTGAAAAATGAGTGAACAGGGAATGGGAAAGTTTATTTATCCATATGGTAACAACATTCAGGCAGCTCCTAGTAACACGCAAGATGTAGTAATGTACTTGAGAGGAAATAATTTTAAAATATATTGTCTCCAAATTCTTATGATTCATACTAGCTTATGCAATCCTTCGGGCCAAATACCACAGTCCCTCCTCAGCTCTCATTCAAGGAAGATCTGCTCAAAATCAATAGGAGTTTGCTTATACAAGGAAAAAAGTGAAAACTAAGGATAAAATAGGGCTGTGATTCATGGTACACATGAAAATTATTTTGGTTGTTCAAACATGCAGAGTATAAATCATAATAAAAAGATGCTGTACCACTGATGACCTAGTTTTCAAAATCTATACACAGTTACTAATGGAACTGAACACAAACTTCAGCACACAAGAAAAGCCAAAATCTATCACCTGGCTGACAGTTTTCACTTCTGAACGTCCTGGCCTGTTCAGAAACTGCCAGTCCCCTGCATTGCACAAGTTTTCTTGTTCACACAATTATGTATGAGGTTTTTAAGAAAAGACTACATGCTATTAGGATGGGAAGCATTCTACTTTTCTTATGGTGCCTCTGCATAACAATATCTTTTTTTTTTTTTAATTTTACCTTCTAATAACACAATCTGGGATTTATTTTGGAAGATTTGAATGCTTCAGAATAATTTATCTCTCACAAAAAATATTGCCATGATAAATATTTAGCAATTATGTAGGTCATGTTTAATTCATTTTACTAAGTAAAAACGTTATTAGTACAGACGCTTATGAAAATAAGTAGGATTGTTTTATATAAATAATTTGTAGTGAAATTTTACAAACACATGAAATGGACAAAGATTGGCACAAGGTATGTAAATCAAAAGACTATTATTTATCCTTTTTTTTTTTTTTTTAAGGAGGCAGAAAATTCTACTTACTATCAAAGACATTGATGCAACTTTTAGGGGTTGCCACTTTAATCATCTTTGTTGGAAGAGTGAGCCAATGGTCCCCCAGATTTCAGCCAGTCCTACACTTCTCTCATTAAATTTTCCAATTTTTATTCATTTTAACTTACTACTCTCACTGTTACCAACTTCTTGTTTTAGACCATGAAATGCATGTATACATGCACTATACAATAAAGCAAAGCTCCCTAAATTTTAGTAGTATGTGTACTATTTCTTTTCCTCTTCAGTTATACCCTTTTAGTTTGTATTCATGCTCTTCACTCCATCATCATTTTCTACTCAGACACACCATTGCAAACCCCAACCACTTTCATACTTTTAATTTGCTTATGTTCTCAGTTTCTCCTACCAGCTTCTTTTCAATCTGTTTCATGATACTTAAGGCTCTCCTTCCCCCTCTCTTCTCCCATCTTTTGTCCTCTCTTATTTTTATTCCTAATAGTCTTTACATCACCATCACTTGCATTCAACATGACACATTTAGGAATTTACCTCTTCTCTCCTCCTTTTATTTCTGTCAAAATGCCTGTTCTCTCCCCTGCTGTAAAATTTCTCCAGGATGTTTCATGAAGCCAAAGCACGATTTCTCATCAGCTTCTTTACTGACACGTTAGCGCATCTCTTCCTCTACCGTGCAGCAGAACAGGCTGTGTGTGCATGGTGGGGTGTTCACAGCAGATTCCAGCAGATTGCAAGGATGGGGGTGTTAAAATGCATTAATGTGTGTCTTTGTGCATGCTTGTATAAGTGGGTTCACATAGAGGTGCCAGTTGCCAGCTACACTCCTAGACCCTACGAATGACTGCAAATAGAACTTGACCATTATTAAATTTCACTTCCAAGTCATGCTGTAAAAATATTTTGCCTTAAAGCAAATTAAAGCAGATGCAAAAGCTTAATATGAAATAGGAAATGCCTCCACCTCGTTACCTCTGAATCTTTTAAAGAGTCTGAACCAAACTAGGACATGTGGACAGTACAAGTGACAGGATGACTATATTTTTTAGTGCAAAAAAAAAAAAAAATAGAATTACTGTGTCTCACAATATGATATCCAAAGGAACGAGGGAGCTGCTACTGCAGAGCTAGCTGCAGAAGTAGCTCTCTGCAGATATGGGGCAGCCCCAAGAACAGGGAACAGGGATCCATGGGAATAATACAGACTCTGAATAAGAAGAGAGAAAGGAAATAGAAGTCCAGCTGAGGCAAGGACAAGCATGCAAATCACCTGAATCTGAGTAAATTTCTAAACTGAAGAGCATGGGTACATGTTCTCTTTAGAGGAACAAAGTGTGTTTTAAATATTTAACTCTTTCCTGGAACCAGAAACTGACATATGAGCACACATGTAGAATTTAATTGGACAATTTCTAATGCACACCCAGGAAAAAATATTTGTTTCCTGAAGTAAACTCTAGTGAGACAGGAATCTCACATGTCATTTTAAAGATTTCTGAAGCCCATTTAGAAATTTCAAACAACACTCAAACCACTTCATTTCTACAAAATTACTGGCATATCTGTTTTTAAGAAGGCAATCTTTCAAAGTAATTTCTTCACAGCAAAGCACCATGAATGAGGACACTATGCCTGCTGCTAACCTCTCTCCTCCAAATTTTGCTGTTGCCTCTATTTCCTTGTACCCCTGCTGGTTTTCAGCACAGACTGGTAACCCAAAGGTCACACTAATCTGCATTTATCCAGCCAGCTGCATTGCATCTGACTGACCAATAAGGGAGGCACCTGAGTGATACCGCACCTCTTAAAGAAGTACCTGCATGGTTCTTTGCATGTATAAGAGGCAGCATTTCCCATTCATTAAAAAGTAACAGCATGCAGAAAAACCTTTAAAAAGAAAATCATATTTAACCCAGTAGTACATTGTTAACCACCTGCCATGTCTCGTGCTGAATTGTCATCCCTTTGCTCTCCAAGAATTTGACAAGGCAAGTTCACCTCCCAAAGCATCTCAATTTGAAAAGAAATAAAACATTCACCTTTTGAGCCCTCCAAGATTTAGAGGCCAAAGGTCTATAGTAGGCAAACAGATTAAAAGGACAAGAACAGTTTTACAGTTAAGATACACTCAAGTGTGCTGATTTTAATCTAATGCCCCAAATACAGAAAAATTGTTTTATCTCCCACATCTCATTTAGAAATACATTTCTCTCTTTTCTTTTTCTCTCTCTCCTCTCTTTCATAAAAAAAAAGAAGTAATGACACGCACCAATGACACATTTCAAGACGGGTAAGTGAGATAACAAGAATTAAATACAGGACATTGGCAGACAAATGCCAGGAACAGGAATAATTTCATTAATCATCTCATATTCACCTACCCATCTTTTCTACAATCTGGAACTTCAAGCTAAGCTTTCTATATTGAAACAACAGGTCTTTGTTTCAAAAAGAAAAAATACATACATATAAAAATAAATGCAAACCCCTCTTTCACAAGAGATATATATATATATATATATATACACATATAATGTCAGGTTTTTTCATTACTACAGCTATGTGCTGACTATATTCAATTTAGTCCTGTCACCCTCCTTCAGTTTCATAATTGTATAATTGTTATTACATTTTCGTCAATACCTCATTTACTTTGAAAATAATACAGTCTCTGACCACTTCTAGATAGGAAATTATTCTTTGTTTATTATCCACCTTTGCTACAATAATGAAATATCTCCAGAATTACTGTTAGATAGGTTTCTTTTTTGAAATGCCATCCTTACACAGAGCACCCTGACAACCAGAGACAAAAAACCAATAACTTTCCTGAAGTCACATCTCTCAATCAGCACAAGCTTACAATTTTAACAGTGCCATCAGTCAGATGGACATAGAAGTGATTGTGTATTTCGTCAGGTTCTAGAATTACTGTTAGCCAGGAGTTATGTGCCACATCCATACAAGAAAACTACTGGAAATATAAATTTTCCTTCTGTAATGTATTTACACACTGACTCTATTGAGCAGCATATAATGAAAAGACTTGTGACTCACAGAACACTAACATGTCCAATATGTGGAAAATCGGGCAGAAAAGTGCATTTTTGTCATTTTCAGAAGTAAGGGGACATTAACTTCACCTGCAAGTTTTGTTAGAGCTGAACAGAACCGTTCAGGCCACTCAAATGTGCTTGCTTGTTTCTTCAAGCCATCAGCAGTGTGTCCCAGCTCAAGCAGATGCAAAGGACACGGTGCAAGGAGCGCACGCGGCAGGAACTGCAATGACTGGGTGATGTCCCTGCCACGGCCACGGGAAACTACGGTGGCTCAAGGCCAGACAGCTGGTACATGTAAAAGATAAAGACATCACACCAATTACTCCCACGCACTGGGTGAAACGAGGCTTGTCATCTTGATGCAGTCATCCACTCTGTGCGTTTTGTAAGCTACTGCTACCGAGAGATGAGTGGTTATAAACACTCTACGAAATGCAGGACTCAATATAAATACTGGTTAATGAGTAGCTCAAGATGAGAGTTGTGACTATTTTGGTGGAGGTCTTGGTCCTTTCTGAAACTTCTCTTGCACACTCTGTGCCTCTGCAAGGGATTGCTCCCCCAGGCACTGTAAACAGCAGGCAGAAAATGGCAAAATTTCTGGAGACAGCAATAGAAAATTCTGCATTAAATGATCAAATTTCTACATCATTCCTACCAGTCCAGGGCTTTGACTACAGTGCATTAACCAATGACTGGTGTCTAGGATGACCATTGTCTTCCCCCTTCACACACATTACATATTTAGACTACACAGGGTAAATTGCAGGACTATACACTGTAACATACAATCACATCAAAATTAGTATTTTTAAAAGCCCTATTTTTCCTAGAAATCATTAATGGAACTAGTACAACAGAAAAACTTTACCTATAAAATGCTTCAAGTGGTGAAAAACCCTTGTGTTTTGCTTATCAGAGGAGTGATAGCTGAATGGTGAAAATTCCCTTATTTCATACTTAGGAAGTATCAAAAAAATATATTTTCCCTTGAAATGAATGTTTGGATTGCCTGCAGGAAGAAACACAGTGTTTGCCCAATGCAGTTCTTTACAGCTGCCTGCAGAGAACTAAATGTTGACTTCTTTTATTAATGGAAGTGAAGAAAGGGTTTTTTCCTTCACCTTGTGCTTACCTAACTTATTGCCATTAACCTTGTAGACAGTAAGTCTTCCATCTTCTTCTCTAATGACAGAAAAGAAATAAACTCAAGCTACTTCAGCACTGCTTTGAAACTCTCCCTTCTGATGTGTCATCAAAGCAGTCCTGAACAGGCTTTAAAAGGAGATGGTTAAATGAGCTGCAGTTCTGCCACGCTCCCTCCTCCCACCTGTTGGGTCGCATGACCTAGAAGTGAAGAAGCCACCTGCATCCCTCCTGCCAGCTCAAACTGCTCCAAGTGATTACTGCAGCTGTATTCAGGATGCTACAGAGGGATGCAGAATCACAGAAAATATTCCTGAGACAATAGCAATACTAAGTAAAATTCCAAAAAGAGAGCACTGTAAGTGGGGGAAAGCCAATTGCTGCTACGTGGACAGCCAGAACTACCTTCCTCAATGCACTCCACTGTAACTGACATGCCACAGCTACAGTCTTGACCTGGTAGCATTTCATTTTTTTAAACTATCACTGTTCCTAAAGTCAGCCAGAACGATCCCGGATCTGCAATTTTTCTTCCACTCAAAAGCATACTGCTGTTTTGGAAAACATCCCAGTCTCCAAGGAGATTATGAGAAATATCATTCCGTTAATACTGTTCCTTAGGAGTTAATTTCATCTCTATGTAACTCTATAAAAGGGTTCTTACACAGAGGGCAATAGAGTTGAACTAAAGCTGTGCAAAATGTACAAAGAGCCACATGAAACTATATAAAACTCACCAGGTCTAAGGAGTGCACTAATAATTTGAACCAGCAGGGTTTTTCTCTAAATTTTATTGAGCCAGAAAACCTTTCATTAAAAGCAGAAATGTAATTTTGGTCACTATCTGGAATTGTACACATTTCTGGAAGCTAATTATTTCACTTTTTCCTCCCCTTCTCCACCTTCCAGGATGAATGCTGTGACTGTTACACAAAGCCAAGAGTATAAGTTTCATGGTTAGACTTCTGGAAGGCTAATTGGCTCCATGTGACCAACATGCTAAGCAGAGAGCCTCTCAGTACCTGACTTACATAATTCTGAATCCCAAAATGGAAGAATTCTAAAAGGAAGTCTGTTAAACCCTACCACACCGAGTTGCTGCCTCCTGCTGCAACTGACCCAAGGAGAAGCACTGCCCGTGGCTGCTCTCGGGGAGCAGCCTTTGCTCTGTGCTTCCGAGGGACAGGGCTCGGGTTCAGTCCCTCTGGCAAAGCCATTATGTTGTTACAAATCTCTACTAGCTTCCACACAACGTTTCACTACCTATTTGTGTAACCAGGGAAAAGGAAGTGAATCAGTGTTAACTCTTTACCTGGCTATCCTTTAAAAAAAAAAAAAAAAAAATTACTAGAATAGGGATTCAAATTTGAAACATAAAATATTCCTCAGATGACCGTGTCACTGCCACATTCATGTTTCAAGTCTACAGTAAATCCAATGGCAGCAAGCTAGGAAACACTGGTTTGTTTGTTAACTCTTTTGTTAACAACTCTATTGAAAAGAGTTTAAGTGCAACATATACTCTCCACTCTCCTGATCACACATGCAGTAGGAACAATTTAACACCCAAAAATGTTTACAGGTATGCAAGTTCCAGATCCACACATTCTGATGGAAAAGTATAATTTCGATACACAATTTATTTGAGGGGAACTAGAGCTTCATCAGTCTTTGAGTTTCATCAGTCTTTAAAATATTTAAGTCTGGTTTCTATAGCACTTACATGACCAGAGGTATAAAATAACAGCAGTAGCAGAAGCAACTTCTTGTATATAAAAAATAAATAAAAGTGGAAATTTCTCCTTAGGAAGGAAAGAATTTTCACAGAAACAGTAACCAGACTAGATAAATTGTGAAAGTCAGGGGGTGAACTTGGCATATTCTCAACACTGTATTTCTTATTTAAGTTGTCACAGCTGAAATTGCAAGACTTGTTCTGTTTAAGTATGTTGAACTAAAAATTTTGATGATAATTGACCCTTTTAGACAAAACAGGATCAATGATTTGAAAATACAAGAATAGATTTTAGTGATTAAAAAGTAAGATATCATTGAATGAGGGCAATCAGAGCAAAAATATAGAAGACCTGAAAGAAAAGAGACATTAAAATTTAGTAAGAACCGGATGACCTTAATAACTCAAGTAGCTAGAGAGAGGTGAAATTGGATAATAAGATATTATTAAGCTAAAAGCATGGAAAATAACAATTAAAGACTACCATAACCAACAGATGACCCTTGGTAAAGTCAAACAAGCATGCTGTGCTGAAAAGCTGTGGTGTGATGTACTTTCAATATTCATGTACCAGAGTAAGGTTTGCTTAAAAAAAAAAAAAAAATTAGGAAGTTTGTTAGCAAATACAAATAATGACCTTTATTGATTGCAGCCTAACAGTAGATACACAGCATTCTCTCTTGCCTCCTGAATATTTGGAAGTAGCTGACATCAGAATTTACTTTGCTTATCATAAGGGTAGAAGATTCAGCATCTGTTTAAAGGCACAAAACTGTACTACTAAACAGTTTGTGATCAAAAACCCCCAACCATACTGTACTGTGAAAATGATCCTGAGATCCACCAATGAGGAATACATAATTATGGAGAGTTATTAAATTCTCATCTTTGTTAGCATTTGGAAATGACTTTTTCCCCACAGATATCAAAAACACTGAACTAACTTAATTTTTGGTCACTGCCAGTGTTTCTTTTTTTCTTTAATGAAACCTGAACCACTGCTCATGGTCACTTCTGAAACTGGATGTTGTTCCTTTGTTTACCCGAATACCTCCTGAGACATCAAAAAAGCAATGTTGAGAACTAGGATTAAACAGCATATGGGCTAATCATCATTATTTCTACCTCTTCACCATTCAGAAGCAAATTTCTGCATAAATCACTGAAAATCAAACCCCACAATGTCTTCTTTCCTTCTACCCACATTTTCATTCCAAGCATCAGCTCACAAAAATATTTTGCAGGGGAAAAAAATAAAAATCAACTTTTCACGGAGCTTTTTTTTTCCAGTTGATTGCTACTTCTTGGCACCAGTTATAAGCAACTGCTTCACAGCTGAACCAAAGCAGCACAGTCAGCAAAATCACAGCCTCTCCATTCGCAAGCAATCAGAGACACTCCATGCAAAGGAGCAAAGGTGAGACAGACACCAGCCTAATAGGCCAAGGAGGAATATGCCCCCAGTTCTGCTCAGTCCAGGCAGCCCGGTTGGTCAGAATGTAAATCGCTGGTAAACAATTTCACTGCCTGTCTGATAAAGAACTGCAAACTCAGTAGGAAGCACAAAACCACTCAGACAAGAGGGACTACAGATCCTGCCACACTGAAGCCAGTGTTAAAAATAAAAATGTATAATGAACTCACTGCCCAGCTGGAGTGAGGCATCTCTGGTCATTGGTCAATCGTGACAGAAGTAACAGAAAACAAAGACCATATTCAGTGCCTCTTCTTAATGACAGGAGACATCAAACAGCTGTCTGTACAAGCAACCTTGTGGGAATTCACAGTCTGCCTCAGTATCATGTTTCACACCTTGATTCCTGGCTCTGGTTCTTGATCCTGCTTCCTACATGCTGAGCCGTGGTTCTTCTTATATTTTCTTTATTCTGTCCTCCCTGTGCTACAGCTTGTCCCTGGCTGGCCTGCTTGGCCAAATCCAGCACTGCCCACTGCCTGCTGCCTTGCTACTTGGAGTCCTTGGCAGTCTGTCTCAGACCAAAACAAATCCCTCACCCCTGAATAATGCATTATTTAACTACTGTAGGTCCTTAGACAGGACCCCAAAGTTGATTTGTTAGTCTGTCATCAGCCTGGTCTATCTCAGGAGCGCAGCCACCTTATCCAGGTAATGCAGGGTGTGGTTCTTCAGGTCAGAATTGCTTTGAACTCCACTAGAAGTCAGCACAACAGCACGGGCCTTTCTTCACATCTCTGCTCTTTGCCAGCTTGATTAGGTTTAACTGAGTGTTCTGGAGAGTGCTCGGTCATGCATGGTCGTGTTTAACTAATAAGTACCACAGAAGGTGAACAAAGAAGCGTGATAAAAACAGATATGCGTAACACAGAAAGCAGCTCTGGTCACTTTAATACCACACCCTGCAAGCTGCTGGCAAGTGCTATGGCTTTAGCAGTAATTTTGGATACAGTTGGGTGACTTTTTGCATTGATCACTACAGAAGTGCCCATTTTTACCATTAAGTAATTTCCCTGGCTGATCTAGCAATAGTATTAGGGGATGCTGAAGTAGATTACATTAACCTAGATCTCCGTATTCATAATGAAGTTCTATATGATTTTAGTAGAGAGTGAAAAATAGTAATCAGTACACCAAGACAGTTAGAGGATAAGCATGAAATCTGCCTAGGGCAGCAGGCTAGTGCAGGCAACAGTCAGATGCTCAAGTGAGAAACGCTCTCTGCTCCCACAGGAGCACAGGTCTCCTCCAAGCTGGGTCTGCACCAGCAGCAGGGCACAGGCTTGTTGAAAACACGTTGTAACGCTCTGAGGAAGGGATGGTTATCAGCCCTCAGCCCTAATGGTGCCCCACAGAGCTGCTAGGCTAAAGGGGAGAAGGAGCTGACAGAGCAGAATAAAAAATTCATGGCCAGATGTGGGATGAATACTCACTTCTGGGGAAGGATCAGCACATCATACAACCAAGAAACTTTGAAACCATTTGCAAAAAAACAATAATCAGGGCACAGAATGGATTTTATGAACAAGAAATCAATTCAGTGTTGGCTGACTCAAACTACAGTAGCTTTAGCTGGATGAGTTGCCTGTCCTTGAGTGACCAAGGACTGCAAGATCCTTTCTGGCATTAGGGCCAACCTGATCTGCAATCCTTCATCTCTTAAGAGAGATGTACCAAATGTTACTTTGTGGGTGCATATACAGGTCAGAAGTCCAATAGCTGCTGTAAGCCTTTATCTTACTCTCTACTTTTACATTGACCTTGCTGACTCCTTGCTCGCTCTGCTACATACGGTGCTAGCTCTGAACTGCTGCACTCTGTAGAACTCCTCCCACTCACACACACAAGAAACCCCTCCTTCATTTCCTTCTTTTACACTTCAGCACACATAAAAGACACTTGCACAACTCCCCCATCTTGTATGTACACAATTTTCTTACGCTCCTGCCCCAAAATTAAGCAGGAAACTTACGTAAAGCCTATCAAAGACTTTTGTCCACTCACCAGCTCCATAAACAGAAGTTCAGGGATTATGAGTAGGGAAAAGCAGAATTGAAGCACTATGCCATGCAGGAAATCACAGTAGAGACTGAGAATACTCTGGGAATCACACTTGCTTGTGAGGGTAGTCATTTGTAGAGGACATTCCTTCACCCGCTCTAAGGCAGCTGTATTAAATTATTGTAATGTTTTTTTGTTCTACAACTCATCATAAGAATTGCACTTGGAATTCTTTTTAAACATTCATATCATTTGACAAAGCAAATTTCCATTAATGCAGAAGTCATAAGCTCTACTGAAAGTGATGCTCTCTTTCACAGGTCTTCATCTTTCAAAAACATGCAAAACTACATAACAACCAAACTAACAAACAGTATATCATCCCTTTTCTTTAACATTCAATAATTCATAGCCCTAATATTTACTCTATTACCTGTGCAGTGTAAATATTAATGACGTGCCACTACAAACTTTCAGTACTTTCTGACTAGATCAACAACAGAGAACTCTTGCCCTTGGCCTAAAGACAAAAGATTGCCACTGCAATTAATAACAAAAGTGACAAAATCTCGTAACTGCAATCAAGAAACATTATTCTAGAGAAACAATTCACTACTTCCTAAATGCATTACACAAAGGCTTGATATATGTTTTAAAAAACATCAGAAAACCCACCCTGAAATTATTGTATTGCCTGGAAGCTTTTGCAATCTTTTGACTGCTTTGCAATGTTCCAAAAGCTCTATATCTCATATTTAAGAGGTTTTCCATTTTGCATGTTTAATGTTACAATGCACTAGTAAAAATGAAGTTTAGGTCCCAGTTTCCCTGAATGATTAATTTCAACATACTTTTAGAGGGAAGAAAATTTAACTCTTATTTAAGGGGGTAGAATAGAATGCACTGTGCCACCAGACTATTCACCTATACAAAAATAAATTAAACAGGGCTCTCCCCCGTTTTCCCTGAATGCAAAGCAACACTCATTTATGATTTCATAGAATTAATCTACTCAAGACTTAGAAAGTTCTGATGACACAAATCTGTTAACACATTGAAAAGGTTCCTGCACTTTCCTAATGCTACTATTACTAATAATACTTTATCTGAACCCACTTTAATGCACAAAAGTCTATTCAGTGCTGTTCAGCCACTTGATGAGCATTCCCACTGTGCTGACACAAAAATAGTTAATGAAAGTAGGAATCTACAACATGGTGTTCTTTAAAGAGTCAGAAGTATCTGGTGAGAGATTGTCACTGTGTATAGGCAAAGACAATCTGGATTCCTAGATCATGAATACTTAATTTTAGTTAGTACTCCTCCCTTCTCCCACCACGCCACCCCCCACAATTTTCTCAGTTTACTTCAGGAACAAAATGGGCACTTATCTTTTTTTTCTGTCCATTCCCTTGGGAAGCTATAAATTTTGAAGTGCATTTCTGACATTTTGACAACTATTGACACTATTAACTGGGGGCTGCCTGAGATGGGCAGAATCCTATCATCTCTCATACACAGCTATCAGGAAGAACTCAAAAACCAAATTAGATATTTAGTAGCAGATGAGTGAAGTGTAGTGTTTTGGCAAGCTTCACCAGCCTTTGTTCTTCAGTTCTGTTTAGCCTTCCTCTCCTATTTTTGGCTTGCTGCTGACCAAAGCTCAAAATGTGAGGGCTACAATATGCCTAGTTTAGCATGCAAATGCAAAGATAAAAAGCAGCCCTCCTTTTTACAAGCACACACGCACTGTCTTAATCAACAACCATATACACACCACTTCTAGTTTTGCCACTGGGTGTACGAGATCTAAATTAGAAAGATAGGAGAGGGAAAATTAGTGGTACGTCATTTCCACCCATTCCAGCAGAGTTAGCCAAAAGTTGTGGCATAAGCAATAAATTAGATACTATGAAAGGTTGAAGAACCACAGTCAATCAATGTAAGATTCCAATGTTTGTTTGCTTCTTTACTTTGGCCTTTATTAAATTACTAATCTGAGTATAAAACAATTTTCATGGATTGCTCATTCATATGGAGGCAGGTATATCTGTACCCACGTCAGGTAGAGAAAGACTTGTGCTCCAAACATGTACAGTGGAGCACACTTTGGGCAGAGAGAAAGATGTGACCAAGAGGAACTACTTTACCACAAGGACAAGACTTTTCTCTTTACTTTCCTGTAATTTATAAACCTTCCATAACTATGGCCTCTTCTGGTTCAGAGAACCCATCTGTAGTTCTCCCCTGATACCCATCAAATCTTCACAGAGTTATCTTCAGGATCAGTGTTTGATAGCTTTTCTAATAATGTCAGTTCAACTCTGATCCTTTTTTTCACAAGGACTTCTCTTTTTTTGCTTTATGTAAACATTGTCTCTCTATTGCTAGAGTGACTGGTTTTCCTCTCTTTAACAAAGAGGAAATAGAATAGAATATTTCAGTTTAAAGGGACCTACAGTGATGATCTAGTCCCACTGCCTGATCAGTTCAAGGCTGATAAAAAGTTAAAGTATGGTAGTAAGGGCATTGTCCAACTGTCTCTTAAACCCTGACAGGTTTGGGCCATCCACCACCTCTCTAGGAAGCCTGTTCCTGAGTTTGTCTACTCTCTCAGTAAAGAAACACCTCCTAATGTCCCATCTAAATCTTCTCGTGTGCAGCACTGAACCATTCCCACATGTCCTATCACTGGATAGCAGGGACAAGAGATCCACTATGGGGAGAAGACAACAGCTTGGAACAAGTGAAGAAAAACATTAGAAAATGCAAGATGTACATTAATCAACCATGGAGGAATAATACGATGTTTAGGTGTTTGGATCACATTCCTGCCCTCCTTCCCTGCCAAATGAAATTGAGGGAATAGAGCAGAGCTCCCCCAGCTGAACATTTTCACAGGTCTTGAGTCAGAGTTCATACTCAAAGAGAATGATACACAAAAGAATTTCTATAGAAAAGCTGGAGACTTAGTGTTACCTTAATCTTACCAAAAGGCAGGATGGATTGTTCAATATCTTCTACAAAAGGGCCAAGAAAAAGAGGCCTTAGCCTAGTTTACCATTTAGTGAATATCTGAATGAGTAAATAAGAGGATCAGATCATTAGGAGAGGAATAAGGACAGTTTCTATTGAACCACCCAAGGCTATTTAATTATTTATAACCTCCTTGATTACTTGTGAGAGGGGTCAAATCACTTTTGTAGCACATGAATTTTTATATAATTTTTCAGCTGGCAAGGTAAATGATTATGGCTTTTTCCCTCTAGCTCCAGATGGGTTATAGTTGTTAATGTCTGTTATGTTAATAGAGTATGCAATATTAAGGAATATAAGATATTTATAACAAGTTATAACAGAGCTATGACCCAAACAAGTCAGATATAAAATATTAATGAATTGGTCCCTCAGTCTATTAATTTAGTTGTAGGCTAGAAAAGTTAGCAAATATATTTTCTCTCTCAGGCACTACAACCAGAGAAAAACATTAGCCAGGGTCAAACTCTGTTGCACACTACTAAAAGAAAAGAGCATGTTTGAAGGCGAGATAGAGTTTAATTTCAGGAAAATTTCTTAGTAGCATCAGTAATTACAAACAAAAAGTAGAACTACTTTTTCCACAAGTTGTTTCTCTATGTCATACAGTGTTGAAAATACACATATATAAAATCCAAGACCTTAAAAAACTAGAAAAAATCCTTGATGGATTTACCATTATTTGTAATGGAGTAATGTATGCACAATGACAATATTTTCAGTTCCTTCTGGCAACCAAAGAATATCTTCTTGTACATGTGCATACATGCACATATAAACATTTACTGGGTTACTGATCCCAAGGAATATTGGGACACATTCTTCACAAATTCCTCCAGACTTTAAAAACTGCTTAGAAAGTATACCATGTTTTTTCTAGAAAAAAATGCACTCAACATCTCTAGAATTTTTCTACAGCAGTTTTATAAAGGTCTTCTAGAAAACACCTAAGGAAATTAATAGTGATTAAAAAATACATTATACAGATCATATTGTAAACCCTAATATATTTTCTGAATCAATCATTTAAGGGGCATTTTGTTTGAGTTTTTTTTAAGAATTGACTTACTATCTTATGTTCAGGAATATGTAATAGCTACACACAAATTCAGTTACCTAACAAGTATCAGTGCAACTACATGGCTTGCAGTTACATAAGTCTCCAGATGTTTCACGTTGCTCCTTTCTCTCCATCTCCTTCACTTTTATATTCAAATTTCTCATTTCATCTTTACCTGACTCAATTACCCTTCAGGATAATCTGCCCATATTTATCTACATACCCACTTAATTAATAGCACTGCCATTGCATTATGACTCTCAGTAATGTTACATTGGAAAGTGTTGGAGGTTATTTAATTACACAGCATTAACCGCTCATTCCCATGACAATTATATTCCTGTGCACCCCCATGCCCATATAAATAAACACAGAGAATTTAATTCTCCCTTTTCGCTGGCCCTTGAGCACAAATATCAGCACTGCATAACTGACAGGGAGGTCCCTCGAATCAAACTGACCCTGATCCCCCCAGTTCAGTTCAGCCACTGCAAGTGGTGCCCCAGCCTCACCACGCGCAGGTCCGAGTCACTCACCTGCAACACCTTGGTGCTTCTGCCATCACAAAGGCTTCAGGAGCAGCTCTGCACGGCTGCCAGGGCACGACGTGCCCGGAGCCCACCTCAGGCCTCGCGCAGACTCCACAGCAGCAACAAGCAACAGCTGTGTAGGGAAAAGTTTACACAGAGAGTTGTGCCTCAGTTTGCCTTGGTGTTTTGGGTGCTTTTGCACAGAAACTATGTGTATTGTGCAGGAAACACCAGCAGAATGTCACATCCAGACCAAAATGGCTTTCACCTTTTCTTCACAATATTCTAGATAGAAACACAGTACTTTATCCTTTATAGCCTAATATATTTGTTGTCCTTTGTGATTCTTGGCAGCCTCCAGGATTTTAATTTTTTTTTATGTTTCAATTGCCAAATAAACCATTAAAAGCTCCAATAAAAACGAATATTAATGTACTAATAATGCGTACTCCTCTACACTACAGAATAACTTACTTTTACTACAGTTCTGCTTTGTGTAAAAACAGCATCTTGGCATTTTATATTAACATTCTCTCAATTATTTTAATACCATTAATTAAGTTTTAAGTTTACAAGTTAAGTGTTGTTTACTTTTCTGCTTGCCAACATGCAAATACTATATCAAATCTGAGAGTCAAGCAAGGTCATCTTCTGCCTCATGAACAACAGCCAACAGCTGAATCTCTCAGCTCTTTGCTCAATGTGATCTGTGGAAATTCACAGAGCGTTTCCCAGTTTGGCAAACTATGCTAGAGATTTCTGTTTGGAGAAAACTAGAAAGGCAGGGGGAAACTCCTAACATCTACTTTTTTACTTAGTCAAAAATGTCTTAAATAGATACCATGCTTTACAAGATTTGGAAGCCTTGTGACTGCTTTCTGTGAAATAATTGCTTATTGATATCTCTGTGCTCTGTCTCCCATTTCTCTCCAACTATTTCCCCAAGAACACGAAGGATTGATCCCCAGTATAATCAAGTTAAAATCTTCTGAGAAATGCTTGAAAACAATCTCTCAGTCAGTCAACATGGAGAATTTTTTGGGGGGTGGGGGGTAGATGTATTCTTATTTGTACCTTATAATGACAATTTACGAATTTTTTTCACCATAAGATTTGGATAAATATGAGAACAAGGGGGATTTCCAGCAAACCACTACCTTGGTGCAAGTTTAATTCAGGATGCCAGGATACAGTCAGCTATGAAGAGATGAAAATGGAAGGGAGGACCAGAAACCAAGGAACATGGCAGGGCGCTGGCTCATGTTTTAAAAACTGCTAGATAACAAAGAAGGTCTCTTTGCAGAAGCTTCTGAGAGCAGCCACAACACAGAAGCATCACATGACCAGCAAGGAGAATATTCCCCTCTGCTCAGCACGCTCCCGGCTCTGTGGCACACAGGAACAGGCTTAGAGCACCACAATTAACTCAGCTGCTTCCATACAAAGAGGGAGTGGGAAGTCAAAAGTCACCCTTAAAATATGCAGGAGGAACAATGAAAATATGTTCCTCATGACAAAACCAGAGCACCTTGGCTCACATTGGGGCTAAATTGATAACGTTACACACCCCATGTTACATGTAGGAAATTTAAAGTGCCTTCTAAAATCAATTCCTCTCTAAAAAATACCATGGAATTCTAAACACTGCCTATATTTCACAAACAGTTTACTGCAAATGCAAATGTTTGTTATCAGATTACACAGTTTACATTCTTTACCACTCTGAGGAAAGACACTTAGCAAAGAAAAAATTAATTTTGTGAAGAATGATGAAACAACAAAAACAACAACCAGTTGCATTAAAAATCTCATTAAAAATTTTATACTGTGATTAAGTAGCAGAAAGGGAAAACATCTGGATGACAATTTAATTTATCCACTGCTTTCTATCCATTAATCTCAGTGCCTTTGAAATCTACTATAAAGTTCATCCCTGGACATTAAGTATTATAACAGTCATTTTGCTGAGAGGTAAACTGGGATACAGAGATATTTTTTATGTCTCAAGTCTCTCAAAAAAAAAAAAAAAAAAAAGGAAAAAATATGTCAAAAAAAAGCAGAATTAAATCAACAGTTTCTATTTTCTTAGCTATCCCACCACACTCTCCCTCAGCTTTATCTGAATGAAACAAAAGGATATTTGAAATTGTCCTCACCAAGTCACAAAATGATACCTGCAGAGCTACTCCTGCCATCCCTTGTTCTCTTCCCAGTCATAAAAGTACTAGACCTGCCACCACTAAGTACATAAAGGCTGCATGATCTGTACTGGTTTCAACAACCAGAAAATCTTCCCACTGAGAAGATCCTTCCAAATTACAATAATCTTTTTTCTTTTCTTTTTTTGTAAGTACTACCAAAGACAGCCAGTATACCTTCAGATCTGCAACCACCTCTGCATGACAGCACACACAAATACTTCTTGCATGTAAAAGCAACTACCCACATGCACAAAGCTAAGTCACACTATAAGCTCTACATAAAGAAATAAATAATTTTTTGTTGTTGTTATTTTGTTAGTAAAACACTGAAGAATTTCAGGACTGTTCCTAATGCCTGAAGATTTAGTTCTCAGGGAACACAAAGAAAAATGGGTATGGAGTTCTGTTTATATAAAAATTTCAATATAGGCACACAAAGATTTCCAACCTGTTTTTGATAAAATGCATCACATAGTTAACAATTAAATGAAAACTAATGAAATGTTCCCACATTAGGCATGAAAACCTAGAAAAGCACATCTATACTCTTACAACCATTTAATAGACCAAACACTAGTCACTGCTTCAGCAAGTGGAAAAAAGGAAATCGATGGACATGTACTAACCAGAAGCTGAGAGCCACAGTGGCTGCCCAGGAATGCCAAATCCTACAGCTGAGACTGCCTTTCCTCCAGCACCCCAACCCAGGGATAACCCTGATGACTTCACCTGTAAAATTCCCCTCTCTGTGACTGCTGGGGTATGGAATAGAGAGATAAAATAAAATACCTTTTTTTCTTTTTCTTCACTCAGCACTGCCACTCACATAATAACTACCTGCTAGACTTAGGTTTAATCCTAATTATGAGAAAACAAACAGTCATAATCTCAAAAAGCAATTTTAACATATTAATGCCTATTAGTGCAAGTAAGTCCATTCTTTTCTCTCGGAAAAAAAAAGAACAAGGAATAAAGCCTAAAGACGATGGGATTTCTTAACAACTCTTTTTTCAGACTTTACAGGTAATGCTACAGAATATTTAGTTTTAAAAAGTTGTTTTGTGGAAAAATGATAAAGAAATTCTACATTTAATCAGCAGGGGAAAGGATTTAGAAGCTGCATGGCACCTGTTTCAAATAACCATCATTTGCAGCATTACAACATTTTCTATTTTACCTTGATAAAGTAATCCAAACCTTTACGAACTGTACACTGTTGAATTTTGGATTAAAGCATGACAGAACATTTTAGTTCAGATATACAGAAGATGGTGAGGCTTATTTTCAATTTTCCATGTGTCAAAGTTTGGTAGAGGTAAATAATGCTGGATAGAAATTCAAGCTGGAAGCAAGTCACAGAAACATGTCCTTGCTTGTATACAGTCTACTGCAGTGCACGTATACTGTGTGGCTTTTTGTATTTAGAGATCATCGTTAAGTGTTTTTTGAGCATGACAAGTCTGTTACAAAGCTGATTTTTTTCTTTAAGAACAACAGACGCACATTTTCTTTCTGAGCAGGTTGTTTTGCTCATTTTTTGTACATCCTTGCAGCCCATTATGAGGGTGCTGTATGATTAAATACAAAGTGATAGTTCTCATTGCTCTTGTTTACAGTGATGATGCCACTTTTTAAAAAACAGTTGACTTGTACTTTACATCACTCTTTCATTAGCTCATCTTGCTCCTCTAGGTTACCCTAGCCATACATCACCCTGAATTTCATGCAAAAATAGTCCTAAAGTCATCTGATTTTCTATCTTCTCATACTTGCCCAGCTTCCACCACAAAAAATGGGAGGTTATTCTTTTAACTATTAAGGGGGCAGAAAGGGAGGGAAAACACAGGCTCAGTTCTGGTTCTAATTAAATCTTTCACTCTTCTTACCCTGTAAGGGAATCATCAAATATTTTAAGGTATTTGTTTGCAAGTGGTTTGTATATGTATGTTAGAAAATTAATAAAGAAGTTAAAAACTATGTAAAGTGGTAGCTGTTGTACTTCCATCTGAAACCTATTTCTGTGGCCTGTGTTGCCCTGAAAAGGGTGAGCTTCGTGCTCTGACCCTTGCTGGCCACTGCAGCCCTCCAAACCTCCCAACGGGGCAGCTGCCAGCAGAGTCAGACGAGAGAGCCCAGCCTCACCTCTCAGGCAGCCACAGCCACAGCCACGCCATCATCTTCCCCTCAGAACCTCCTAAATCAAACAAAACAAACCCTCCTGAAGCCCCTATCCATCCTAATAAACATTACTGAATGAAAAGCTGCTTCCAACAGTGCAGTCTGAGCTCTCTGAAAGTAGATCATTAAATGATCCAACTGCCCACTGATGCCTCACTCCTCCCTTGCAGATGAGCTATTTGTCACCTACCCTGATAACCTGTGTGACTTCATGTTTCTACAGAGCTGCTTTTAGTTTTGAGATGCCCAGCCTTTTGCTCCTAAAGTCTGTCTTTACTAAAGGGGGTTCTTAATGTATTTTGTGCCAGACTTTAGGTGTTATAAAGGTAAAATATTTCAGGCAGCACGATGACTAACATTAAGAAAACACTGAGCATATACACCATGGATTCCAGTCAGGCTGACTTGCAAGAGACAGAATGTGTTTGTAAAAATCAGCAATGTCTAACAGAAATAAAAGTATCTTTTCCATCAGTGTTAATAAATGATGCATATTTCCTCTGTCAGCAAGCTGTATTTTCTCCTTTTAAACTTCTATAACATTCAAAAAGATATCTAAAACATAACTCAAGTTAGAATGAATGATGGGCCAAGAAAAATAGTGACTATAGGCAATATGGTGACTTGAAGCTCATCACGATGATGACTGCCTAAATGCAATATTTTAAAATTCAAGTGTTCTGTAACTGTTGCATATTTTTCACACTTTCAACAGCATACATTTTTAATGTGCTTAGTGATTCTGTAGGAATCAGAAAATATAATTGAAGGTTATGTGATAAGTTAATTTGCATCAAAGTAACTACAGATTTTCATAGATTTTGCATTGTCAGGTTTTTTCCAACAACCCTATTCTAAATTTTTGGTAACATTAGTGAAAACAAAACCACACACGTAGGAGGGAATAAAGGATGGACCAGACTCTCTTGCTGAGTTCATACAGCCTCTACAGATGCACTTACCTGCCATATAATGTTCTTAATGGTGCCTACATTTGCTGAATTATATTTCTCTTCCAAGGAAATACACTTTGAAATAAAAATGTATTAAATGTGTTTCTTGAGTTTTCAGAGAGATATAAAAGTTACATTAATATTGACCATATTTGGAGGGAAAAAAAACCACCAAAAAGTTATTTTTATTTGTTGCCCTTAAGGAAACTTTGAGTCAAGATCAAAGGGCACTTTGATTTGCTTGAAAGTTGTAAATGATCCATTTCCAGATTTTATAAAGTTAGTGTGCAATCTGTGAGTACTTGTGCCATAATGGAGCAGGAAAGCTCTTCATCTTCACATGTCAATGCTGTAAACATGTAAATCTGGAAAATATTTCCCAAGCAGGCAGCCATGTGTAAAATGTACAGAACCTATCATGAAACAACTGCAGCTGCAGAAGTGCAAATTTCTCACTGCATCTTGAAGAATCCAGATGGAGGGATGTGAGAGGTATTTTTTTTTCCACCATGGAGGGTTCCAGCTGGATTGAGTTGTTGGTGCCATCAATTTTTAAAGCAACACTTCACCAAATAATGAAACACTGATTATCCAATCACAAACAACAGAAGAGAGGAATCTCTTTAAAAATAAAATAGAAAAAAATCTGAAGTTAATTACACCAGTATGTGAAAGACTGTGGGCTAATTTATGACCATTTTGCAACATAACCAGATGTCACTGTGCTGAGACCACCAAAGTTACATTACACGAAACCAAAACCAAAAAAAGTAAGGAAAAATACCAGTTCAGAATTAAACAGCAATCCAGACATGCTGTTGAAAAGCAAAAGGTACAAACCTGAGATTTGAACTAAATAGATATACTATATATTCATATTATGAATGATAATAGGTACAAATGTGTATGTATGAGAACATATAGAATACATACATACAATCCCACTCAGCCGCCTTCTGTGGGATCTTAGGTGGAATAAAACTTAGAGCACCCCTTCACCCAAGTGCATCACTGCAGAGAAATGGGACAGTAAAGCCATGTTCCTCCCTTCCCAACAATGAAGCCTCTGCCACCCCCAGCACATTTGAGAGGAAAACAATCAGTTGCTGCAATTAGACACAAAGGACAATTCTGGGAAGAGTGGAGGGGAGTGATAAGCACACTCTACCCATTTTACTTCACACTAACTGCTCATCTTTTCCAGCTCATCATCTTTGAAATGCCAGGAAATAGAGACTGATATACAGCAAAAGCTTTTGTTGATGTTTATAGCATCATTGTACCACAGTAGGCAGCAAAGCTCAGTGCAGAGTTATGAATTAAGAGTTAATTTCCAGTTGAGACAAGATATCCCAGCCACAACATTGTTTTACATAAGTGAGAATGTAGTTGAAAAAACACCAAGCAATTTTATTTAACCATGTTAAATAAAAATCACTATTAAACCACCTACCTAAAGATACAATTGTCAAAGTTAAATCCGTGACGTGCCTATAATGATTCAGAAAAGGTTTGGTCTTTTGATTTAAGTTCATCCCTTCACGCTGAAGCCAATTGTGGGAGATCATCTGTGTCAACCATCTTTTAAAATCTCCACAGAACTACATGGTATTTGCTTTCTATTTATAGGTACATTAGAAACTTCTTAGGATATATTTAAAAATTACATGTATAAACTACCAGATGGCACAGAAAACAATGACAATTTGATGAATATAGAAATCAGTGCAACTATTTCTAACACCACCAGTATGCAATATTTGTTATATGCAATATTCTGGTATAATAACATACACTATTTCAAAATGAAATCTGCACTTAAATGCCAATATCCTCTCCTTCTGGCTTCTCACTTTATGACACTAACATCTCATTCACCAAGCCAATTGAAATTTTAATAAAAGAAAGCTGGAGTTTCTAATAAACTCCCGCAGCGAGCGGATAATACTAAACATCTTTAGCAGCATGGTGTTTTTTATTATTATTTTAGCTGTATATTAATATGCTAGTATTTGTAAACTCTCTAGTGTCACCAGATTTATTTCAAAAGGCTTCTCTGCATTCTTCTTTTGTGAAAAGTGTATGTGACAATGAAATAATTTCGGTGAGTCTTTACTATACAGATGTATAAACTGAAGAAGAAAATACATCTTACCTCAAAAAGGACATTTTCAATATTATTTATCTGCCATTTTGGAAGACAGTATATTGAATTTTCTTGTTGAGGGTAAAATTTTAACAGAAAGACTGGCAGAGTTCACTGTGTGAAGATTTATTACCGATTCTGATACAGATAAACACACATGCTGTGTCCTGCCTCAGTGCTGCACGCACAGCCAGGTGAAATGTGCACAGAATACGGACCCACAATTGCTCCCAGCCAGCAGTGGGCCAGGTATTTTAAAGAACAGTTGCTTTAAGCATTTTTTCAGATCTCATCAGCTTTACTTGCAGCCTTACAAATGCTTCCATCCACAGAGAGCACTGGAAGGCATCAGAGCCCAGACCCAAGCTTTTGCTTTCCATCCTGGCAACAAAGAGCTTTTTCCTATGGGATCCAGGCTCCTGGTGTGCTCAGGCTCCTTTCCTGTCCCAAAGGCTTCCAGGAGTTTAATGCCACTGGCATTAGTGGTTGCAGGAGACCCACTAAAACCTTTGAAATCGATCCCAAAATGGCTCTTTGTCCTCAGAGAACTTAGGGTAAGGCATCTAGGAATCAAGTTCTCTCCTCTTTTGAGCACAAGTCTGTCTACAGTGCTTAATTCAAGCAGGTTGCCTCAAGTATTTGTGTGGCAAATCAATTAGCAGCATGTTTAACATATACATAAAACTTTGTACTAATTTTCATAGATATTAAATTTAGCTTTCAGATGCTGAAAATACACATATGCATCTTTCTTATCTCATTTCACGATAATAGTGGTAATTGTCAATGACAAAAAAAAATTATTTGATTCCTAAACTGCCTGTACACTATCATTAATTCATTATCTCTTTCATTTTATTAGTTATATTCTCAAACTCTACAGTGCACAAACATTAATTTGAACAGTCACCTACCCTTAAAATGCTAAAGTTTGTATTAATTTTGGCAACTTAAAAAAAATGCATTCATTGGCTTGCAAATGAAATGTATTCATAGGAGAAAAGTCCTCCCATACACTGAAGCAGCTCATCATTAACATTCAAGGAATGTGAACACAGGCTTCATAGAAAACCATTACAATATAAGGCAGCTTTCAGCCTATTTTAAGAATTTCAGAGAAATTTTGCATTCTCTTTCCCATGATGCCATGGTGATGTCAGGCTGCATTTCAAATAAAATGACAATGAAATCATTTCAATTCCATGCAATGTGCAAAAAAAAAAAGTCAATTTTTCTCTTGGCAAACTGAAGTCTGAAGTAATTAAGCACTGCTGTGTGGGTGGCAGCTTCTTCTCTGAAGTCAGCCTGAGATAATTACCATGTTAAAGTCAAAACATCATGTGCTGTGCTGATAGATAGATGGATGGAGAGATTGGGCATCTATTAAATGATCCATTTTGTTATGCACCCTGGGAAATGTGCCATTGATGCCAATTAAAAATATATATTGCAAGTGAGTATTTCTAAGTGACAAAACTTCTATTCAATAAATTGAATTCATTATTTACTGATCAAGAAGTACTTAAAGACATAAAAAATCTGGACAAATAAAACCTAGGAGAAGAATTATATATTTTATGAAGTTTACAAGTCCCTCATTAGCCAATTGCCACGGTCACAAAATGTGCTGTATAATACCACTTTTAACTAAGACACTAAGCTATTTCCCTTTCAACATAAAATCCCCAAATAAGGTGGAAATATAACAGATAAAACAAAAATCATCTAAGACTTTTAAATTCCCATATATTCTACTGTATAAAAAAAAGGCTTCTTTCAGTGTTAATAATAAACTCTCTCTCAGCATATATTTAAAATTAAATGTCTTCAAGTCTACATTTTTGGTGTCAGAAAAGTAAATGGACCAAAACTAAGGCATACCAGCAATGATTAATTGGTGCTATTTGTTGAGACGCCTCACAGCGAGGCTTAGCATGATAAAAACACCAAAAAAAATTCCATATGTAACTAGTTTTACACGTGTATTACCAACACTGTCTTTAGTGCCTACTCCTGTCACTCCAACAGTGAAATGCTTCCACTATTAGGAAGTGAAGGAAACACTTCCTCTAAAATTTAAAGGGAGCAGGTTTTATGCATTGAGTTTGGAGTTCATTTGCAGCAACTTCAGAGCACATCCACCTGCATCAATACCAATTTAGGTGCTATCGGAACACATTTGTGTCATGCTTTAATTACCAAGGGCTAAAGGCAAGGGTTTGCTATCAGAAGCATTACGAAAAGAGATGACTTTCCATTCTACCTACTCTGCAGGTTATGTTTGATCTCATTTAAATGCTTTGAATAAGATTTACTCTTCACTGTTGCTATGATAAAGGTCACAGAACTGAAACTGTGTCTTTTTAAAATTAAGGATAGGAATTTCTGAGACTCTGAAGAAGGTTTTTTTCATATTCACCAAACATAAATAAATGTCATAAGAAAAAACGTGCATTGATAATAAAATGCTAATAGGTTTTCTCAGCAAGAAATCAAAAAAATCAATATTTTATCTTTAATATTAGATTTAGATCTTGCTCTGAAGCACCTTGCTCAAGATAGTCAGATTCCAGAGAGGCCAGCATTTGAGTAAGTCCAGTATTTGTGTTACTGTTGACAGAAAACTCTGACAGACAATCTTAAGACCTTTCTGTTTAACAGATTTAAGCTAAAATCCTAGGCTGAGTGAAGCTTTAAAATTATCCTGAGAAAAGTTTAAGAATCTGCAAGGGCTCAGTCTCACAGCAACTATAATCCAAATATATGATTTGCAACAGCAGAATTTATTCCAAGTTTACATTGTATTTTCAACAGACAATTTTCAATACCAGCATAATTCAATTTTTAACGTGGGTATAAAACATGTAGCTTTCATCATACTAACATGCACATATCTTTCCTAGCTCTTATGAGATATTAAGCCAAATTACACAGAGCTATGAGAATTAAAAAGAATGTACATGTTAAAAAAAAAAGGGGGGGAAAATGGTTCTGTAAAATAGGATAAGGGGGGAACATCACACCCAGCCTCAGACTTATAAAAATTCTTGACATCAGGCCTCTGGAAAACAATCCTGTAATATAAATGCAAGTACAGACATTATCCAGTTCTTTTCAAAGGAATGCTACCTTGTCTCTAATAAAGCTTGAACCCTGGTTTCATATCCCCTCTACCTGTCTCCCAGCTGGGGCTACGCAGGGACTGCGATGGTGGGAGACCAGGGAGCGCACGGACCACTCTGCAGCTCCGGTGTGCGGAACAGACCAGGAAGAAGCCAGGTTTGCAAAGCCTGCCCGGGGCATTGTTCAGTGAAGACAGAGATCTGGACAGCTCTAATTAAGAGAACTACTTGCTCTCTTGAACAGGCTCATTTTCTTTATTTTTTCAATAAGCACAGCTATTCATCAGTTACTTGAAGTGCTATATTCTTATATGGGTTTAGAACAAATGTAATGTGTATTTGCTAAATCATCACCATAACTGATATGAGGAGCTTTACAGCGCCCGCACAAGTCTTTGTTCCTACAGCATTCTGCCACTGAAATGTCTTTTTTTAAATGCAGAAACATCTTCAATTTCTAGAGAAGGACACCAAGGTTCAAAGAAATAGGATAATTTGTCAACTGTCGCAAAAGAAAAGTCAGTACATGAAGCAGGCAGACAGCAGAAGTGTCCGAAATACCAACCTCCATGACCCCTTCCAACCTTAGGTCATGGTTCCCTCCCTCACTTATCCACCTGACACCTCTCAACAGTCACACCAGCTAAGTGAACATCTCAGCAGATCCAAAGATCTCTTGGTGAGTGTTGCAGAGCACACAGACATGTAACCTCATCAGCTGCCACAGGCGCAATTTTACTTTATTCTGTCTTACAGTGCAACACCTTTTTGCAGAGGACAACTTCACAAAGCAGAGCATTTTCCAAAAACCCAGGGATTAATTTCAACCATGAGAGTGGAAATTCAGGACAAGTAACAGGTTACCAGGTACTCACTTGCCTCTAGCACATTATTAACCATTTCAGTGTTGAACAACAGATGAGAAAAGTGAGGCAACAGATGTTGCATATCTGGGCTGAATGCTGAAGAAATTCTCCTGCAAACTCAAGCGGAAGACCAAGAGCACACGTGAACGGCAAGAAAAATTGAGAACTTTTGCTGAATGTACTTTTACAATAACCAACACTGTACATTAGTAGTCCTATTTATAATAGCAATACTACAGGTGCTCGTGAGAGTGTTACTTTGTTATGTTACTTGCAATTATGTTTCGTTGTAACCCATAAATCTGTCAAAACAAAGAAAGCAATTAGGAATTTCCACATGAACAGGCAAGGCTGCTCCTTCCCACACAAATGGCGCAAGTAAACACCTTAACCCATGTGCCTGGTGGGGATTAGGCACCGAAACCTCCTCCTGCCAACTGCTGCCAAGCTCTGTGCTGCTCCATGTGTAACACTTTTATGCCAATTATCAAATGAATTGATTTGCAGTTACAAATAATCTGCAATTCAATAGGAATTTTAGTATAGACCAAGCAATAAGAGATGTATAAAAAATATTTTTAAAAAATTTAAAAAAAAAAGTCAGAGGAATATATATATATTACAGAAAATCTAAGGGCAAGAGGTAGCTGGAAGGAAAATGTCTTTAGGGGAATCCGAGGTTTTGTCAAAGGTCTATTGCCATCACCTCCCTCTCATGCATGAAGTCCCTGTTTGTCCTTGGTGTCAGCAGCTGGTTCTTCTACACTTGCAGCTTTCAGGGAGAGGCAAGAGGAAGAGCAGTGAGAAGTGGCCATATGGCTCCCAGCACATCAAGCACCAGTGAGCTCCCGATGGCAAGCTGCAGGGATGGCAGTGGCCAGCTCATGGGTTCTCTGCCACAGAGACAAAATGCAATTTTCTGGCAGCCCAGCTGCAGGAACAGAAAAGTGATTATTTTGCTATTGACAAAAAATAATACATATAAAAACTTGTGCAAATTTTAAAAACCTGACAGCCTGGAAGTGGGGAAAGCAAGGTGCTTGACAGCAGTAAGAGGCCAGGTACAGAGGGATAAACATAAAAATGTTGTTTTGCACCCATTTTGCAGATATTTTTGAAAATTGCAGTTATCAGACAGAAATACACAGCCAGGTAGAACGAGCGGTTTCATCCAGTTTTAGAAAGGTCTATATCAGTTCAGACAAATTTTTCATTTTAAAACATTTTAATAGTTAAAAAAAATGGACTCCATACAATTCTACTTCCTACAATTAGCAGTTAAAAAATCTCAATTAAAAAAGCCATTCATTTAGATGACTATAATTTAGCTTCTCCCTTGCCATAAATAAGGTAAGTGCTCAGAAATATTTAGAAGTACTGTGTCTTTTGTATAGTACAAGGCACAATGTTTGTATTCTTGAAGACAGAGTGACATCTAAAGGGATTCTGAAATACTCAAATCTTGCACACAGAATCCAAACTGACAAAGTCAAGGGCATGTCATATTTTTGAAAACTGATGAGTTTTCAGGTTTGCTGTGGTTGATTGTCCCAAGTAACCATGAAAAGAGGATCAAATTCCAATTTTAATGACATGCCTCAGGGTGCCCTCAGGACAACTGCCATTTTTATCTTAGATTCTGCAGGTCCTCGGTGAACAAAAGAGGGAAATCAGCTTTGAATGGATTCCTTGCACTGTTGTCAAAAGTAATCCAACTGTTCTAAATATCTATATCCTAAAATATTTTCTTACAGCAGCTCTTACTAACCTGAAGTATTAAGAGAACAGAATATGTAAATGGCATTTTTAGCTGCCAGTTCTCCAGGCAGATCTCATGTTCCCTAACCAATAGGTATTATAACTGGAGTCTTTCATAACTGGAACTGCTCTCTGATACACACAAAGAAAAATCAAAATACGGTATCTATGTCTAGTTTTGGGAGCCAGGGTGGCATTTGCATGAATACAAATACTTCTACCATACATTAGAAATATTCCTTAAATTATATCATTCCATATATATTCCTGAACATAAAAACCAATTTAGGATAAAAAAAATCAACATCAGTTTATAATATCAAAGACAACAGTGCAGCAGAAATGTACAGCCTGCATGTGGTAATGATGAGTTAGTACCTTTACAATGGGCCTTTATTTCATTCTCCCGTTAAGTATCTTCCTGAACTCACTAACAGGGAAAAAAAATCCTACATTAAAAACATATTTTCCCCTCTTGAGCTGAAATCATAGCAAACTCTTGTGAATTTCTTTCTAGGAACTTGCCTCAATGAACTACTTAACTGTGGCTTGCTAGCAAAGCACTGGCAAGCTGACTTAACTATTTCTGGCTAAAAAGAATTTACCTCAGCTTTGAAGACACATGTTTATTAAAGGAAAAAAAACCACAAGTATTTCATCGGTTAAAAAACATGGTCATAGCAAACTTATGGTAAGACAACAGCACAGGTAACCTGTTCAAAAGAATTTACTGTGTATCAGTTGTAGAAAAGTGGGGTCCTTCTGCCTCAATAATACAATCACATAATTGATTTAGTTTTCTGGTTTGTTGTTTGGGGTTTTTTTAAGTAAACTCAGTCATACTAAACTTTACTACCACTACCCTATTCCCTTTTCAAGTCAGAAGTAGTTGGCAAGGCTAATGTAAAACAAAAAGTGGAACCTGAGGCACTCAGACAATAAATAATGACAGATCCTTTCTGCAAGTCTTAATCAAGGAGATTAAAGAAACATGTAACTCTAGATGCATGTTAATAAAACAAGTGGTGAAAAATAATAAATGGAACATACACAAAGATATCTATCTCTGTGCTTCAATTAGTCTTTGTGAACACTGTCTTTTTTCTTCTTCCCCCAGCACTTTCAAGCACATTGTAACTGTCTTAATTTTTTGATGATTTTCAGAAGAAGAGTTCACACAGAGAGGAACATTTGGGTTTTTATTTAAAATAATTCTTTAATCCAGTACATTTTTTTGGTAGCATATTTGAAATGGCCTGTGGATTGTGCTGGTTTTGGGCCCCATTCAGATCCTGTCCAAGTTCCCAGGGTGATCCAGGTTCTCACTCCATCTGCTACAATACTGATAAGAATTCCCAGACAGACAGACAGGGCTGTAAAGCCTTGAAGAGAGAAGAGAATTAGAATGGTCTTTATTAGACCATGGATCAGTGTCTATAGCTGCAAAGAAATTCATTTGCACTATATCTACAATGCAGTTTGAACTTTTCCTTCGTTTGGCAAAGCACATCAAGTCTGATTTAAAAATTCTCTTTGTGGCCTTGCTTTTGTGTCTACAGCTTCATATATTTACAAAAGGATAGATGCATGAAGACTTCTGATAGGGTATAAAAAAATAACTATCACTATACATGCTTGTATACAACTGAGAACCATCACCTTATGACGAAAACTGTATTAATAGAAAGAATAAGTTATAAAAACCTCTCTGCATATTAAAGTCATGACGATGTCAGCTGCTAGCATTTTATAAGTCATGGTCATTTATTGCACTAAGGAAAAATACAAACCTCATTCTGCATTAAGAAAGCAAGCATTTAGCTCTTCAAGTAATATTGTGAAAGTTGGTATCACAAAGCTGAATGAGAACTGTTATGAACTGCTTACAAGTAGCACCCACTACACAATTCACCTGCTGTCAATACTGGCATTATATTTCATTTCTGAAGTATTCCCAGTTAATAATATTCACAAGCAAAACAGACTAGTTCAGTTTGTTCGGCAGCAGCAAACTGGAGTCTTGATAGAGAACTGGATTGCACTGGGAGAAGTCCTCTCCTGACCACATCCTTTGAACACCTCAACGTGGAATTAGAAAAAAGCAAGGAATGGAAAGCAGAGCAACCCAGATTTGCTCCAGCTCAGTGGCAGAGAAGGGGTTCCTGGCTCCCCTGGTAAGTCACACAGCTTCTTCTTGAGTCCACGAAAGGTAACACAGGGCTTATCTGATGAAGGAAAAGAAACAGCCCTGTGGGCAATGCAAAATGCAAACCCATATAGATTGAGAATGTTTTTTCCAACTCAGAACTTCAGTTTGGAAGATCTAGATCTTAACCATTTTTTATTTGATTGTTCTTTCTCTATTAAAATTTAAAGGAATTAAGTTGCTATGGAGTAGATCAACTGGTGTTCCAGTTTTGATTTTTATGATTTACCACTAATTCCTTGCAATTACTGAATTCTGAAATGTAAAAAATTAGCCACAGGATTTTTTTTATGAAACATTCTTTAACCAGATGTGGGGGTTTTTTATTTAATATATTATATATGCATATATTTATCAATGCTTTTGTAAAGGGTAAAAAGCCTAAGAAAATAATATATTCAGTTTACAGTAGAATGAGTCCCAGATGCAAAATCTCCAATATTCAGCTATTGTTGCTACAGCTTATGCACATACCAGTTTCAGAAAAAGTAAAAGAACAAGTTCAAATAACAAAACAATTGATCAGGAAACAAAAGAACATAAAAAATGAGACAACAGCAAAAATTAATTAAGTATACCTGAGTATAGCTCTCTTGTGTGCATGGAAGCAGAAACAAACTTCATTTTTTTGTGACTGTCCAGTTATCTCCTCTGAGCACTCTGCTGCCACAATATCCCCCCTTCACCAGTATTTCTAGATAAATATTCACATTATAAATTACCTAGAGCTAGGAGGAACTACTCAGTTCCTCCCAGCTACACATCCCTGAGTCAGGATGTGCAGAGAGAGTGGGCAACAAGTACAGGCATGCAAAATCATTATACTTAAAATATTTGAAGAAATGAGACAGAAATAGACATTCTTTGTTCAATCTCCTTCTATTTCTGCTCCATACGTGTTGTGTTCCTGGACCATAAAGAGAGGAAAAGCAGACACAAAGGGTAATCACACATTCAATCCATGCTCCAAACAGCACAGCTTTTATTCCCTCAGCACGCTCCTGCCCTGTCCTTCACTCAGAGCCAGGAGCAGGACACAGGTCAGGACAACACTCGAGAACACAAATGTTCTTGTCAGACCCTCTTCCTAAATATCCAAGGCATTTTTACCTCTCATCTTGGTGCATAATTAAATAAACAGATTTATCAGGAAGGACTGAGAGAAATCCATAACAGAACACCATACCACAAATGATAAATGATGGTCATCTTGGAAGGTCTCCAAACCAGAGACATCCCAGTTAGACAAAGAACGTCTCTAACACAGGTGAGAAAGGTGCCACACTTCCTCCAATTCCATGTGGAGCTCAGCCCAGTTAGTCATTCCACATCAAATACAAAAAAACAATGTAAATTTAAAATCAAGCTACACTCCAACAATTAATTTAAAAATAATGGGTTAAAAGGGTACATTAGAAAAATTCAAATTTACCAGTATCACTTGCTTGGAATGATATTAAATTTGAAGTAGATGCTTCTAATTTCTCAATTAAATAAAAGAAATAGTCATTAAGTGATGACAGTAATTTACATAAGACTCTTTTTCCAGAAGTTCATGCTGCTCTTTTTATCGTAGGCTCAGTAACTCTGATGTTTACAGATCAAGAGAAAAGTTAACCAAAACCAGCTATTCAAATATTCCTAATCCTAAAGCTTGTTTTAAATTACAAAGGTATTTCAATTCACATACTTTTTGAAAACTGAGATCTCAACCCCTCAATTCTGACATTTTATCCAATCCAAGAGAATGACATGAACACAGCTCTTTAGGAACATTTCAGTACAGGAAACACACTGGAAAGGACCTCCTAGATTATTTAGTGATTGCTGTAACATCATACAGATACATGCACATACCAACAATAGCACATGATGGGAAGAACCTTTTCATTTCCAGTTTAATTGCAGACCATTCATATTCAGTGGTATTCCAACACTGCCCTTTAAGTTCCGTAACTTCTTTCTTTTGTCGTAAAATTGGCTCTCCA
Organism: Picathartes gymnocephalus; assembly: GCA_013390045.1. Taxonomy (NCBI): domain Eukaryota; kingdom Metazoa; phylum Chordata; class Aves; order Passeriformes; family Picathartidae; genus Picathartes; species Picathartes gymnocephalus. Next base: position 55,816 of record WEKY01046601.1, read on the forward strand.
CTACCCTTAGCACTCCAGAATTCTATCACCCATCCTACACTTAATTCAGCATTCTTGAATAGGGCTGATCAACAATGTACAATAGTTTTAATACTTATCTTTCCTACTGGAAATGCAACGATGAAATATCTGATGACTACTATGACCACAGTTATTGTTTACAATGTCAGTATCCCACAGCTACCCCTGCAACTGATTCACATATCTGCCATTTTCTTTTCTTTTCCTTTTTTTTCCTTTTTCTATTATCTCTTTATTTTGAATGCCTTCAATATTAAAGCAAACAATCTGATGTCAAAAGAAGAGCATTTTATATCAGAATACTGAACTACCCTGGCCTACCCAGGGCTCGTTTTTTTCTATGAAGACAGTCAGCATGGAGAGGTAAGGAAGGAAATCAGTGCAGTGCTAGAATTACTGGGTTGCTTTGTCAATGCTTTTCTTTCAGAAGCCAACTCAGATCTTCAGGATTACAGTACCCTTCAGCCCAAATTCCTCATAATAACTACCTGCTAGTAAATAGAGCCTTTCTGTATTAATAAAGGACATTTCTATTCACTGCTCACACCTACTTGGGTGCATTATAGCAGTGGATTTTGTCTCTTCCAAAAAATATATCAATAGGAAAACTCCAAAGATCACCCTCCACCCTTCAATCTCTTTCACAGTGTTAAGAATTGAGAAAATTGTTTTATGTAAAAAGTCTGGAGTATTCGGTCTTGTTGAGAAAAGCAGAACACAGATAAAAGTTCGTGTGACATAAAAAAGAAGGATGGTCAAGACAAAGCGTGCTTTGTGAACAGCAAGCCTCAGTGGCCCTCTGAATGGAGAATGGTCCTTCCTGAGGTTGGAAGGCATCTTTTTTCACTGTGGGTGATCCAGGATTAATCTCAGGCAAAGTAGTAATGATTACAAATTACAGACCAATTTCTATCCTGCCTGCTGTGACAAAGATTACTGAAAAATTGGTTCACTCACCAATGATGAGCTGTCCAACACTGTGCACACCGAAATTACACTGAACCACCACACAGATTTTTGGCCCCTGATGGAATTCAAATGGCCCTAGAATCATGACCAGTAGTTTCTTCTGCGCACAGATCAACAGCCACATTTCTGGCCCTGTGGTCATGAATTCACAAGCCTTTTGGAATTTTTTCTTTTTAGTTTTACTTTTCCTGATTTTTTTACCAGTATACTGTAGCAATGAAATGCTAGTTAATGTGCTCAAATTGTGGGACCAGTCCTCAATGGGTGCCTCCATTTGCTTTTTCACAATGTTCAGGTGGGTCTGGGAGAAACAAAACAAAGAATGTTTCATTTCATGTTTAAATTCATTTCAGAGTGTAACTCAGGGCAATTAGGTCTATTCATAGAACCCCAAAATGGAACCATATTTGTTCCTGAAGAATGTATCACTGCATCAAAAGAAATGAATAGTATCTCCTCCAAGGAAAGGACAGATACTGAAAGGATGAAAGGATGTTTTAATGACATTTATGATAACTTTAACAAGAAAAACACAAAAAACACACCTCTTGAGGAACAGGTCTTACGAGGCAGAGATAAGGTACTGTCTCCTATGATGCTCCAATCTCTATTTCAACCGGTCTATATATTGTTACCCTTGGATGCTTGAAATATGTTTTACAAGCTCAGGGGCTTTTTGAGTCACAGAAAAATAAGAGCAAAATTCTCCCACAGAAAGGAGTAAGAGAAGTCTCTCAGTCAGCTGGAGAGGAGGAAAGGCAGATTGTACAAATCAGAACAATGATTGAACATGACTGATAACCCTAGCACCAGCTGAATTTGGGAATGACACGTTATCAAAAGCAGATCTTGACACAAATACTGAGGCAGCAGGTCAACGTGGGCTAAAATGGTGAGCCAGTAGTGGGATGGGGCGGCAGCCTGGGCATGAACCCATCTTTGCCAAAAACAGCATCTTCCAATTGAGAATTTTAAAGCATTTTAAAAAGAGTAATAAAGCATTATTCTCTCCAGTTTATGAATAAGGAAACTGAAGAATGGTAAGGCAGATTACTCAATGTCACACAATAAGATGTAAAGAGGGAAGAAGCAGACACCAGGTCTCTTGATCACAAAATCTCTCCATTTCATTTAATGAACTTGCCTCCCAGATGCAGAGAGATATTATAGTGCCTTAGGGCAAATCCAGATTTTCATAACTAAGCAGAATGTGAATGAAAGTGGATAAGGAATTGCATCCTAAGTAAAACTCTTACTTAAGATATAAAAATGCAAAAATGTTCTTTAAAACGTCATACAGTTTGGAAGAAGACCTTTGTTGAACACAGGAGAGAAGTTTTCCTTCCTGACTCACCCTCTACAAACTCAGTGTATACATTCAAGATGAGCTACTAATTTGGGTGCTTGAAATTTTATAAATTATGCAAGATGCAGGAAAGTGGGAGCATGGAAATCTGTGGGGAGGGGGGGACAGCGGGAGTGCAGAATAAATAAAAGGGCACTTTCAACACTTGTGCAACAAGAAACATCTTCAAGAACGGCACAGTGGGCTGGGCATGCGGGCCCTAACACGGAAATACCTGGGAGGAAGTTGGAAAAAAGTTGCAGGACAATTTCAATCCACATTTCATGGGTAACCCAGTACTTGCAAAAGGCATCAGTACTGTTAATAGTCAAGAGATATCAAGGCAAGAGGGAGGACAAGGGAGAGCAGAAGGCAAAGCATGACGCTGTCCACAGCACAGCACTTGTTCAGCACTGTCACCAGCACACCTGGCAAAGACTGGAAAAATACTGCTCTAATTTCATTTGGTCCACTTAAAGATTTGAAGGAAACAAAAATACAGCTTTATTTATGTTCTAAACTGCTCTCTGTGTATGAGCATATTGGACAGCCATGCCAGTTTGTGTTCAATCTGCACCTTATGTTTATGTGAACTTACATCTTTTTAATGCAGCACGGTTACATTTACAGCAGTTTGCAGCTTCCCCAGGAAACCATTGGAAATGGGACCTGTGCCCAACTGTTTTTATCCCAGTTAAGTAAATAAATGAAATATGCTAATTAGCACCCTATTAGTTCACAGCAGGGAGTAATCCAGGGTACTTTTATTGGAAATTATTCTGTCATCCAGGAAGCTGCTCTGTAACAGAATTCAAATTGGCCCAATTTCCTCTTTTTACGAAAGGTGGATGTCATCCAAATAATGAAGATGCCACTAAGCACAATATATAGGACATGGTGGTGCTGCATGAAACCTCCTTTCAGTCTCCCAAGAGTCTGGCCTAGAGATATGCTGGCAAATCTCCCACTAGAGATGCTGTCTGCATTTGGATTGAGGGGTTGTTTTGTCAAGCACACTTTCAAGCACATAGTTTATTTTCCTCCCTACAACGGGCATTTCAAATATTGCTCCAGAATACTTTTTTAACTTACCAAAAATCCATATTAATGTTGACTTTTTTTTTTGTCTTATATGCCAGAAATACTGGGGCTGGGACACACCACAGGCACATGTCCACAGAAGAGGAAAATGTGGCACAAAAAAGTAATAAATTCAAAATGCAGTATTTTCATACTGCAAGAAAAAAAATAATGTTTTCACATAATTTATGTAAAAAATATAGTTTAAGTAGATGTAATTATAGATATTTTACCTCTTCACTAACAAAGCAGAGTCACCAGCCTGGTTAGTGCAGATCTTTAAAATCAGCCTGGTAACAAGATGACATTGGAAGTAATGCAGGCACTGAGAAAAAAGGCTTAATAAAAAAACAGCATGTTTTCCAATCCAGTCTTTCAGAAACACCCATTTTCAAAGAGCTTTGGGGCTTTTGGGGATTAGACACTATAACACATCTGTCAGGTTGCCAGTAAGCACGTCAAAATCTCCATTATGGTTTGGGTTATGCAATGAAGCCTACTTATGTTATAGAGATACCAGTAGCACACCTTTCTTTTGTTATCAAATTTATATGAAAAGTTATAGGGATTACCTTGGATTTTCTGACTGCCATTTAAACCAGAGAGGGACTTCAGTTTTTATTCTGCTGAACAGAAAGGCAGTTTTGAGTGAGTTCTCCGTAAAACTTATAGACCTTCCTTCTGAAAAGGCCTACATTCAAGCATTATTATATTGCATAGATTTAAGGCCTCAAAATACATTTTTTATATTAAATCTTTTTTATATTAAAAATGTCATGATTTATGACAAGCAATTTTGATTTTATTTAAGCAGTTGAATCTTTCAATTGACATAGGAACTAGCTTTGTTTTGTATGAAATTACAGTCTTAATTCATTAATAGAGTTGTCCTGCTCGTGTTCACTATAGATCCTGGCACAGCTATTTAATCCTGATATCGATTTACACCATAATTGCAGTATTTATATACATGAGTGCTAGCCACTGGAACCAGTATTTTAAATTTCAAAGGGTCGATTTTAAAGTCGGGAAATTCAAATTAAGTAAAGGAAAGCAACAAGACCTCGAGTAGCACACCACAGAACTCTAGTGTTTCAAATCTACACTAATTACTCTTTCAAAAGGGAATTTTTCTAACATAAAGAGAGGATCATACTATCAAATGGCTAATGTAAGGTAGGGTCTCGCCTTCAGTTTAGCAGCGCCAGTTAGGTCACCCAAGGACCAGGCTGCATGAGTCTGCCTGCTCATGCTCTCAGGAAGGATAGTTTTACTCTGTATGCTTGCAATCCCTGACATAAGGTAGCTCTGATTCTCTGGGATCCTCTCCTTTGGTATCTAATAATACTGCATGTTGTGTATCCAGGACAGTTTGGAAACATGCCCAGTGGGTTTGCTCAAGATAAGTTTATTTTATTTTTCTTTTTCCTTTATAACTGAGATGCTAGGGTCTTCACTGAAAACTAAAGAGGCAACATCAGTGACTTGCAGCATGATGTGACAGGACTCAAAGGACTATTTATAGATCTGTAGAGAATATATAACACATAGATCTTCCTTTTGGGAATGACCCTTTTCCTCATTAGAATATATGCTTTCCCTCATGCAGAATAAGACCCTGGGATTTTTCAATACAGAACAAAAGCTCAGAGCCCCTGCAATGTGACACACAAGAGGGTGGTATTTAGGCAAATGGAGCAGTTAAGATAACTGCAGCCCTCAGACCCAGCACTGCTCCTGCACACAGCTGCACAAATACCCAGGGAGGCAGCCATGACACAGAACCTGCTGGTGCAAAACCTGCCTGTGGAGTACCCTGTAAATACCCTCACTCCACATCTGAACTCGGAGCAGATCCGAGCCCATCTGTTCCTTCACTACCAGCAAATGTTCACCAAGGGAAGACTAAAAAGCTACACATGTCTCACCAGTAGCTGATATCATTGACTCAGCATCAGAGAATACCAGAACATCCCCGAAGAAGTCAGGAGGACTGAAACACCACACTGCTGGCAAGGAGACACCACGGTCAGTTTAGCATTTATCTGCTCCAGTAACTGTGGAACACGTAGTTGAGTATGTCTGCTACGTACATTTATTTAACCTGCTGAAAAGTCATGCGGAGAGGAGAATGAGCTCTGAATGCTTTTACACATTTACAGTTGCTGGGAAAAACATTTCCTTTAAATCCACATGTTCAATATATCCATCTCACTTTGAGTCTGGCCTTCTGAAAGGAAAATTCACAGCCTGGCATTGGGGATGAAAAAAACTGAGAGAAAAATCCCTATTGACACATTAAATTAGACATGTTTGCAGGGCCGTCAGAGACAGCAATTACTCTGCTGCAGCTTCTGTGGACAGATCACAGCAGAAAACACTGACTGCTACCAGGTAATTCTACCTGCTAATTACTTGGGAAGACTCAGGTACTAAACTGACCTGAATGTTTTCACGGGTCCTGGGACCCATTAAAGGAAAGAACTTTCAAAAGCCACACAGTGATGCTGACAGGAACTCTTGAGCTGTTGAAAATCCATCAAAAATATTCTTGCAGTATAATGATTAGAGTTTCAGTCAGCTCCAATCTGTGTAGGCATTCACATTTCTCTGCAGTTATAATAAAAAGAAATGCTTTAATGGGGTGGTGAATTTTTTTCCCCCATATATTTATATAATTTTTTTTTTTACATTTTTCCTGGTTTTTTTTTTTTTTTTTCCAATTCTGACTAAAAAGTGCCCGCAAGCCCCGTCCCTGGTGTGTGCGGGGCAGCGAGGCAGTGCCGGCCCATCCGAGTGTAGCCGAGCGCTGTTGGGGCGCCGTCGTTCCGGAGTTGTTCGGGCCCCGCAGGCGGAACGCGCCGCGGGCCGGGCCCCGCTCCGGAACGGACGGGCCCCGCACCGGGAGAGGCTCCGCACCGGGACGGACGGGCCCCGCACCGGGACGGACGGGCCCCGCACCGGGAGAGGCTCCGCACCGGGACGGACGGGACGGACGGGCCCCGCACCGGGAGAGGC
>WEKY01046601.1:62289-124411 GCA_013390045.1 Picathartes gymnocephalus
CAGCGAAAGGCCCCGCACCGGGACGGACGGGCCCCGGGAGAGGCCCCGCACCGGGACGGACGGGACGGACGGGCCCCGCAGCGGAGCACGCGCGCGCCCCCTGGCGCCGCCTGCCGGTACCGACCCCGGCCCCGCCCGCCGCTCCCTGCGCCGGGGCCCTCCCGGGAAACAGCCACGCTCCGGCCGGGAACTGCGCCTTGTCCAGCTAACGTCCCCTTTCGGGAAGGGAAGAGGGGCCGCTCGCTGGCAGCAGCACTGCAAGGTGCTCCAGCGAGGAGCTGCCAGTCACAGGAAGCCGGGGACTGCAGCCGTGCTCTGCCGTACCCGTCCTTCCCCCCTCCTCAGGCCAGAGTGAGGAGCAGAAGCTCCAAGCTGAGCCCCTGATGCGTGTCCAGTACACGCGGCCCCCGAGCACAAACCAAGCCAGCAGGGAGCTAACACAGGTGGCTTTGCTCCTGCAGAATGGCCCGGTTTGCTTTGCGCCGGCAGGATGCGGGGGCCCTGGGACACAGTGAGCTCCGGCACAACTTCGAGCCACCAGGACTTGGGCAGCACAGAAGGCAGGAGCTGGAGCTCAAAAGGGCTTTTTGGGGGGAATAAAACAGATTGCCACATCCAATCTCCAAAGAGGTGATGTCTTGCAAATTTTTTGGTGCCATGCTGAGACAATACCTACAAAGGTCAGAATTGGGAGCCCACGTCGCAAACAGCTTTCTCCTGTGGAAATAAGCTCCCTAACCCTGCTACCAAAGAATGCTCTGGTCAGAAAATCTTCTTTCTTTGATGGCTACTTGCCAAAAGAACTGTTAACCATGCAGTGTCCAAAAAGAACCCAGACCAAGGTGCAAGAGCCTTTCTATCTTGAAAAAGGTTCTTCATGCAGTTACCAAGGCAGAAAAAACACGCAGAAAGAATGAGGAAGCTTTGTGTAAATAAATCTGCATCTACCACCACTTTCCAGCCAGCACACTTACCCCACGGGGGACTGGAGCTGTCCAGTGTCAGGCAATAAATCAGGCTGAGGTATCCTGGTCGCGAGCACATAGCAAACATTAGAGACACACTGTTAAGTTCACATTTCTTAGCAGCATTTCTTTCAGTGGCTTCTACGGTACAAAGGTAAGTGGAAATTTTTGTCAGAGCTCCAATACACAGGAAAAACCCAGATAATCCAGGACCCAGAAAATCTGCATTTCACATCTAAAAATTCAAATCTTCTATGACAGACAACCTGCCATTTGCCATTCTGTAAGAATTTGGGTATAATTAAATACTGCTAGAGATGCAAGGAAAGATGTGTTATTTCCTGTGAGGAAAAAACAGTGACTTAGAGGTTTTTAATATTATAGTTATTGCTTTTCAGAAAGTCTCCTCAGGAAACATCGGAAAATCCCTTCTCTCCAAATAGACAAGCCTAAAATTACAGATTCATTAAATCAGTGTGTGGGTAAGAAGTTTCTTCATATAGTATCACTATGTTTTAAACAGAAAAAACACAACCTCCTTTCATCTGCTGAGGCTTAGTAATCTGTAACAAAAAGAGAATATATAAACAAAGCACACTGCTCCCTGGCACAGTCTGCTGTCAAAACTTGCTCCTGCCCAGGGTCCATTTCCCAATCCTACCTACATTTAAACTACCACTGTCTCAAACTGTTATTTCAGGGTTGCATTACACACATCAGGATTTACTTATTTAGTGAGCAGTGATGCCACCAACCTTTCAGCTTGACACCAAAAACATCTGATCAAGGCTCTGCTACAGAATTTAATCCACTAGGCAGCTGCCTAACGTGTGAAAATATTCTCTACACAATGTCTTATGACACACTTCGAACAAAAATATTCTCTTTACTATGTCCAACAAAGAGTCCATTAATCTTTTTTTGAGATTACAGCATTCATGAAATTATTAAGAACAGTGCAGCAGGGACATTAAATAAACAAGTTGAGAATTGTGATGTGATATATATATACACATATATATATATATATATATATTTTAGTTCAACTTGGTCATCATCTAGTGAGTGTAACTAAACAAAATAAGCATGGAGTAAACACTTCCATAAATACTTTGAACTGCACCAATCTGTCTATTCCATCAGACTAGTCTAATTTATCTGCGACAGTAAACCAAAAATAATATGAGCTCCTCCCATTTTCCCACAAGTAATATCCCTTCACATTGTCTGTGACCACCAAAACTCCTGATTTTGGTAAACATTACCATTAGGAATGATGTTTTTCTCCTCTAGACTTCATTTCTCTTCTGTAAAATGAGCAGCTATTATCAGCATGTGAACTCTCCAGGTAGAAAGGGAACCAGGTGTCCAAATCAGGACTCAGTGGAAACTGATAATTATGTATGTCTGGAGATTCTCTGGTTTAGTGGATCTGTGCTACCTCCAGAGCAAACACACAACTCTTGATCACAGGGCACAGAGGTAGCAGCTGCCCTCTGGCTCTGTACTTCTCTGGAGATGCAAAACACTTGATGACAGCTTTGCTAAAGCTGGATTTTTAGTTTGTTGCCTCTGACTACACCTTGCTTCGACAAGGTGCTTAGATCTGTATGCTGTTTTAAACAGGACAACAGTCCCACCAGAAACAAAGGTTGCAGGACCTTGAACTTAAATCTGCACTCGAGGCCTTGCTCGGTGGCTGTTTCTTCTCACAGTGCTCTGGCATCCAGAGTAGCTCCTGCAGAGGTGCAGGGGGCTGCACAGGAGCTCCTGCAGAGGTGCAGGGGGCTGCACATGCAGTGAGCTGGTGTCACTGCAGATATGCTGAGGAAGCAGAAGGATTGTCTTGATGCATCTATGAGTACAGGACAGGCAGATTTGTTTCTCTAAGAGTTGCACCAAGTTCCAGCAGTGATCTGTAAGAAAGTTATTTTGTTTCTAGGCTCTGTTATATATAATCAGGAGATAATACTTGCATAACATTTCACCAACTTGTGGAATATTGCAAACATTAATATCCATAGAGCACAATGGTCAGGGGACTGAGAAGACTTACTAATGCTACTCCAAGACCACCCCCAGTGGCTCATTAGCAGTTGACTTTACAGTTATACACGCAATTTTCCACATGGGCCGCCTCCTAGGGAAAACAGATGGTGAGAAAGAGCCTTCCTTCCCCTTACCACCATCCCTGCAAAGAAGTAACTTCTCTATTTTGACAGGTATTTTCCCACGATTAACATTTAACTTCACGAAAAGAAAAAAGTATTGGTGTGTCTTGGGCAAATAAACAGCTATACCCAGGAGAAACTAACATATTCAAAACAAAAGGGATATTTCTATATTTGAAAAATTACATATCTATTCTTGCCTTTTTTTTTTTTTTTTCCTTCTTTTTTTTTTTCTTTTTGTCCTTTCAGGAAGCTTGCAAATGTTAGAGATATATTTGGTCAGTGGTTCTTCTGGACAATAACACATTTCTATACAGTAGATGACAAATTAATTTCTTGGCTTTACCAACTTTGTTCTCACATATGTCTAGGAATGCAAGAGAATTAAAATGCATAGCTAGTTCCAGCAGCACAATTCTGCCTCTGACACAGCTCAAATAAAACTGTGTCATATATAAATATTTTACTGAGTCCATGGATAACTTCTGTTCCACATCATGGCAGTGGTCCTAATATCAGGGAGGGCAAGTGAGGCTCATGGTCCTCCTTTCACTACGCAATAATATTTATCTGCAAGGTAAAACCACATCTGAACCACTGAGCCCTATTTTCACCTAACACAGGCATGTAAACGTAGATAAAGCCACAAAGACAAAGCTTCCTTCTTCAACCTTGACACAAAATATTCCAAAAAGACATTAAAAGGAGGGACCAGATATTTCTGAAAGATAGAAATGTTTTTCACAAATCAAACATGTCTCATATTTGTTTCTGTGCTGGCAGTGTAACTGATTTAAAGCTATTTTTAAAAGGACAAAGATTTGGATATTTTATTTGCAAAAGCTATTGCAGTTTTTAGCAATTAAGTGCTGATGCTTTGAATGGAAAAGGATGCAAGAGGACCATCACAGGTCTGATGTTCTAGAAACCCTCTGCCTCTAGCAGCCAAAGCACATACAGTAATGAACTGGATAGCTCTTCAATAACAGCTGATTTATATAAACTATGATGGTTTCTACTGAGTTAAATGTATTTATAACACATTGCAAGATATAAATATGCAGCAGGAGGGGACCCCATGCTTTGCACATCTTTTGATCAGGCACTGTGTTTACTGTCACTCATTTTTAAATCAGATGCCAAAGTAGAAGGGACTTCAATCACAGTAACCCTATCTCATGGTGGTTTCAGAGAGCACCCTCCAGCAAAATGCCTAATTAGCAGCATTTTCTGAAGATTTGGGGCACCCAACTTGAGACAATCTGTGTCTGATTTCCAGAGATGCTGAGCATTCATAGCTCACATCGGATCAGAAATAGCACAAGGTAGCTCAGCCTGAAGGGCAGAGACACTTCACAAGACCAGACATTACAAGACAGAGGATGGGTGGTCACTTCAGTCTGAACACACATCCAGCAGCAACAGAAAACATTACATGTTGCCTGATTCCATCAGCATAAAATTAAGCTTCTTTTTTAACAGACAAGCAAAATTAAAAAGCTCTGGTTCACGTTTGAATTGCTGTTTTGAAGACTGTGACATCTGTTGTCGAGTTAGGCATAAGCAGCATCTCATATACAGACTCACTTATCTTGGTATGTAGTCTCTACATTTTAAGTTGTTCTTAATTTCGGTGGCTTTCACTCAGATTTTGTATTGAATTGTGATTTTGCAAATATAAGGTACATCCAGGAACTACTTGAAAGTATTCCTTACAGCAAGAATGATACTCAAGAAATTTAGGTACATTTACCGTATGCCTCAGTAATACTAAAATTAAAAAGATAGGGGAAAAGAATCTCGTATGCCTCCAGGGCTAAGAATATATGTTCCTCAAGCTTTTTTACCTTTTTTAGCTTTTTTTTTTTTTTTTTTGAGGAAAAGAGCAAGCAAGATGTAAAGACAGCTAAAATGGACTACAGAACTAAACCAGTCGCATTTCATCTACTCATAGACTGTTACACAAAACATAGAATATTTATATCACCAAAACTTCTAAATTTAGAAGTCAAAGAAGAAAGTTCTTGGTTTAGAGAGTGGACAGCCTTTTACTGGTGAAGGAGTAATATTTGGTCTTTGAAAATCTAATGAATGGTATTTTTGCTTTATAGCTTTTTTTACAGCTGCTGGTTATGTATCTGGTGTGACTGTCATTGATAGGAAGATATTGCACTGATTTTTATTAAGGGCAACAAGCATCTAAAGGGTGACCTAAACAAAAATATAATGTTTGCAAAGATTTGAATTCGCATTTGAATTTAAATGCTTTCAATTATTGAACCACATTTTTACTTTTTGGCTACAAGGTGATGTGGCCACAATGTTAAAATAGACCCACTGAGGGGGCTGCAGATGCCAAACCCTCTAGCGGTGGTCTCCAACTATTTGAGCTGTTTCAGAGATGTGCTCGTGGGAAAGTGAAACAAGATTCAAAATTCAGATAAACGTTTCTAAAGCTATTGCTTATCTAGCAGAGTTATTGCTTTACAGACAAACATTTCCAATCCACGGAAGGATGTGGACACTGAAATACCAGAAGGGGTAGTTCTCAATTCCCTAGTCCAGCTGAAAATTTTGCACAGGAAAAATTCTAGCTCATTGTGCCTTACAGGTTTCATTGCTACAGCAAGTAACTGGCAGTGTGTTTATCCACTCCACAAATTATTAATATCTTGTGTGCCCATTGCAATATGCTGTTACTAGGTAAGCCCTTCTACTCCCTCTAGAAGGGGCTCAGGAAGGATAAGCAGCACTGCATTCTCCAATAAATAAATTTGAAAAAAAAAATAACCTGCCAACACACAGAGGTGTCTCTTCCACTCAAGAATTATGAAGAGGAAAGTAATATAGACTGTAAGTTGTGGAGGCAGCCTGGGAAGCTTGGTTCAGTGTCACTCCATATCCCTGGTGTGGTCATGGTGTGACCTTTTAACAGGCTGTAGGAACCATGGGGAGGAGGATCAAGGTGAGGGGCATGACTTGTCCATGGAATTCACAGTCTAGAGGCATTTGTAGCTTTTCCTTCCCCATATTACACAGACAGTTTATAAACGTGCCTGCCCAGCCACAAGGGATTTTCTCATGAGTTGCCATCTATTTGTTACAGGTTGATTCTTGCTTAGAAAGCAAGAGAATAGAGAGGGCACCCATTCCACAGGGTTGCCTTAGCACAGTCACAGATATTGAAGCAAAACAGTCATGGTCACATACAGAAAATAAGGATCTCCAACCAGGAATCTCAAACAGATAAAAACAAACATGATCCCTAAAGAAATCTACAGGAGTCTGAGAGGTACCCTACAAATGTGTCTCTCTTCTTATGGCTGCATCCTTTCTTTGGAATAATTCTTCAAATGGACTTCAACTTGACATCTTGAAAAATGTCAAAAAAATGCTTCCCTGTACTGCTACCCTGCTAAAATGAGAGGTATCACATTGCTCCACAATTTCAGAGGAGCAATGTCTGACCTAGGCAGAATATTCAGGTTCAGAGTCAGTAGAAGTGCAGACTCAAACTCTGCTGCAACAGTTCTGTTCTGGGGTAGCACCAGGCCTTACTTTGAGAACTAATCCACAGAGGTACCTGGGGTCCACTAGAGAGGAAGCCCAAACAATGAGATGAACATGATGCTTGCTGTTCAGTTTCATAATGACTAGACAAAGGTCAACTCTGTTTGGAGGGAGCAAAATATTTTCTATGTTACTACTACAATTTGTAAAATGAGTGAAAAAAAAAAGAAAAATAAAAAAAGAGCTGAAAGAAATCAAAGTACAGGATCACCCGCCATACTGCACAGATTCGGGAATTATGAAGAGGAGGAAAAATCCAGTCTGCATCGGTTGGAAAATTTATAAAAAATTCAGAGGTATTTAATAATTTACACAGTCAGACCACTGACCTTAAAAGTTGTGTTAAAAAATTAAGAACCTCAAAGAAAAGCTATTCAAAAATACAGACTACACTTAACATAGATTATTGGTTCCCCAAAATTATTAAATATGAGTGAATTTAATAATAAGTTACATATGAACACAGTTACATGCATTAGTGTGATCAGATCTGAGAACTTCAGAGTATCAGGCTGAGGCAGTGAGTGAGGGTGACACTTATGGAAAAAGCCTTGCTGAGGTACTAACAATTCTCATCTGTGTTCAGCTGCTGCCTGGCAAAATACTGAGGACATTTGCAGCCTGGCAAAATATTTATTGTGAAACTCATCTGAATTTAGATTTCATTGCAAATGAGACAACAATCCCTTTCTGTACCATACCTCACATATGAAAAATTATCTCTAAATGTCAGATCCTTCTATCTTATTACACCTAACCTGTTCATCACACAGGCCATAGTAAAACAACATCTGAACAATGATTTAAGAAACACAGCTATGATCTGAAATCTGATCTAAAAAAAGGATGTGCTTATTAAGTGTCACTAACATGGCATTTAGGGGAATAAGTGTTAACATGCTACCTGAACAAAATTCAAGACTCAATTAAGAATGGTGAACATATTCTTCACATCTCATTAAAACTATTATACAGATTTATTGGTACAGAATATCAGTAATTTGGTCGGTTGGCCGGTGATTTATCCCTAGATATACACTCTGTAAAGCACTTCATGATTCACTGTGAAGAAATAAGTACACACTACAAAAATAACAAGTCCTTCACTTGAGAGGAACTTCTTTGGGTTTCAGGGAAGAAAAAAAAAAAAAAGAAAAAAAAAAGAAAAATAAAAAAAGAGAAAGCAGTGTTAACTTGCATGCATGAGAAGTGCATCTTTGATTGCCAGGTACTGAAATATCTTGCTCAGTTTGCCTTGACTTAGGAAGTGCTCTCTGATCTCAAAATTGTTGATGCTAAAAAAAAAAAAAGGAGCATTGTCTTAAAAGAGCAAAGCAGACAATACTATAAAAATAATGAGCTGGGAAGACTCTTAAGCCTTTTACATAATAGAACCTCTCACTGCACTGAGGAAGATTCCCTCAAGGCCCAGCGTAGCTCTTTACTTTTATTTTGGTTTAAACAGGCAAACACCATAGCATCAATTAAAGAGGCCACTTATTTACTAAGCATTCAAAGTCTACAGCAGTTAAGAGGATTAATTGTCTTCATGCATATGAAATTTAAACATAGGAGATTAAAGACAAACCAACCTGGTCGCACACAACTAACTTCAATTAACCTATCTGCACCCCCTAAGCATTTTTGTTAATAAGCACAGACCACTGGTCCCAGTTCAAATCCTGATCTTGTGACAAGTTTTCTCCATGTGAACTGAGAGAGGAGCACTGTCAGAACATGGCTTCAGAAGGAAAAAGAAAAAAACCAAAACTCTTGGAATAAACCTAAATCAGCAGCTGCAGGAATATGCCAGCTGGACCACAGTGGAAAACATGCATGGAGACCTCCATAGCCACCTTCAGAAAATATTGGCATTTAAGCATCCAAACACTGAAAGCAATTTTAATGTAATCTGAAATTTGAAAACAACTTTGACTGCAATTGATGGGACAGGAAATGTTAAAAGCTGTAGCTGTTCCATTTGTTTCAACAACATTACAGTGCTGAAGTGATTTATATCTATCACATTAAACATCTCCAAATGGCGACTACAGCCATTATTCTTATATAATTAAATTAATAACAGTCAGACTTCAGCTCTGCCTGGTTATGAAGCCGTGTTCTTTCTGACCTTCACTACATAAGAGGCAGACAGCAAAGAGGTTCAGCAGTACAAAACCTTGAATAGTACAGACTTGTCAATATTGGTTTTCAGTATTAGAATCAAGTCCAATTCTTCTCAGTGACACCTTTTTCACAACAAAATACTATCTTGAAATCTTCCTGGGTTGTACTAATTGCAACCATTGCAATGGACCAGTGGCTGGGAGGGTGAGGAAGGGAGGAAGAGTTAAAGACTGTCAGTGTTATAACCACGGGGTTTATTTACCCAGAATGTACAGGACTTGTCCATAACAAATACAAGAAATTTCATTTAAGCATATGAACAACCGATTTTTATCCTGTAAGGGCAGTTGAACACTGGAACACATTGCCCAGACAAACTGCTGTGTTTCCATCCTTGAGGATGTTCAAAACTCAGCTGGACACAGCTTTGAGCAACCTGTTCCAGCTGACTCTGTTCTGAGCAGGAGGGTTGGACTTGGGGAACTCCAGTCTACCCCAATTGCTCTCTGATTCTGCAGCAACTGTTATTATAGTGGTACCCACTGCTTCTGGGCTCTGTGAACATGCCTCAGTCCCCCAGCAGAACAGCGGCAATGAAATCCCTCTCCAAAAGTAAGAAATCCCTGTAACTCATCCACAGTATGGTCATTTCCCTGCTACCTGTCTTCTGATACTTCTGATCTCTTCTGATTTCAAACCACAACACCACTTTAAGCAGCACCCCCCCTCCAAAGTATCATGATATGGGTTCCACATTCAACACAAGATGTCATGGATTTTTCTGGATTTTTTTAACAGTAGATACCACTGACAGCTGTCACACTGTGCACCTTTCCGGTGAACAGCAGGCATAGTACATGACAATTAGGTGACAAAGAAGAGTGACATAGCAAAACTGAACCTAGGATCTCTAGTTTTTCTGATTAATAGTCCACTAGAAGGGGTCTTGAGATAATACCAGTTTTAACCAACTGTGTCATTTGCAAAAGTACCTATTCAGACAGATAATTTTCCTGCTAGCCCTTTGTAGGTAATTGCCCTCAGCCAACTGCAAAGGACTGTGAATTTTAGTCCTCCTTCTGAAGTGCCAGCAGAATTATTGTCTAATTTCACTAATTTCCAACCCATTACACCTGCACAAGCCCATGTGCTCTTCATAGAAGCAAGCAATATGAGAATTTGGCCTGATCTGCTGTGATGGCACATAAAGAGCATCGCACAGAAATTGTGCAGAATTGCCAGTTCAGAATGGAATATCTGACTGTCACAGCTCCTCTCACCTGGAGCCAGGCCTTTCCTCCTGCACACCCTTCCTACTAACTATCCACCTAACTCTAGGTACCTGAAGGAATCCATAGCTCTAGTTTAGGAACTCCACTTTTTTTCCATCCAGTTAGATGAACATACCTCTTCTAAATAAACTGTAATTAGAGCAGGACTGTATCTCTTTCTCTTCTAGATAGCTGCTCTAATGTCTGGTCTCAAGTGTACCATTTTGGCCATAGGAACAATTAGTTCGTTTGTTAAAAAGTGAAGAGTTTCAGTGTAAGAAATTTTATGTTTTCTCTCCTGCAACATTTAAAGGCCTGACAGCTGACTTCATGATGTCTGGGCATCCAAATTTTGGATGTAGAAAGATAACAGTGAATCTAATTGGTGACAGATGGACCATGGTACATCTCAGCAGTTTCTCAGTGACTGTAACCTTTCTGCTAATAAATAAACACAGTAAACCTGTGAAAGTTCTTTAAAATAGAAATGGTTAAATATCCAGTGGAATACAGACTTGAGGCAAAGAACCCTATGTACCACTTGCCTGTAATTTCCCTAAATATTTAGGCAGGACCAGTGAGTTTCTTGCCCCCTTTCTAAAGGAACAGGATGATATATCATCTGAAATCATCTGAAAGCCATCTAGTGTAGATTCCCTGGTTTATTTTTCTTTCTTGAAGGCTCCTTCACTAAAGCATTGTATGTAACAACATCTGGAAGTGCTGTAACACAATTCTAGAATCAGGGAGCAAGTTTATTGTTTGGGGTTTTTTAAAAGTAGAGCTTCAACTATGTAGCAAACACTTCACAAAATTATAAACTGTACTCATTTACAGTGACTCCTATTTGCAAGCAGAATACATTTGGTCTAAATATCACTAGCAGAGTCAAAAAATCAGGAACCAGAACCTTAATTTTTTTTTTTTTAATTGTGTCATGATTTTTTTTGCAAAATTGAAACTCAGTCATAGAGGTAAGGTCTTCTGTGGTTCATAAACTATATCAAAATATATATCAAAATTAAGAGGACAGAGTATTAGAAACTGTTGTGTGGTAGCTACACAGGAAAAAAAATAAAGTTATTTATTTAATAATATCTTTCCCTAGCAACTGTGTATTTTTAGACAGAAACTATCTGACATTGTACACAGTCATGTTTCATGAAACTCAGGCCAGTTGAAAAAGTTGGGCTTTTATCAAGCAAAACCAGCTGGTTTTGAATAAAGATCCAAATAGAAACAGCAGATTAAACCGGCACTAAATTATGTGGAAATCTGACAGCCCAGTGCCCCTCTGTAGCTGCTCTTGCAAAGCCATTTCACCCTTGGCTGCAATGCCTGCATGGATGCCACCTGCACAAGGCAGTACCCAAACACCTTCTGATCTGCCTTCCCCTGCAGTGCCACAGGTGGTGGTGCCCTCTGATTTACAGGTGGAGAGGAGAGGTGCACAGACGTGCAGGGCTTGATCCACGAGAACAATTGGCACGGCTGATCCTGGGCTGTGCAGCTCCAGGCACAGGGCCCCCAGTGCAGCCCCCGCACCTGCGGGAGGCTCCCCGCAGCCAGGGATGGGGCACGGGGGAAGGAGCCAGGCCTGCGAGCTCACTGACCCGGCCCCCAGACAGCTGATAACCACCGGCTAGAAATAGAGAGCTAAGCTCTATTTCTCCACCTGCAAAAGCCCACCACTGTTTAATTAGGGAAAAAAAAACCCCAACAAATCTAAAATACCTCAAAAGCTTGAGTGAGCGTTCAAACCACCAAGGTGAAGCATGAACAAAAACTCTACTCCATCAAATATTGCTAAGTAGGAGGTGTTTCCTTCCTGTTGAATCTCCTCTGCTTGATATAAGTAAATGACTCTTTTCTCATTACAAATTTATCTACAGTTCAGTATCTAGAATATTAGCCTAAGATACTAGGCACCCAAATTTTGTTTTGTATGGCAAGGTAAAAAACAAAAATAAATTAAAAATAACAATTAAAAAAAAAAAAAGGAAAAAAATTTTCTCACTATGCAAGTATTCTGGTCACATCTCACCACACCGTAGTTCCTCTGCTCTGGGTTTCAGCTGCTTTGTGCATGAGCAGCATTCAGCTCTTGCCTGCTCAAAAAGTGCCTCTGCAAAATAACTTTCCTGACGTTGTTGCAGAGCTCTGGTTTCAAACAAACAATTGGCTATGAGGTATCAATAACAGGTTGAGGTAGCAAGGGCAGGATGATTTTAAAATACTCATTGCCACTTAAGAGGAAGATCAAGGGCTTAACAGCTTACGTAGATGTTAAGTACATGTGAGATTCTGAGCCCAAATTATCATTCAAAAGTCACAAAAAGTCTGAGCCTTCAAAAATCAAAGCACTTTAATCACAACCTTTTATTTTAGCATATTCCATACATGAGCAGAAGGCATATCTGTTACTCTTGCAAGACAACAGAATTGAGCAGATCCCTTACCTTTTTATCTACTGCAGGACTGAAGTCTGCAGTTTTCCCTTAGCTGGTCAATTGGTAAAAAGTCTTCCCAGCATGAGGAAAAGTATTAGCCTTGGAGACACATCAACTAAGTCAAGCTGATATAGCTGCCTAAGAACAGAAGTGGTTTTATAAGAGCTCTCCAGGCTGGCTCTCTACTCTCCAGTAACACCTAGTTTGTTTCCGAGGGATTAGGACAGTAGCAAAAGGACAGGTATTACAGAATAAACAACAAATTCTGGAATGAAACAGTTCCATGTAAAGGTAAATCCATGCTCCTGAAAACCCTCACTATTCAACAGACAGTAAAATTAACATCAAACCAACCAACAGAGGTTTCCCTTCCTTCAGTTGGCTGGAAAGGAAGAAAACACCATTTCTCTTCTTTCATATTGCCCATTCTTTACAGACCTGAACAGTCAAATCAAGCAAGGTGCTGTCAGATTTGCCTAGAGATTTATACTGTATCACTGATTTCCCAAAGAGTGCCAGTCAACATTGAGACAAGGGTCTGAAATCCAGTATCCAATCTCATCAGTACAGGAGAAATACACATGCTGTACCATGCTGTAGATTAAGCCCAAATGTTGAAGTGTTCATTTGAATCAAGATTTCTTCAATATGCACACAGTAATCAAAAACAAACAAAAAAAATCATAGAGAGTTGATAATTTGACAATGGTCAATTTTCTGCAAGAAAAGCAGAGGAAGCCTGACCCCATAGGAGGGGATGTACAATGACTAGGGTCATCCTTAGACATTACTGTAAACTACATCAAAAAAAACCTCTTTTCCATAATGCAACATGTGCCACTTAAAGACCTCTATTTTTAACCTTGTATTTCACATTTGCTAGACTGGCAGAAGCACTTTAACCTAGATGTCTTTGTGTATAATCTTCATTTCTTGTCTGTCCTCTTTTGTTTTTATCTTGCATTCTATGTGTATACAGCTGGTATATAAAGAACCTTAGCATGAACAAAACTAAAAATCACTCAGAAATCCCCACTCTAGAAGGAAATCACTGCATTATAGGATTAATCTGTTGAAAAACATTTTTTTTAGAGCTGCAAAAAATGTAGAAACTGGCCATGTGTAAAGTCAAGGTTAGCTGCTAAATTCATGTAAAAGACAGAAAGGTTTGTGTCACCAAACAAGAGATGATTAGTTTCTCAGTCCCAGAGTGTCATTTCACAAATCTTTGATAACCTCATCAGGTGAGATAAGTCAGTTCACATTTCAAAGATAAAACCCTAAATAATTGCTTTAGCAAAAGTAATGAGGATTATAAAAACCAGAAAGCTGTGATTTTATCAAAACAAATATGAAAAATATTTTTGAAATAAATTCTAGGTGTTCTTATGTATTCTAAAGCATCGTTTTTTACCTATACATTTAAGACCATATTGCATTTTTGCAGATGTCAAGATCCCAAACAAGTCAGCTTTTCTTTCTAAACATTTGCTTCCTTTAAGTTTCAGTACAAGTTCAGATCCAACACCCATATAATAGTATACGATACAATTTTTTTTAATTATGTAGAACACAAATTTATGGCAAATGGTGCATCAGGCACATGTATTCTGATGTTGATTACCCAAAACTCAGTTATCTAAAATTCCTGGTAGCTGAAATAAGGTTGTATGCTGCTGTACCTAACTATCAGGGGAACTTATTTAACATGATTAACTGAAACCCTGATCCTCTGAATTCATGTTCCCTGACATTTGGATTATTAGAGCTATAACTGCTCTGAAAAAGAAAAAGCTAAAATGAGCTAAGAGGCAAAGGCTTTTCTAATGACTGTTATTTCAAAAGGAATGCCAGGTGCTTACCCAGGCAAGAAGAAGCCAGAGTCCCTCAGCTGGAATGGCCTACGGTGCACTCGGACACAATGCTGGAAGGCACAGCAAGGCCCAAGACATGAGGTACAAGAGTTACAATAATGTGATTACACGGCTGCACAGTTCAGGAATGTGAAAATCCTGATGGTTCAGTTGCAAGTCTGCTGGTCACTTTGTGGGTGAAATTATTATTGATTTACTTCTTGACAGAATCTCTGAGAAAGTACCAAAAGAAAAAGATCTCAGTGTAAATGTAGGTTTTGAATGGTATTTTCATTTGGGATTAATTGTTTTAATGGTATTTTTAATTCTGCTTTCTAAGATATAATTTTTCTTTTTACTTCAAGTTATCACATACTGTGCTTTAGCAAAATGAAGCTATCAAGTGTGGAATGGACACTGAAGGCAAAGACTCAATAAAAGAGCAGCATGCTTTTCAATCTGGCCTTTTAAAACATCCCCTATCAGAGGGCTTTGGAGGTTTAAGGGATTAGATACCATGACACATCTGTCAGATTATTATGTAAGAAAACTCTCCTGCTGTTTTCTGTGGGGAGAATGTCTGCTGTTTTTAAAAATTAAAAACAAAAAGACACCAAAAAAAGGCAATATTTTATTTTCTTCCAAGTGTTTTTTCATGGGAAAAAAAAAAAAGATAACTTATTTTACCTGGCCTAAAACAAAATTATATTTAGCACTCTGACTACAGGCTTCTATCTGAATATGGATTAGCAGAATACACATGCTTTTACTGTTCACTACAGAGATTATGCAAAGATATCAGGATTTGTAGGTTGGCCTAACCTAGTAATAATTTACGGAGCCAGGAATCACTGACAGCATGCAAAGAATTGCAATGAAATGTGAAATGATAATTCATGTTACATTCCAGTTACATGCTTAAAAGCACCTTAAATGACTGCTAAACTTAGGAAGCTTTTCTGTCTAAAACAAAAGCCAAAATAATTTTATGAAAAATGCCCAATATCATCCTACTGCTCACATGATTTGTTTGAGTAACACAAGCACATCTTGTGGGTGATGTGGCAGCAGTGTCCACATCCTGCTGCTGAGGGCACTGCAGAGCAACAATCAATCTCCAAATTCACATCACACATGGCTGGAAAGCTGCAGCTTCATTAAAATTATTATGAGAAGCAGAAGTCTGAAGCCATCATCCACCACCAGTTGGATACTACAGATTTAAACAATTACTGTAAGTTCTGTACTGGTCCATTCTGATCTTCAAGTTCTGCAATTCCCATGCCCCTGCTGAGTTCTTTTAGACATCTCACCCTTACAGCAGGGGACCAGATGATGCAGGGCTGTTTAGGTGGTAAGAGCTACAGTACTGTGCTACACAAACGAGTCACAGAGACAAACACAGCAAGAGCTGAATTGGATGTTTGTCCCATTCCAATAATTTTTCTCTCTCCTAGCACCTGAAATCTACCTTTGCCAGGAATTCCATTACCAACTGCACAAAGCATTTTAGATTCTGCTTTGCATAGACAGATGAGCAGAAAATAGTTGTCGATAGATAGAAGCTAGAAAGAGGCAAACTAAAAATAATCAAAAACCTGAAACACCACTGCAGATTATGATTAGGGGAACAGATGGGTTTTTTTTTTTAAGTAGATATATGCATATATAGAGATATATAAAATTCCTCCCAAACTTGACCTTCACAGGAGCACAGTATGACCATGAAAAGTAATCTCTGCTCAAGGATCAATCCTAACTGGTTTTTTATACTGACATTATCACAATTTGGAGCTACAGGGTTCCAGTCTCAAGCACTAACCCATTACTCTCAAAGGGTGCAGGCCAAAGCAAGAAACTCCTGTGCAACTGCACAGAGTGTATTGGGGGGTACTTCCTGAGCACAGGCTGCTCTCAGCACTGACACGTTCATTTGCTTAACATTTCAAAAACATCATCCACTTACACAGCAGCCCTCGTTTCTTGTGAGTGAGAACCTAAAGGAAGGGTGTTCATGGCCACACAAACCCATCTCACCAAAACTTCCCTGAATTTATAGTCTGCGACTGGCAGTTTCATTGTTTCACTCTTGGCATTTCTGTAAACCAGAGCATGCTGAGCAGAAGGTTTGCAGGGACCAAAGAGCAGAGCAACAAGAGAAAATACACACTTCACTCTAAATAAGAATGGTTCAATCACAACATGACAGGTTATATTGATGAATATATAACTTGTTAGTAAAGAATAAGCACCTTTTGTTCACAGAAATTGCACAAACTTAGTCTGGAAACATTGAGACATATTTTGTGTCTGTGTGTACTACTGGCATTCATACTTAAGTCAGTTTAATTCACATTGATAATTTAAGACAGTTAAATACTAAAATACTATTCATGGCTGATTATGTACATACATAGACAACTACTATAGTGAGTAAAAAATCCAGTCAGTTTGTTAAAAACATTTTTCACAAGAAAATAGTTTCTAGGAAACTACGTGCCAAAATGTAGATTCAGAAATCCATGAGGGTCTCTCATTTAGATGTCTCCTGTGCAAACGCTCCTCCCTCAGTTGGGTTCCCTAGCCTGACTTTATAATCCATGATGAACCTCATTAATCTGGAAAGAGGGAGTATTCTTTGCACATACTGGAAGTCAAAATTAGGAAAGTGAGTTCAGTCTATAAAACCAAGTAATCCATAAGGTGGCACAGCAGCCTTCCTAAATTCAGCTTTTTAAACTATGCCAGCACCTCTCATTTGGACAGAATTTCTGTACCCCACTCTGTAGAAAACTAGCCAGAATTTTGTTGCAAGACCTCATACCTTTGCAACAGGAGTTTCAAAAATGCTCTGTTTCAATCTGAGATGTGAAACATCCAGAGTCCTAAAGCTCGAAAGCTTCAGCAGCCCCAGAATTACTAGTCTATGCTTCTTTCAAATGATTATTTAGTCTGAAAATATTTGGAAAAAGGATGATGTCTTGGCTTGTAGTCAGAAAAACAGTCTTTATTGAACAATCTAGTCTTCCAGAAATCTGGATTTAATTATTTTGAGCAAAATTCATGTGTATGTGCATGTAGATCTGTAGAAATATACATACTTTGTCTTATTTACATGCAGTCCTTGCATTTAGACTTTGGGCAGCTTATGCAGACGTCTCTTCTAATGGGAGTGAAAAACAGCTTCAATCCAATGTTTATAAGGAGCTGGCAAAGAGATGTGAGCATGGCTCTTCAGGGGCAGAGCCTGCCTGGCACACACAGGGTCACTCTCTGTGCACAGAGGTCTCAGATGAAGAGCTACTGATTCCAACAGACACACCACAACAAACAAACACTGGCTGAAAGCCTCGGGCACAGCCAAATCTTGCTGCATCTTTGCTCAGCTCTCCAGAGCTCAATATACTCTCACTCCCACACCGAGCATCTATCAGGGCTTCCCTTTTGTTCTTCACAGGGAACTTCCACAGAATACTGAAGTCTGAAATTAACTACTTATCTATCTTTAAACAAAAGTAAATGAAGGCACATACATTCAAAAATCCAGGCTCTAGTAGACTACAATTTCCTTTCCAGTGACACCTACACCTAGCACTTCCTGGCTCCAGCAAGTCTTTCATGCAAGGTTTCTACTAAAAACACTATCTTTTGCTTTGCCTCTGGCCACATTTAAATTCAAACGCACTCCTATTTTACATACATCTCATATTTCATTTCTGTTACTACACATCATCCACATTCCTAATAACCATGATGGGATGATGGTTTTGTTTGCAATTTTTCAGCATTTTCTTTTCCTATTTTCCTGTGACTCTCTCCATCCTGCCACAAGCCTGAAGATGTTGTTCAGCTGAGTTTTTGCTGGACTCTCTGAAGTGAATCCTAGTGAAGCCCTTTGAACTACAGGATCTGTTCAAGAGTTTTTGTGGAGTTCAGGACATGCCTGAGGCCATCTGTGCTGTTGAGTCGTGGGTGGCCACTGGCACAAGCTGCACATCAGAACTCCAGCCCCATCACCACCGGAGGTCCCCAGGTCACAGAACATCCTCCCAAACATGGGTCTACTGTGTGCAGCCAGTGTTACTGTACTGAAGAAATGTCTATTACTGGGACGTTGAAAGTGACCAGAAAGTTAACAGATGTTAGTTTCTAGTGGCTTAGCAGGAATATTGCTGAAACTAACTTGCATCTGCTTTACTTCAACCTCTGAACTAACAAGGGAAAAGGAGTCAAATGATTCTTTCTCTCCTGCATACAAGAAAGAGGGAGGAGAAAACTTCCCTTCTCCACCTGGTACGGGACAGACTTCATTGCTCATCTCTCCCTGTCCCACTGCAGTAAGATCTCCCCTCGTTTCAGCCCAAGAAGATCCCCGGATCCATCACTACTCTAAATAAGGTCACAAGGCCATGCCCCAAACAGCTTGATGCCAGCCGAGGGCCACAGGGTACATGAATAAATAGACAATGTAGACAACCAACTCCCAAATCCAAGTTACGAGAAATGACATAGTTAGGTTTTGGACACTCTAGGTAAGTGCTTCCAAAAACAACCTTGTGCATTACAAAGTCCTTGTTCTTTTTATTTTGAGGATTGTTTACCTTTAGTTTTGCTTTAAAAAAATTCATAGCTGATAACTCAAGATGGACATAAAAATTTAGGAAAGGGCCTTCAAGGAACTTCCAAACACCTAAATAAGTATACGTGAGTGCATTTATTGGCTTTGGGACGAGAAGGATTATTCAGCAAAATCAATCTGAATATTAAATAAAATAGTCTACACACTCAGGATGGTGAAAAATACTAATGCAAAAAAATTCTCATTTCTAGGCCTACAAGTGCTTTTTTCCAAGTCAATCAAACACGTAGGTGATCTAGTGCCAAAGCATTTAACAAAACTAAAAATGTTAAGTACATTTTAATGACTTTAGCCAAAGAAAATTCATTAATAAAAATTCTGCCGTTGAAAAAGGTTTCTAGCAGGAAAGAAAAGCAGAAATGTTTCGGTAAATGTCCAAGCATGTATCCTAAATGCAATCATAATGAATGAGGAAACATATTGTACATAAACATCTGAAAGACAAAAATATGATCCATAAAACATACATCATCAGTAACTATAAACCTAAATAATAATTGCACCACATTCATCACATTCAGAAGCAGGTAAAATGTAGACTAAAACAGAAGACAATATGTTCCTGCTTACAGTGTAAAATGGCCCCTTGCCTGAAGCATGTACAATGTGCCTATG
The DNA here is from genome assembly GCA_013390045.1 of Picathartes gymnocephalus. Lineage (NCBI taxonomy): Eukaryota > Metazoa > Chordata > Aves > Passeriformes > Picathartidae > Picathartes > Picathartes gymnocephalus. The sequence continues at coordinate 81,951 of WEKY01046601.1, forward strand.
TTGCTCTCTTTTGGTGAATGTGCAGTACTGACACAAATTTCTCTGTGCAACAATTCCAGCCTTAAAAAAATATTTGTTCAATTCTGATTCCAAAACTGATCTTACAAATAACCTTTAGCTTGATTTTAATCCTATTAAAATGCTGATTCTTTTTTCATCATTAACACCTCTAAGAAAAGGCTAATGACGTAAAAAGTTAGCTGCTCTGGTCCTTGCCCCTTCACCAGGCTTATATGCCACAAACTACTTTACAATACCTCATCAACATGCACAAAAATATTAATCAAAAATAGGCATGTTGAAAGGGAAGAATAGTTTTGGAAAAAGTATTATGATAAATTGTTTTGGTTTTTTCACATGGCAATGGCAGCTGTACTTTACTACTCTGGAGGTTAAGGACGGAGAAGCAAAGGCCAGCAAACAGTAAAGTATTCACTGAAAAATTCAGTGTAAATACAGTTGTTTGTATGTAGTGGCAGAATAAACAGGATATGACAATTAAAGCAAACTGATTTGTTCACCTCATGCTTGTTGAGAGAACCCCATCACAGTTCATAGAGCAGAGACCTAGCACAGCATCATAACACAGTCCTTCCACTTCCTATACTCTCCTGCATCCCACCCTCAGTGGGCCTTCCTACCCTCCTCGTCCTCCTGGTTTAAATTCTTCCTTAGCCAACACCTTCTCACCAGTGATATCTCTAGATCCTTGTTTTCCTCAGCTGTTGTCCTATTTTGTCTCCTCTGTTTGCTTGTACATATGTTGTGCTATAAAAATGTTTAATAGTAATCCCTGTCCTTTCCACCTGGGCTGCACAGAACTGCAGTAATAATGTTTATAACCAATTCTGTGTGGTAGTTATAGAGAGCCCAGTAACCTTCAGGCTATTTCTCATTTGGGACAAATAATCTAAATTAAAGAGATTAATCCTTAGGGTACACATGGACTTAAGATACTAAAGGAGGGCAAATACTTTGCTCCATTTATTTTTGTGAAATAGTCTAATCAACAAAGGACAGTCTTCTTAATTTAAGCACCTAAAAGAAAGCTTTCAAACCTATATGCATAAAAATGGTGAAAATCATTCCTCATTAACATGGGAGAACACTTATTGCTTCTCCTGGATTTCAATGGTACAAAATTAAATGCTCAGCATCTTTAAATCCCCTTTCTTTTACTGAGATGTATTAACTGTGGTGACATATAATTTTAGCCACCACTGTTTGAAAGCTTTGTCCTTCTTCTTCTGTGAACAACAAATAAAGAAACACATAGATTTTTGCACAAGTATAAAAAGAGTAACTAGCTACTCAAAGAGTTAGTGATATTTAGAAAAAAATCTTATCTTTTAACATATTTCAAAAAGCTATTCATCCCACTTGATCCAGATACACCCACCTGATCTGTGAATCAAAGAAATCACACACGCAAGTGGGAGCGTTAAATCAATGAGAGTTTCTCAACGTCTTTAATACTTCCCTATAAAACTGTGAGGAAAACCTGTGTAGTTAAATTTCTGCATCCATACACAGAACAGAGTAATAGCAGGACCTATTGAAACTGTTGTGACCATGCCATTTGATTAGTATTCTCACTACAGCTGCTGCCCTAGGAATAACTAGAAGTTATACATAATGCAGATATCCTGATGAGTGAAATTTTAAACTAATTATTATGTATAAATACTGAAAAGAGATTAATGGAGCCTTATTTCAGTCAAATGTTTCTGTCAAAGTCATGAATGGTAAGAACATAAACTGAATAATTCATAAACAGCAACACACCTCTGGAGCAGAAATTGTAGTAGCTGTTTTAACTAACAGCCCAAATGTGTATCTTTGCAACATACAACAGAATCAAAACAATAGTGTAATTCAGGGGACAGGATATCAGATAAGTTGTAATAATGGAAACTGGTATCAAGAGGAACAGAATGATTGTAAAATCATAGAACCATCAAGGCTGGAAAAGACCTCTGTGATCCAGTCCAAGAACTGCCAAATCCACCACTAAACCATATTTCTAAGCTACACACCTACATCCTACATTTTTTTTAATACTTCCAGGGATGATGATTCCACCACTTCCCAGGGCAGCCTGTCATAATTCTGGACCACCCTTTCAGTGAATAAATCTTTCCTAATATCCATTCTACATGTCCCCTGGCGCAATTTGAGGCTGTTTCCTCTTGTCACCTGGGAGAAGAGACTGACTTACTGCTCCCTCCAATTACCTGTACTTTCAAGATAATTGGAGAGAGCAGTGTGTTCCCTCCTGAGTCTCTTTTTCTCCAGGCTAAACACCCCCAAAAATATAGATGTGAAGAGTTATGGGAGAACCCTGAGAAATTATCTGCACCAGCACCTCTCAGTACCTGCAACCCTACTCAACCCTAGCATCCGACTGCTGCTACTTCAGAGTACCTCGGGGCAAAACCAAGGAGGAGATACCTGGGCTCAGCACAAGGATGAGCCTCATGGATAAGTGTTTGATATCTACACTCCCTGGTCATGTGTTTCCCCAGGGTGGGCTTGCAGTTTGTTATACAGCCATAATTCTTTGTTTCTCACCTTAACACAGCTTGCCAGCACCTCGATGGGGGTTGTGCAATCACTTCAAGCTAGGCAGAAGACAGTGCTGTTCAAAAGGAAAAGTGTATTAATTCCCACAATCTAATGCAGAATAAATTTTTTTTTGATTTCTGCTGCCCTCAGATAGTGACTTGTCACTTGTGAGACAAGCTCCAGCCCAAGGAGGCACACTGTAAAACTACACTACAATGTGTAACGGCTCATTTTCAAACATTTGACACAACTTTAGGGCTAATGCTTGTTAACATGGTCAGAGTCTCAGTGATGTTACTCATCCTGCCCTGAGTTTGTGAAATCCCTTGCTCCACTAAATACCACCCACTGCTGTATCTCTCTAGAAACCAGTCCCAACAAACTGCAAGACAATTTGCTATACAACTCCATGAATTGTCTCTTGATCCCCACTCCATACAGCTCACCTCCCTGCATGTCTTCTTTTTCTGCCATCCTGCAAGCCAGCTGGAGAGAAGCTGTCTCAGCCTGGAGACCAAGGGGAAAGGAAAAGGAAGGCTCTGTACACTCTTTCAGGCTGGATTTCTCTGCAGCTGGTGGGATGCAGCCTGTTACAGCCATGACCCTTCACAGTTCACTGCTGCTGATCTGAATAACACCTTAATTGGAATTATTTCAGTTACAGTTGAGCCCAAACATGAACAGAAGGCAGAAGTTTGCTGATTACAGTCCCTTGACACAGCTGATATATCCAAGAGCAACTTTCTACCACTGAGGCTTTATTAAGGGTCACGCAGATTATTTTGCCTTTTAATTTACCGTTTACGGAATAAATGCAAGATTAAACACTAAATCCCAATAACCCACAGTAAGCGGGGAAAAAATATCGTGAAATACTGAGCTTTAAAAATTCAATTAAAAATATAAATAAATAAATAGCCAATCAGTGTTTTTGCAATTATTCTAATTTTGATCTTTAAAATCTCCAAGTTGATTTGTATCCTATGGCTACAGAAATCAAATCACTTTTACAGTTGATAAACACTCAAGTTTGCTAGTTAATTAAATCCTTTTTTGATTTTTCCCCTCTCTTTCAATTTTAATGGAGCAAAAGTTTAAGCTTTTAATAGCAAAGTGGAGCAGCATTATATAATTCTTTTAGTTGATGTTCTTAATTGCAATTACTGGTTTAAACTAGAGAACTCCTTTGGGGGCAGCTCAAGAAGGGTTTTTCTTCCTTAACTAGAGCAGGAATTAGAAAATACTTGGCTTTTCTATACCTCTGATAATCTACGTTTTTCTCTTCCAAACAACTGCAAGTTTCCCATATCACTAAAATGATAAGAACTAGGTTTGCAAGTTAATCCCCAGATTATATGTGACATACTTAGTTCATACAAGCCACACATCAGTGACATTTCAAACTCCTGAATAACACTAATATTTTATGCTGAGTTATAAAAGATACTAAAAATGCCATTTTCATGAGATGTCACACAACACAAAAAATATAGGAAAAGCAAATTGCTTTTAAAAAGGAGAAAACTTAGAGAAAGCACCTTTGATTTGTATTTTTGTAGGTATGTCTGACAACATCAGATTGTGCAAATGCTGCTGGCCCTCATATTCCACCTGATAAAAACACACAAGATTATAATTTTAAAAAACCAAAACAAACATCAAACCACTTACTTGACATTGATTTGTAGAAAACTACTGCTATCCTAAGAATTGCTTCTCAGCTAGGTAGGGGTAGGATCATTTGCATTATTTGATTTAAAAAGTGTTAACAGGAATTAAATCTTCCAGAAGAAAATTTTCCCAGAAACAACAATTACCAGTACAAAAAGGCCAGAGTAATTATTACTAGACTGCTCTCTCACTTGGCCTTGGCAACAAGAAAACCTTAAGCTGGGAAAAAATCTCCCCCAACAATTTTGAAGAAAATAATAATAATAATAATAATGAAAAATCATCATTAGTAGTGCTAAAGTAATTCCTTTACTGCCATTGCACCACAAAACCTTAGTCCTCTGTGCTGAGGGGCTTGCAGTTGGAACTGGATTATTTCACCTGTGTTTTGAACAAGCAAAACCTGCAGGCTGAGGGAGCCCTCCCTGCTCAGAAAGGATAATTGTTTTTATAAGCTTTCTTATGCAGACTTACAAAACTAAAATACAAAGAGAGCCCAGTGTTAGAGGAATGGGAGGAATTCTCTGCCTGACACAGGCTGCTCTCAGCTCCCTTGCCGTTGGAAACGCTGGTGACAGTGGCACAGGTGACACTGCTGACACCTGCTGAGCACGGGAGGTGAGGCAGGGCACAGCGCTGGCAGTGTGGCAGCGGAGTCTGCAGGGCCTTGGTGCTTTGTCACGTGGCTCGACGGCTGTCAGATTTCTGCATGAAGTTCCTGAACTAGAAATAATCTCAACACTCTAGTTTAAGACCAAGACCAAAATGTGAAATCCTTTCTCCCCACAGAATAGCAAACCTTGATATTGAATTTTATAGGTGTACAGACACAAGAAAGGAGCATTGCTGGACTACAATTACTAGATGGAAGAGGCTCACTAATAGGTGTGCAATGAGAGGAAAGTTGCTTCTGCAAGACATGACATTTTATTTAAAAATAATAAAACACAATAGCACTACACATTTTATTGTTGATTAAATAATTAAAATGTTATACTTCCTGCTGAGGCTCTGCAAGCTAAGCTGCAACTCAGGTGAGGTACAAATTCCTAAATAACAGAAATGCTGACATGACAATATGCATATTAGAGTTACTGAATGTTATCATTGATACAAAAAAAAAAGATATACAATTGTCCTCCTTGAATTGTAAAACAAGTTATATGACTGCCAACTCACAGAAACGTGTATACCAACTTTATTTACTTGAATTGACTATAATAACCAGTAAAGCTATCCTCACTGTGTTGTTCCAGCCTGCACAGGGGAAAAAAATTACTGTGAAATAGATCTAATCGGTGCAAAAGCTTGACTGAGAGCCAAGCCTCTTCACAACATAGGTGTTTCTCAAGTAGGAGTAGGCATCCAATTACTTCAGCATTCTAATACTAAGTAGGTTTTCTATTATCATTAATAATACCTGAATTGGTGTACTTGAAAGAAGATATACAACAGGCAGAGGTGTTGCAGAGTATAATTGGATACCATTTGGGCAACTGAAGCATATTTTCTGTAAAAGAGTTGTATTCAAACACAGATAAGAACATATACTTGGATAGTTTGAACATTGTTTCACATCAGATGATGATCCATATTTCTATTAAAGCTTTTTTATCAAACCCAGATTTGTTAGCATTTGGAAGTTATAAGATGTACAAAGCTTACTGCTTCCTCCACTTGAGTGGGCTGCGGGGGGAGGGAAGGAAGGGAAGAAAAACTGCAAAGTGTCACAGCTTAAGAAGAACAGTCTGAGTTGGCAACAACTTCCTCTACCACAGCAAACAGCCACTCTACTCTGACAGCTGTGTGTGAGAACACACCAACAGGTTGGAAGATGGCAAGTACAGAACTACTGCACTTATCCTGCTTTTCAAAAAATTCCCTTGCTGCCTGTGTTCCCATTATTCACCAGCTGTGACCAGAACTGTCATACTCAGGGGCACACCTGTGGAGCAAAGCATTTGGCTTCTCAGTTGGTCAAAAGGCATTCCACAACTGAAGTAAGTTAGGGATTCCTGTGCTTCCATTCCTGTGCCATTCCATGGCAAAGCAGAGGCCATGGTGACAGGAGAGGAACATACATGCTGAATCGACTGCAGACAGGAATAGAGGAAAGCTCCGTGTCTGGTGTGCCACATAGTCAAGTTTAGTGAGTATAACCCAACCACACAGCTTTAAGCAGTCATTCAGATTCATCTGGCAAACCATCCCACAGATTACCTGAATCAACATTTGGAAAGATGCTGTCAGATCGATTTTACCAATACTTGTAGAAGTTATTTTAAGTGCCAAGGGAACATATTTTCCACCATGCCAGTAAGATTTCTCAATTGCTTCTGGCTGCATAATGTACTAAACACCAAAGCAACCAACAGTGTGACCGAAGTTAAACTGCCCTACAGCACACTTGTCTACTACTGTGCCATTTTGATGCAGCTACTTTGTTCAGTCTCTGAATCAGAATAAAAGAAATCAGATGGCTTGAAACGCACACAATTGTGAAAAAGCAGCTCACACACATGAAGAGTAAATACCCTGCATGGGGAGGCAAGGGGCCTGACTCAGCAGAACATCTGCAATCACCTTATAGGGCTGAACAGGAAAGGGTAGGTGGGATGGAAGAAAGTCCAATTCTTCCAACACTTATGTATCTCTGAGATTGCAATTGCCAACTATTTACCAACATGGTGAGTTTCAAAAAACGTGTGTAGACCGCACAGTGCCTCCCAGTTCATTAGTTACCAGAAAGAGTCCAGATCTCTGCACATGACAATTTGTACTACTTCTCATTGTCTATGTTTAGTTGTTTGACAAATTTAATGTCTTTGTAAGGCATATTGTACATCAGTTATTTTACCAAACAAACACTAGAACTAATGAAACCTGTAGCTGTATGTGACCCACAAGTCCCTGGAAGAGCAAGTAACATCAGAGCTGCAAGAAAGGAACTTCAGTTTTGAGCGAGACTGTTCAGCACTCAGCAGAGAGGTGCTTGCACACAAGGGCTGCTCGGGGCGCAGGTGCATTCTCCTGGAAAAACATACAGAGTTCTCATATTTGTCTATTCTTGTGCCAGATACACCTTTGCTGAGTCCACTTCCATGTCGCTCAGAGATGCATTTCTCTTTGCAAAGTAAATTAATCCCATCCCTCTTGTGTAAGAACAACCAGAGTGATATTCTGATACCTGGGTCAGATCAAGAAATCTGTGCACTACATAGAAGTTTGAAATACAAGTATTGAATGACTTTTTTTTTTTTTTAATCTTGAAATTGAAAGCTTTTATTTAGACTATAAATGTCCTTCTGATAAGCTTCCAAAAGAGACAGTGAATTGTGGGCACTTTTGTCAGGAACAACTGACTGGGTATAATGATATAGTATAGCCAGATGACACTGTGCCACTTAGTTGAAAATTATATATAGCATTAAGTGAAACCATCTGTTCTGCCATGGCAGAATTATTTGCCATAACAGCAAATAATTTCCATAAAGGTGGTCACAAGGAAAACTTTTAATGTGAAACCTTCTCCAGGGTAATGGTTTTTTCTCACCAGATCCCCTTACTTCTCATACCCTTTTTGGGCTCCAGCCTACCTCATGGCTGCCACCCTCAGCCTTGCAAGGCAGTGCTGACAAACCTCACTCCCGCAGCACTCTGTGCGCTGGTGCTCAGCAGAGCTGCGTGACTGGAGCTGGGAGCAGTGGTGCTGTGAGGGCACAGCAGGAAGGGCAGGTAGGGGTCACTTCCCTACGCTCCCCTACCCTTCGTGATGCTGCTGGTAAGTCCTGACAGGGGCCGGAGTGCTGTGCCACCTCCTGAGCCAGCCTGGCATGCTGGGGTGACTCTGGGCGCCCGTGTCAGACACCGTCCCAGCCAGGCACGGGCTGCACTTCCCTCCCCGCTGCTAAAAGCAGGCTGACCCACGCAGTGGGTACTTGGGGCCTTACACAGTAGCCTTAACTGCATTCTTTTATAGCATCAGCTATAGCATCTGTGTTGAAAGGAGGGCAATATTCAGTTCAGTATTAACAGTTTCCCTTTCTGCAAAAATGCTGCCTTTTGTTTTAAAGAAGAAACGAGGATATGTTAAAAACATCAAGAATGCATCTGCCTTGATTCCCCACAAGCAGTCTTCTGTTCCATATACGTAAATAGTAAAATTACCCCCATTTCCTTAAGAGTCCTAAAGTGCTACAGGTATTTACACACTAACAAAGATTCTTCTATGTTAACAAGAGATTTCAATAATGTAGGGAACTGCACAAAAGTGACTGGCAGAGAACAAAGAACACAGATGCAGAATAACAACTAACACATGGGAATTTTACCACAGACAGAAAAAATTACAATGTTTTTAGCAAATGCTGGAGTAAAAGATTTTCCAGTAAGAATGCCATTTAACAGTAAATTATTTCCTCCTGAAAATGGATTCCCATTGCAACAGCTTCAAGTTAAGTGTTTTAACAATGCATGCAAAGCTAACTAGCAAATACTCATGTTTGCTAACACCTAAATTAGATGCTGTAACTGTCAATGCAATTCAGTCTTGTCACAGAATCAATTAGGTTGGAAAAGACCTCCGGGATCAAGTCCAACCTACGACCAGGCAGCACTATGTCAACAAGATCATGCTACCAGGTGCCACGTCCAGCCTTTTCTTGAACACCTCCTGGGATGGTGACTCCACCACCTCCCTGGGGAGTCCACTGCAATCTAATCATTTCTCTGAAGAAATTCCTCTTAATGTCCAACCTGAACCGCCTCGGCACAGCTTGAGACTATGTCCTTTATCCTGTCACCAGTTCCCCGGGAGGCCAGCCTGACCCTACCTGGCTACACCCTCCTTTCAGGGAGCTGCAAAGAGAGATAAGGCCACCCCTGAGCAGCCCCTTCTCCAGGCTAAACATCTCCTTCAGCTGCTCCTCATAGGACTTGCCCTCCAGACCCTTCACCAGCTCCCCTGCCCTTCACTGGACACTCTGCGGCACCTCTATGTCCTTCCTGCCCTGAGGGGCCCAGAAATGGACACAGCACTCGAGGTGCCTCACCACTGCCAAGTACTGGGGGACAATCACTGTCCTAGTCCTGTTGGCCATGCTACTTCTCATGTAAGCCAGGATGCCACTGGCCTTCTTGGCCTGTGCTGGCTCGTACCCAAGAGCTGTTGATCAGCACCCCCAGGTCCCTTTCTGCCAGGCAGCTTTCCAGCCACTCTGCGCCAAGCCTGTGGCACTGTGGGGGTTTGCTGTGATCCAAGGGCAGGACTCAGCACTTCTTTTTGTTGAACCTCATACTCTTGGTCTCTGCCAATCAATCCATCCTTTCCAGATCCCTCTGGGCATATGTTTAATATTTTCACTTGAATATAGTGGGAAAGTTATAAACCGTAAACTTAAGTTTCTGTATATAAAAGTGAATTTGTTCTAGAACTCCTAGACCAGATAAGGAACCTTTAGATGTGATTTTAAACACTGAGTAAGTTGTTTACTTTTCAGTACAGAGAGTCAGCAGTTAGAGACTAACTTTTCTATAATGGGTATAAGGCATTCTTTCTAGCCAGGACACTAACCCAAGGCCAAGGTCTACAAATAGGTGTCCTTATGATGTACTTCAAGTAACATTTCCTCCAACATCATTTAAGCAATGGTTTCAAAAAGGTATTTTCCATGTTCTGGACCTCAAATAACGCGTGAAGCCTTTGTAACATTTAGTAACTTGGCATTTCCGAGCCCATCCCCACGCTGGGGCAGTACGAGCGCCGGGGCACGGTGCGCGCAGCCCCGAGCCCGGTGCGCGCTGCGGCCGCGCAGCCCCGCCCGGCGCCGCCCCTGGCCAGCCTCCCCCGCCGGGTCCCGGCCCCGCGCCCCACCCGCAGACAGCAGTGCCGGCGCTGCCAGCCGCTCCCGACTGATTAACTGTACAAAGCGTGCCTCGGGGAATTTAAAAAAGGCGATATTTTTGACTACCAGGAGGTCCTGTTATTGATAAACCTTAACGAGGAGCTCAACGCTCCCCCGCTCCTCTCCCAGCGCGGGGGGGCCGGGGCTGCCGCCTCAGGCGCCGAGAGCAGGACACGCACCAGGCCCGTTCCAGGTGCTGTGATACACCGCTACAGAACCCATTACCTTATTTCAGTCGTGTCCTAACTGGGTAAAGATCACTGCTGGTGACACCTATCAGTGTTCCTTTGCTTCCCATCACAGCTCCCACGGCACTGGAAAACAGACCCGGGATCTCGTTGCACCACCAGACATTACGGGGGCTGCCCTCACCTCCACGCTGGATGAGCTTGCTGCTCCCCAAACAAAGCCTGGATTGCGGGACCAGGATGAGGGGTGGCTGCAGGTGCTGCCACAGCAGGGCTCGCAGGAGCTCAAGGCCACTAATTAAGACTTACTAGCACCACTGGTCTGATCACAAAGCAAATTGCTGCTGCTTTGAGAGGAAAGGGGGAACTGCTTCCACCTACGGCACCACCTGGAGTTGGGCTACAGGTGCAGCCCGTAATTCACCCGCAGAGCACACACGCTGGTTCTGAGGAGCTGCAGCAAAGTGTAGCATGATGTTTATTGAAGGTATTGATTCACACATTATAAGGAACACATGATCACTTTAGGAAAGGTTATCAGAAATACAAATATATTAAGTAATGTCAGACGTAAACCACCATCTGGTCCACTCTTGTACATGCTAAATGTAGGGTTTTTTTCCTAGATTTGTCCATAGTTATGGTTAGTAGCCGTCTTTCTTTTGCCAGAGCATTCTGTACAGACTGACCTGGCCCAGCACTGGCATTCGAAAATAGAAATCATAGTGAAGTTTTTGTTGGTTTGTTTTTGTTTTTTTTAAGGAAAAAAAAAGACGTGAACTTCCTATCCTAAAGCTCTGTTTGAGTCTGGCAAGCTAAGCTGGAAGCTGATCTTATCCTTATGGCCAAAAGTAGAATACAATGGAAGCCTCCTCCAAGAAGAGAAAATTTACAGCTTTTATTAGGTATTACAGATAACCAGAGTATGCTTTAACAGTGACTGTTGGACCAAAAGAGATATATAATTAATGTGAACATACTGTATTACTGAACTAGTATTACTACAAAAATTAAAAAGACTTTACCAGACCAAAAGACTGCTTTGATCTGGTAATTTCAAGAGGGTTTTTTAATTGTTTACAAATATTCTTGTTATATATTCTGCAATTCTAGAGCTGAGGCACTACAGCACAGGCATCAAAAATCTCAACCAAATTCCCAGTTTTTATATATCCTATGACTAAAACTTCTTAAAAAATCATTTCCATACAACTTCGATTTCAAATCTCTTAAGTCTCTTAAATTTGTCTTAAATTGCTGGATATCAAAAAACACTAACATACTTGCTCCTGAGGATAATTAGCCCCCAAATTATTTTTAAAGTATACCTGAAATACATTGATAATTTACAAACACATTTCAGGGTTAAATGATTCATAAGTACACAAGTCTTTGGTAAATAAAAACTACTCTGTTCTTTACTCTGTTAAAAAACTTAATTATTTTTAAATCTAGATTAACTGATTTGTTTAATAATTATTTCTCTGATGAATAAGGCTCACATGGCACAATGCTGGGTGGCATGAATGGCTGTATGCCACAAAACCTGAATGATGTTTTCAGGCTACAAATCCTGTTAATACTAGCTTCCTGCTCTGGCTCATTTTGGTTTTGTGCTGTTCAGCCAGCCCCAGGAATCTAGATCTGAATGAGAGCTTTCTAATGAATTAGATTTCCAACATTTAAAGGTGTCAGCAATCTAGAAAATACTGTCCATTGCAAAGATACATTCTACAGTAGGTACTGGATTGCATGCTAAAAACTACAACAAACCAATTAGTTTAAGTTTGAAATAATACATTACAGCTGCAGTATTTCCTAAAAATGTGTTTTACCACTTATGCAGTATAACAGAAAAACTGTGCACTATACATGCATGTGGAGCTGAGGATGGCTGCTTGCTCCCAAAGGAAACCTAAAGGCACAGGATATAGGTAATGTGAATTAAAACCTGGAAACAAACATTGGCTTCCATTTTATTACGAGAATCCAATTAGGAAGTGAATGCTTAAACTGATATTTTACTGTTTGTGTACTAGATGCCTTCGCTTTGGCTAAAAGATACTATTTCATGTCTTTTAAGAAAAATAGCAGCATTAAATAGATCTTGTCATTTCAGAGGAGAAATAAAAATATGTCTGCTTTAGGTTTAGCTTACAGAGTTTTGGGGTTTATTTTAAACAGGTCGAAGAACTAATCAAATTATTTTTGATAACTGTTACAGTTTTACTGTTCTACTAGAGTTTTTTTAATTATCTGCTTTCTTAAAGGATAAATTACATTTGAGACAATAAATAATATAGTTTACAATAAATAATTTTCAAGTCAAAGTATTGTACTTACAAAATAATGTAATACTGTAATAGAATCTTCAAGAACAATTCCATTTTATATATTCTGCAGCAAAAATAATATTTCTAGTAGGAAGGAATTATAAACCTAGCAAGATCTACACATTCACATGTGTGTGTAAACAACTTAACAAGGTTTATTATGTTCCCAGAAAAGCTATGCTTTTACAGTAGGTTTTCAGCTAAATTTTATTATAATATGATGGTAGGAAATATATAATAGTGTTTATGTTTAGCTCCATCACAAGTTAAAAAAAAAGAAATTGAGTGCTATTATTTACAAACAGCAATTTTACTTTTACTTCACAAGTGACTGTATCTGTGTGTGAACAAAATGTTAGGGCGAGGCATTCCAGATGAACTGCAGCTAAGTTTGGATGAGGATGATTTCAGGATGAACAGTGAAGGTCTTGGCAATAAATACCTAGAAAGTATATGAAAAATACAGCAAAGTTAACAGACAAAACGACATTCAAGAGCAAAATAATTAGTTGTTAATGTGCCAGACTTTATAATTGGTGTGTGAAGAAAACGCAGTACAGTAAATGCTGTTTATGAAACACAGAGGGCAATAGGCACAAACTAACTCAGAAAAGGAATCTAAACTCTGTTGTATGAGGATCAAACATCTTTCCAGTCCTTTATGTTTCGAGCCATGAAATAAATAAACAATGGAATCCTGTGTAAACAAAAGAATCCTGTTTTATTTAAACTGGGCAGAAACTGCAGATGACATTAACCATCTTATAAAAAGTTGCATTGTAAAAGAAAAACTGCTTAGAGACCATAAAATATTTTCAGCTTTGGTTTCTAGCTCTAATGCCCTAAGAATAGACATCATCACTACTGTAGGAAAGGAAGAAATGATCCTACTACCTAGTAGTTCGCATTAGTGACTATTTACCTTTTAAATTCAAGCAACTGCATAGCTTGTGTTTCATCTAATAATACAAACAATATTTTATCATATGCCTAATATTAATTCTTAAATATTTTCATGCTGTAATTACCTAATAGTTAATTGTAGAAGTCAATTAAGTGTGCAAAAATAACATCCATACTAAATCAGAATTTCACAATTAATTATGTCAATGTTAGGGTGGATTAACACAACACATTGTATAAATTATTGCTTAAAAACTGTTGTGCAATTCTAATGAATCATACTGATTAACGACAAGTTAAAAGACTGGTCAGACTGACCTCATGGATAGAGACAGTGGCACAGAATCAAGGGGAGACGATCTATGTAAGAAAGTATACATATGTGCTTTGTTTAAGCTTGAGAAAAACTTTATCACCAATATATTTTTTAAAGAATTTGTGAAAAAATAAACTCTGATTTGGAATGGGTTGGTGGTGAGCTTGACAGTTCACTATGTCACCAGACCGAGTCCCTACCTTTGCTTCATGATCCAGTGAAAAACTCTAATACTTCCCAGAGAATATGCCATTTAATAGATAAGGTCATTTAGCAAGCTGTAAGGACCTACTGGTAGGTTGTTGTTTTTGGTTTGGTTTGGTTTTTTTGGGGTTTTTTGTTTTGGTTTTTTTTTTTGTAACAAGGGTTAATTTATGACTTTTTACACTGTTTGATTTTAGCTAATTTTTTTAAGAGACTTTGGTATAGTTTTGAGCAGCCCTACTGTTTTATTTACTTAGTGGATTTACAGTTAAGATATAGAATTGATGAACTCTGTGGCAGTTTTCAGTATCTTTTTATCTCTCCCTGTGCAAATAAAATTTCCCAGCTGAAAAAGTATCTATTTGTAAACTGTGAAAGCTTTAGTTTCACAAAGTTTTGTTTCCTAAACACAAACAAAATAAAAAATTGGTTTGTGCTTGGAAAAAACAAAGTTCTTCAAATTAGATTCTATAAAATGTTGAAAAAATTGACTTCTCATACATTTATTACATTATACTCTGATATTTTCTTGCACCACACAATGTTATAGAGAGTCAGGAAAACTATTATTAGTAGTGGAGATTCATTAAAAACATAAACCTATGTGAACAGTGAATTGGTATTGTGGTTCTCCCATTCCTAGAAAAGTAGTTCATTATCCTTACAATTGTGGGCCATAATGGACAAGAGCATTTTTTTCCATATGTGTCTTTCATTTCACAAATTCAGAATATCATGGTTAACTGGCATATTGCTGTATCCATGTCTAGATGCAACATTTATAGACTCATAAAAACTGTAACTTTGATCAGAGTTGTCCTGACACTCCATTGCTGATATTAAGGATATAGAGGCCTTAGATTCCTCTAGCCTATGAAATTTATTAATAACTCCACTCAGCATCCAAAGAAATGCAGAAACTGGAGATGAGAAAATTCTTTTGGACCATCCCTTTTATTGCATTCCAAATGCAAGCCTGTTAGCTTAGTACATTAATGAAATCTGATGAGTTTGAATAGTTTGTGGTTGGTCATGATGTAAAATTTTCTGCAGTATTAACAGTAAAGGCAATAAAAACGTCGAGATTTTCTAGTCTTAGCTAATCCAAATGACTTTACCATACTCCTGCTATAGCTCAGTAGATGTTAATATTGAATATGTTTGGTTTGTGGCTAACTTACTTCTACTTTTGCTGTGTTCAAACAAATTCAGTTTCTGGTTGGTTTTAAATTATGTTAGATTGTCTTAAGATACACATGTCAATAACACAAGGGTCCAGTGTATCAAATAAGTAATCTGAGCTATATCAAATAAGCAATTAAGTCATAAAATAAGTTTAACAGGTAAAATATCAAAAATTTATTTTTCACATGATACTTAACTCACAAAGCACTTCTATGTAAAAATATATGCAAGATATTTTATATAAAGAAAGCATTTGCAATTTTATATACAAGTAATTAAAATGGGATAGAATTTGGATCCTAAGTAATTTAAAATTGACATTTAATTCTCCGTCTATGACTGTTTAATTGCAAATTGTTGACTGCCACTGTTGCAGCATTCTCAGTAATCTCTATATTGATAATATTATAACCCCTATTGTATCCAGCTGGGGAACTAAACCAGCCAATAGAGAATCAGGTAAGTGCCAAATAATTCTTTTACTATATGATGCTGTTTTGCAAGGTTTGAAAATATATTTATGCTCTGTAAGATGGAATAATAAAACTTTTGATCTATAGGTTTTGGAAATCAACTTTGCAAAACTGTGCAATACAGTAAATCAGCTGGCACTTACCTGACCCTGGGCTGGAGCTCTGCCCCTATAGCATCCCGCTGCGAATGTGAAGCCAGAAGTATCTGACATGTTAGGATACCTCTAGGAATGCAAATCTGGAAACAGTGACTTTGAGGGATCTGAGAAGGGGAAGAAAGGAAATTTTCAGTTCACTTTATGGAAAGCCTTTGCTGCAGCTAATTAGGCAGTAGGCAATCAAGAGTTTAATAAGTGTATTTCACATAAGATGTGTATATCGAGTTTTCTTTTGGTAGCACTTCATGACTGGGGCAGTGAGATTAAAATGACTGAAAATCAGGATCAGGGGAAATGTTGGGGAGCTTGTTGGGTTTTTTTCTTAAATACAGAGTGAACCAGACTTGAAGAAAAGTTTAGTGGTAGCAACATGGACTGAAACCTGTTCCAGTACTATCCTTTACACCTATAATTTAGGAGGAAAATATTCAAATTTATACCTTGTATCATCCCAGTGGTGGCTCATCCCAGTTGGGGATCCTCTTGAATCTGATGAATGTTTGTAAACTACCAGCAGGCAGTGTTTACAAAGCTCTACTATTCGTTGGCAACACTGGAGTTGCTCAGGAGTCACCACCTCTGAGCCTTTACTGAATATGGTTTCCCAAGAGCTCCTATTATAGAAAAAGAAACAAATTCATGTTCTCTGTCACAAATGGCAATCTAAGAGCTTTGCTGCTTTATATCAGATTTAACAACAGGGGAACAAGAGAAAAATCATGACCTTGCATGTGTACAGGAAAGGTTTATACTATTTAACACAAATACTGGCACTGCAAATACTGAGTGCAAAACATAAAGTAAGAAGTTAATCTTTATATGGGAAATCTCCACTGCCATTTTTCACTTGGTTTGTTCCCTGAAGTGTTTACAGAGCCATTACTTAGGTTTAGCACGTAAAGATTTACTGTCACAAAATTGTGTATTTGTCTTGCAACAGGAATAATACAAAACACTTATTCTTTTTAACAGACTACCACCAGAATGAAAGTAGGTTATGAAAGGAATTAATAAAAGTAATAAATTATTTTTAAATGTCCACACAGCATAATAATACTTTTAAGTACATGATACTAAGAAACAAATGTTAAATTAATTTACAGGAGATTATGTATGTATGTGCTCTGCTTCCTTATCCAAAAAATCACATGAGGAAAATCTCTCAATTTCGTTATTCAAATACTGCTTGTCATTTCCTCTGATCACATGGGGTTGGTTATCTACAATTAAGTGCAACTTGCGAAGTACATCTATAGAAAAATTCCTTTTGTTTTCTTAAGAAGCTATTATTCTTTGGGGGAAAAAAAGCCACCAAGGCCTACCACACCAATATAAACCAGGTGTGTTTCAGCACAGAAGACTACAATAAATAGTTCTTTGAATACACCTAAACATTCTTGTTTGTGCAAAATCCTGACCAAATTATAGATTGTTCCATCTGTTTTAAAAGGCAATATGGTGCTTGTGAACACTTTTTTGGACAAAATTTTTATCCAGTAGCACAGATGGTTTGTAAGCTTGAGGTTTTTTGTTTGTGTATGAAAGAAGCACTTCACAGAGTGAGGAAAATTTGCTGCATCTAGCTTCAACATAGCATCCAGGCTGATTTAGCCCTGCCCACAGAGAGCAGCAGTACATTTCACAATGCCAGTGTAGAAAGTTCATCCTTAAAACATCATAGAACCAGCAAGCTCACTCCTGCCTAGGGAGATTTTTTCTAAACTGGGCTGCATTTCACTGTGAGGGTGGTGAGACACTGGCACAGGTCGCCCAGAGAGGCTGTGGATGGCCAAACCATGACTGTTCAAAGTCAGGTTGGATCAGGCCTTGAGCAACCTGGTCTAGTGGGAGTTGTCCCTGTCCATGGCTGGGAGGCTGGGACTAGATAATCTTTAAAGTCCATTCCAACCCCTTAAGATTGTATGAGTCAATGATTCTATGATTAGGATGGAATTAAGGTCATTAATCACTAAAAGATGAGCTGTATGTATAGTTAACTAATTTGTCAGCCTGGTTCCTCTGTCTAGATGGTATATTCCAGCTAAAAACATTCAGTCCTACAGAATTTTCATTGCAAACATAAATTTCAATGATGCAAGCATTTCTCCTTAATTATTATTCATACAATTGTTTAAGAAGTATTGTTTGTATATATTGAAACTGTTAAATTTCACAAACTGAATAATCATAGAATCATTTAGGTTGGAAATCACCTCCTAAGATCATTGAGTCATACTACTACTTTTCTTAAATACATTTTTCTCAATTGTTTTCTGTCTGGGAACTCTCCACATGTATTTTTATATGGAAATTAATCTGCTGTCTTCAGTCTTTCCTCATGAAGTCACTGGTAGAAAGTAGCAAGATGACAGTCTAAGTACCACATTCATTCAACGGATTCCCACTGCTATACGTCATTACATTATAATTCACTCCATAAAACTCAGCAATCCTGTAGAAGAAACTTTCCTGATAAATTCCCTAGGTTCTGAACTTTGTGATAACTTTGCTACAGTTAAGAGGCATTTTTTCAGTGACAAATAATATATGGCCTGCTGCAGCCATGGCTGACTATGAACTAGTGCTATATATTTACGCTAATAACAAAAGCTGAGATTTGGAAACATACGCGTGAATTTTAATGAGCTTTTATATAAATGTGCCTCTGCAACCTCCTCCATGTGTTAGACAGATCCAGTTTATTCTTCATTATACTGCAATCAACAGGGACCAGAGTTCTAAGTTTAATTGGTTATGCTGTAACTTTAGCTTCCATAAATTACTAAGTGATGGACTCCTCCAAGACACAAAAAAGGGTATTATCCTGGATTGCACAATGTGGTCAATTATGTGTTATCCTTTTTATAACCATCTGAAGTCAGCTGGTTCTACTCGTTTTCTCCTATTAGTTCTAATTGTTTATTATACAGTAGAACAAATGAACCTTTATAAAACCCTCTACATCACCTTTTTTTCACAGAGATTTTCTTTGTTCTTTCTCTTCATTAAATAGCACATACCTAGCAGAGACCTAACAAGCAAGAGGAAATCTTAAGGCCATTAGCTCCACTCTTCTCCCAATACATCTATCTTACGAATAGTGAACATACTACACTCCTTAATATACTTTCATACAGTAATGTTATTTCTGCATCAGTACATTAATACCCCTTTCCTAGCATGTTTCTCCAAATTCTACACATGCCCCATGTTTATTCCAATCTGTTGTTTAAAATGGCACAGTGAACTCTCAGGGAACAGTGAGTAGAAGGTGGCCTCTCTGCTGCAGAGGTGCTGTCATGAGTTCTCAGTTGTGTGTTATGTGGCAAGAAGGATGCTTGTAACTGAATAAACAACATACTGGCAAGGTGTAAACACCCTTTTTGTTTTCTTCCATGAATTCTGTATTAAGTAGATTACAGGCAGAGTGATCACTACACATATCGGATATTTATATATTATTTTTACAGTATTTTTAGAATCTTTTATGTAACAACTCCTCTTACAAGGAACTGGATCTTTGTCAAAGAATAGCTCCACTTAATTTATGACAACAAAATAATTGATCTTGTACTCAAGACTTCACACACCTCTGCTAGCATGAAGAAAAGAAAAAAATTGTAAAGAATCCTAACAGCTTGCACAACAACAAGCCTTGTATTTGCCATCCAAACAAAAAACACCTGCTTACCTCTGGGTGGATGATTCATATTCTACATATACTTAACTTTCTACCAGTATGGGAAACAGTGAATGTAATCAAGCACAGAAATTTGAACTGTTCGTTAGTAAATCACAGAAATGACATTGTGTAAGACATCAGCTGCACTTGTGACTAAACTCTTCCCTTATGAGTCTGGAGTGCAAATAGATACAACAGTGATCTCTGTGGATGGCAAGCTCTCATTTGACACAGTGGTCTGGCCTTAAAATCATGCACCGTCCAGTAAAAGAGTTGACTTCAGGCTGAAATATTTTCAATATTAGATTTTTTCCTTAGATTATTATACTTGTAAAGACATTACTAAATGTTTGATTCCATTTCTGAAAAGGCCTTGATTGCTAGATTTAATTTTACTATATATCTTAAGATGCATTTAAAACAAGTTCAATGTATTACAGCATTATTGTGAATGAAAATAAGCAATGAAGTATGCCAGCATTGTTTGTAATTGTGAAATTATGAAGAAGACTAAGAAAAGAAAAATCGGCTTACCCTGAATTAGAGAAACAGTTCCATAGGCCTTGACCATGGCTCCAAAGTAAGCGATTAAATACACGGTTAAAAAGACGGTAGAGATGTAAATTTTCAATGTCTGGAGCTTTCCAGACATGCTGTAGAACTGCATGGACACTTGTCCTGACTATATCCAAAACCTAAGAAAGAGCATTCCAAGTAAATCAAAGACATATTGCAGAACTGTAACCTAACTGGTGGTGGCTGATGCCCTGCACACATACAGACAGCTATACCTGTATATATGACTGAATACCAGGACATTCCTACAGAGGTCTGTGGTTCATTTCTGTGCATTCATCAGCTAACTGTTATTGCATGTTTTTTCTGCTAGTAACATTTTGCAAAGCCAAATCAAAATATTTTATTTTTATTACAGAAAAATTAATTTCTCTTTTTTCAGTCTGTTCAGTACCAGCTCTTTTAAATAACAGAAAGGGTAAAAAGAAACAAAATGGACACAAAGACTAGAAGCAATTTAATTAACCCAAATAGTATATATCTTCTTTTCCCACTCCCTTGTAAAATACCATATATTTTATAAAGAACTGAAATGTCCTGAAAAACTACAAACTGCCTTTGGCTTAATGTCTGTTTAAGCTCAGTGTTACACTGGATCCAACCATATTAGTGTACCTGTCAGGAGACACTGTAGTGAAGTCAGTAAGTAAGAAAATAATCAGCAAGGTGTTTAAAATAGAAACATTTATAGAAACTCCATGGATTTATTTCATACAGACTACATTTAAATGCAAGAGCATAAAGGCTGAGCTGCATTCAGTATAGTGCTAGACAGCTGCACATCCAGCTTACCAGAGTCCTCATGGATACACCTTTGCACATCCCACTGAACTGGGGCATGGAAGGAAGATGGGATTCATTGTGCCTGCGTTTAAATATCTGGACATTCTCTTAACTCAGTCCTCTATGTTCCCTTCATAATCACTGGAGAGAATCAGACTCCAGAGTGTCTTGGATTCTGTCTATTTAGATACTATCAGTAAGTCTGGGAATGGTTTTGTGACCAAAGTAGTATTTAGGCCCCATATTGGCACTCTGAACAGTGTAAAATCTGTCCTACAAAAAAGCCTACAGAGCATGTAAACTATCAACAAAAAAGCCAGTTAAATCAATGAAATTTCCTTTAAAGGAAACACCCTCTCTGCCTCTTTTGCATAACAGCATCTTCCAAAAACCAATCAGACTCAAGTGGGTGGTAAACAGATGGAGGTATTTGCTAATTTGGTATAAGATTTTGTAAATTAGAAGGTGCAATGCTTTCCCTGGAAACTTTCAGATATGTATAACAAACTGATTGACATGGTGAATCGTGGCTCTCAAAAGGTGAAAGAGATTTAGTAGAACAGTACAGTATGGAAGAATGGTGTGGCATTGCAATTTTTAGGTCCTGTATAACAAACTGTTGTTTATAAATAGTCTGACAATGAAGGAAACAAAGCTTAAATTAAAAAAATGCTTGCAATAGCACAAGGAAGCTGTATGGTATGCCTAATGGGCAGAAAATCTATAGATACCTAATAATAAGAGCCTTGATGAAATATGTTTTTTCCATGTTATTTAAACTCTTTTTGAAGACCTGGCATTTGTCTGCATGCACAAGTCTTGCAGTAATTCCATGCATATAATAACCCAAAATAAATACACTACTGTCCTCCCTGTTGGGAATCTTTATGAATCCAGGTGTCTAATGCAGTAAAACCCACACCCATGGCCTCCTCCTCCCAAAGAGTGAGATAGAAAGAGTAAGATATTAAAACCTAAGGGTCCTGATCTTTTTTAGTGACAGCAGGAGCTAAACCCAGGTTTTGGACTATCTCGTGCCTGTAGAACGGGTCCAGACTTTCAGACACTTCCTTAGCAGCATTAGCCTTTTGTCTTCATGCTTCTCAAGCCCTTTTCCTTGTGTCTCACCTGTCCAAAGCTTTCCCACACACATGGCTGGTATCTGTGGTCAAACACACATCTGAAACAACTTAGTCCCTAAAGCACGTAAGGATCAGCCCTACATTTCTTTGCAATGTTACACTGATTAATAGTATCTCCCTGTGTGAAAAAGAACAATTCCACTCTGTATAGACTCTCCCACTAATTCAAAAGACATGAGCTAAGAACAATGACACTAGTGTAGAGCTTTTTCTTTTACTATAGTATTTGGAGTTGAAGAAAACTAAGAACTGAACATCTTAGCGCAACCCACAGGCTGCCAGGTACTCTGGAACAAAAAAATCTTTCTTGCTGTTTTTACTGTGCTGATATTGCCCATATGCCAGAGCAGGAAATGTGCCAGTTAATTGTCCTTAATTTGCAAACATGGCAAAAAAAATCATCCACTTAAGAAAAGAGACATGGTACTGCACAAGGGCTGGAACTTCATGAAACCTACATCTTCATTTTTCTAAGTTAATTTCCCTAGCTTGCCTTCATCTTTCTGTTTAATTTACATCATTTACTTTAACAAAACAAATTATCTAGGTATAACAGAACAAGATGTTATGAAAGGGCATATTCAAAACCCTCTGGTAACCATCAAAACACTTTTAAAAGAAATTACATAAAGTGATGCAACATGAAGCAGTCATAACTCCTCCCATACAAAAATCTCTTTTTATTGAAAGTCTTAGAGGTTAAATTTCTTTTTAACGTGAATTGATTTAATTGGTTTACTCTCAACTTACTTCTGAATGCCTCCTGTACCTGCACTATAATGCCAGAATATTACACATTAAGAATATAGGTGTAAGTTTAATTTTTCTATATCATGTTGAATAATTGGTAAGCAAATACAGCTGTCAGGGATGAACATTGTGAACTCTAGTACATTGGCCAAGTATTTTCTTCTTGTGTGTTAAAATTTCCCAGTAAGTAAGAGTGAAGGGGACTGAGATTCTGTTTTGTATTTCACAAAGTTGCAAAAGGTACCTCAGATTCCTTACTTGCATAAATATTCTCCACCTTGCTCATTTCTCTTTCACCCACCTCACTGGAATATAAAACATACTTCTTTCAAATCAACAAAAGACATTTGGCAGTCCTCAGCTGCAATGTCATTGTCAAAGTTAATCCGTTTTTATAAACTACCTTTCTAAGAATAACTATCTGATTGCTTGAAGGGATTGAGGTTAAAAGCAGTTTTAAAAAAAAAGGCAAATCATTTCCAGTGCAAGCAAAGATGAAGGGCTCACTAGTGCTTCAGGAATTATAAGTCTCCTCAAGTTCTAAAAGATGTCCTCACAAGAAGAGCAAAAAGTCCACATTTCTGATTGTGCAGTTTTAGCAAGTAACAACCTGGCACATCAATCCCTACCATCCTGACTTTGTACATGTGCCCTTGGTTTAACATGACTGCCAGTCAAATAAAGGGCAGAACCACCCTGTATTGGAGGCTTTCTGAAGTAATGCTTAAAGAAGAGAAAACTCTTTGCTGGTAGGTCCATTTTATATTCAACATGATCTATTGTAATACTGTGGGTCAAATACTCGAACAGCCAAGTGCAGTACTAGCCCCTCTAACGGAGTTTTAATACACCTGATCTGAAACTGCTGACTGGTGTAGCCCTTATCAATCAAATCTGCCGAGTGAATATCCTTCCAAGAATGTTAGCTAGAACTTAGGTATTTAAGCACTAATCATTTATTTGTTTGCTTTTCTTTCAGCAGACTAATTTCTTTGTGAAGTGATTTTTAAATTATAATCCAGAACCATCATGCTTCTCCAAATATGGAGCAACATAATGTCCTACAATAGAATTAATGCATATCTATGTTAGTATCAATAGCCAGTATTTTGGCATCTCAAGTCCCTCCCAGCTACTGCTAAACACCAGTAGAAACAGTGCTATGCATCTACTTGAGATGACCTTCTGAAAATGAAGTATGTCACTTACTTTTCGTTGCTTTGCTGAATCCAGTTTTACCAGCCAATAGGATGACACTTTTGTTTTATGATACTTCCAATTATCCATAATCTATGGTAATTGTAAAACACAAGTCAAAAAATACACATGAAAACAAAAGTTGGCACTCCTAACCGTTAAAAATGTGAGCATCTTAAAGACTACCATGATAAGTTTTCTCTAAAAGAAATTGCAAAATATTTGCAAATTTATGTGAGGCAACAGTTGCAAAGATCTGTGTGATGCTTCAGTTCAATCCTACCCTCTTGTCTACCTGATTCTGCCAATCATACACTACAAAGCAGTTAGAAGGTTGTATTGACTGACTCAGCTCAGATTTCTTGAGAGAACTAAGTTCAATAATGTGTAACTGCTAATCTATTTAAATAGTAAAGGAGTTTTGCTGCACATGGGACATTAGACATACCTGGAAATCATCCTTTCTATAAATAATCATATATGAACTGCAACACTCTCCTTTCACAAAATCTAAGTGCTACCAAAATAGCTCAAGCTGCGAACATATATTTTTGTTCTCATTTTGTTATTTTAACTTTCTACTCTACTCCAGACCTTCAATGAGTTCTGTCTCACCGACAACCAATATGCCAGCACTCGTTTTCCGCCGTGATGAATTATTTGCCATCAGGAACTGGTTATAGCCAGAGAAATTTTACAAGAGTTCTTCCACAGGCAGGTGTGGGGCTCCCCAGGCTGGCGCTGTGCGGGGCAGCACGGCCAGAGGGAGCACTCGCACCCCACTCACACAGAGCCGCGCACCCTCGGGGCACCAGGGACAGCTTTTCATGAAGAGTTTTAGTTCTGCTCTGACAAGTCCAGCCTGATGGTTATGGATGCTACCTTCCACCATCACCCAAACCAACCTTCAGTAATGAATAAAAATCCCTGTCCACTCCAATGCAGCTGCGGAGATTATTAGAGTCATAATCAACATTCTGGAAGTTCACAGAGCTCAGGACATTTCTGGCCAGATAATAAATCAGATTAATTTTAACATATCAGGGACTGTGCTCACTACATCAGAACACAGGTGTTAATTTGAACCCTTTCCTTTTTCTTCTAAACTGAAAAGCGAATGTCTATTTTTTTCTATTCCATTCTGTTAGCTTCTTTGCATTAAATACTTACAAGATATTCAGACAGTATGTAATTTCTGTTTATACATATTAAGTATTGGGGTTTAATTGACCTTTAGTTGGGCATTGTTTCACGTCTTTGATACCAAACTACAAGGCTCAGGACAACATTGAATGTGAGAAAGGCTAATTTAGTAGACTACAAGAGCCAAAAAGCATGTGATTGGTGTTCTTTATGAACCTCAAACATCCATTCTGCCTGCAGCATACCATTCTGAGTTCTCTAGTATGCCTGCTTGAGAGCAAGTTAAACAGGTCAGGATCTGTTTTAACAATATCAGATGAAATACGAATTGTAACATTCTTCTTGGCTTACTTAAAAGTTTGAAATTTCCCTACAATGAAAAACTGAATTTTCCTAACCCTCCTGATTATTTCTCATATATTTTTTAAGGACATAGGAATGTTTTCAGCGTTGCTCTTTTAAGATCAGAAAGCATGCAAAGCTCCAAGCTTTCAAATTCTTTTGAGTTACCCTGAGTTCTGAAAGTTTTAGGGCCACAGGAGCTAATGAATCATAGATCGAGCTTTTTACTTTCCTTCATTTCAGTAGCCTAAACAGTGTCTAGCCTGTTCTTCTTTCTTATTTATAGATACTTACATCTTCCATAATTAATTCAGACTCTTCATTTGTTTTTCCTGGGAACTTGACTCTCAAGTCACTGATAAGGCGAAGAGTCTCCTTTGTCAAAGCAACTTCTTGCTCCTTTGTTTTCTGTTGCAGCAAAGACTCACTCTAAAAGCCAACACAAAGCAGAGGAAAACATTTCAAGCATGCTATTAAATCACATTACAAAGATGTTTGCTTGACAAAAAAAATTCTAGAGTGAAGTAAAATATATTATTAAAGTGCATAGACGTATTATCTCATACAGAACTAATATATATCACATACATTAATGCATCACCATTACTTAGAGTTGTCAAGAAATCCAAGAAAAACAGTTGAAATGTAAGTTTGTTTGAAACAGAATAAAGAAACACATATTCCATATTTATGGTGCCCACAATTTAAAGTATAAATTTGAAATTTAGATAACAGACTTTGAATTTAAATTCAACATAATATAAAATATTATGAGTCATAAAAAGCATCCTTTGAGTTCGCCACTTCAACAATTTAACATAAACTGGCAATGTATCACAGGCCCAAGATTTCAGGAAGCATTAAAAAGGACACTTTCCTCCTACTTTAGTCAGTAAGGGGTCTGACTGTGCCTTCAGTTGTCCAGAGTTTTGTTTAAAATATCAGTTATTTTTACACCAACACTGATCTGAATCCTGCAGTGTCTGCAGAAGACCATCTCTGGAGGATTTGGGGGTCTTCTTTAAAACACGACACACTAGTTAGTAGTGTTTCTGATCCTCTTTCTTTACTTTCACATACTTTTGCATTTTCAGATTTGCAAGACCAAGTCGGCTTAATCTTAATATTTTTCAAGAGTGAAATTCAGAATTTTTAGGCACTTCTAATCTTTGTATCCTGTAACAACTACAATACTTAAGGATATTTTTATTTAAGTGAATGATAAATATTTTCAAGCACAAAAAAATACCTTGGTATTTGGTACATGTTAATGTGGCTGAAATAATAAGATAGCAAATATTTTCAAATCCACTTTTGTTTATAACTACTATTAGAATATTTCTGTAATTCCCAATGGTAAATGATTTATTTTAAATTTTGTTTCCATACCTTTAGAACATTTGGATCTCAGTAGAC
This sequence comes from Picathartes gymnocephalus, assembly GCA_013390045.1. Lineage (NCBI taxonomy): Eukaryota > Metazoa > Chordata > Aves > Passeriformes > Picathartidae > Picathartes > Picathartes gymnocephalus. The sequence continues at coordinate 108,881 of WEKY01046601.1, forward strand.
TCCAAAAATAGCAGTGTACTGCTCTTTTCTTGCCCAAAGGATAGATAAACTAACACTTTATCATGCATAAATTATTTCTTCTTAGTAAGTCACAGTTTATCAATTTTAATGTTATTCTAGCAGTAATATATATTATATTATTCTTAGTTGCAAAAATAATTATTAACAGAGTTTCATTCAGAATACAGTGCTAAATTATGAGTAGTTCTTATCCATTCTGTAAGTAATTTTATTCGCGTCATTTTTAGGAAGCATGACCTAAGCTCTATCACCCAACATAATTGTTCTGCACATCAAGATCATTTCTATGGTGGAGCTTTCTCAATGAAAAAGAGAATATGCTTTCTTACTAATGTTAATTTAAGCGAGTAGCCCATTTTTAACGTCAGATGGTAAGAGACTGCTTTTAATCTTTCAGTAATTTGTATTTGATATAAAGTTAATGTGAATAGAAAAATCGATATTAGCACTGTCTCATTAAACTCTCAGAGTACATCGTGATGATAAAAGGGTACTTTTTACACTTGAGATAGCTAATGCGATAAAAAATACCTTTAACACGTTGTTGTGAAGACACAATCTTAATGTCTTTCCAATTCTATTAGCTGACTTTAAAGATGGAAAACCATGTTAAGGAGTATTTCACAAGATGTCAGCACACAATTTTAAAAGGATCCTTTTTCATCATTTAGACAAAGCCTTACAGGCAAAACAGACAATGAGCATTCTACCGGATAAAAATGATGATTAGAGATAGTAAATACTATGAAGCAAGTTAATTAGTGTTACAAAAGGATTTCTCACAATCAAAGCTCACCACAGTACAGAGAGGCTGCAAATACGGGTTAAAAGTGCCAATTTGTTTTGCCCCATCTCCGCACAAATTATTTGGGTGATGAAATATATAGGTCAGGCATCAAAGCATGAATGGAAACGCTCTGGCACCAGCAGGCAATGCAATCCTGAATGAGGCTGGGGATTGATCCCTGCAAACACTGCCTAGGGGTCAGTGAATATGGGCTCCATCATGCCAACACAAAAAAAGAAATGCCTGGGCTGTGAAGGAGATACCAAAAAGGATAACAATGTGCTAACAAAATGAAAAAATATACGTGGTTCAGAAGTACATTGTGAAAGTGCAACTAATCACACAAATTCTAAACAATTAAATGGGTTTAATCTGACCTATTAAGTATTTGGGCTAGTTGCTTGTCTGTCTCAAGGAGAGGGTTCCAATAAAAGACATTTTATCTTGTTTTTTAAAAAAAGAAAATGGCTTCTGTGTCAGTTACCGCAGTGGCAGATCCTGAAGACCACAAGCACTGTATAAATTTTCAATTGTTCACTTTGGAAGTAGAGCTCTACTGAAGTGGTATAGCATATGGAAAAGAGGTATAGTAGGTTGAAAATTATTTTTACCTTATTCTACGGAGCCTTACTAATATTGTATTCTGGCACAATGTATTCACCCTTGGACTATATACTGGGTTTGAAATCTGGATGTATTTTTGTTACTGTAAAGATTTGCAAGGTAGGTACAGCCTTATTTCAGAACCAGCAGCCCCCAAACAAATCAGAAAATTTTTAAGAGAGGTAATGACCCTTTCTATCTTCTATCTTCAAAAGCCTATTTAGGATGAAGGCTTCCCATTCACAAAAACTCTTCAAGATTTCCACAAAATGTAACATCTGCTTTGCTGCACCATTAACACTGAAATATCACAGCTGGCACTCACCCCATGTCACATACAGGTCTAGAGATCTTACATGCTCGAGTGTCTGTCAAAATAATCTTGGCTAAAGTACCTTAAGTTTTCTGATGTTGCAAATATTACTAATGTATTTATTGAGTTTTAGAGAAAGATGGAACACATTTTGAATGCAACGGCTGTGTTAACTCACCCCTGAAGAGTTCATAGTTCCCAAGGTGGCTGGCTGAGAGAATCTGGCTGAGGATGGACTACGACTTAAAGAGTGAGACCTGTTCACTGGGGATGTTCGCTGCATTTGGAGAGATGCTTTGGCTGAAAAGGGGCGCTGCTCAGCTCCCTGGGACTGCATAGTGAGAATTGATATGGAACGGGGGCAGCTCACAGAACGCCTTATTGGACCTGTGGATGATGTGGGGGACGAATATGATGGAGACTTTACATTTTTACTTGAAGGTTTGCAGTTCATTCTACCTGCAGACAAATGAAATGAATGAAGTTATTATTTAGTATTCTCTTAGTGCCCATTTTTCAGACTTTGTAACTAACAACACCTATGATCAATGTGTGCACAGATGTTGTACTACAATGGATGTTGACTAACAACTAGATATGTAGAAGTCAGTCGTGTCAGATCCCCTAATAATACAGAACTTACATACTTATAGGAACATTTATTTCTTCCTCATATTCAGCTTTAATCAGGCAGACTCCAATCCACTATAAAAGGCATGAGATTTATGAGAGAGGGTATGTGCTCTCTAGGTCAAAATCCATGTGACTTCTGTGTATGATTTCCTGACTATAAGGGTATGGAAACAGGAGAGAAAATTTGCTCAATGGATCCCATACCTGCAGATCCAGTATCTGTCATTTGCTATGGCATAGTTACACTGTTTTTTAATTCAGTTTTCAGCTAAATAAATGCTGCTATGAAAAATAAAAGTTTAGAAGCAGCCCTATATATGTGCAATTACATTATAAAATTCTTTGAGACAATACACCACTAAAACAAAAAATAACATATCTATTAATTTAGAAAACATTTTAAAGAAACTGAAACAAGCAAACCAGTGCTTAACCCTGAGATACACAGTTTGATACATTCTAAAAAACCAAAGAATTTCATATCATTCATCGTCAATGCCAGACTTCCTTGGAAATGTGATTATTTAACTCACCTGATCGTTCCAAAGATTTGTGTTTATTTTCTTCAAGATCATACGAAACTTTTTTCTCTTTTTTTTCATTGTGGTCCTCCTTTTCAGTTTCTTCCCCCGATTCTGACACACTGCTACCACTATCACAGCTACTGTCACTGCTGTGGTTCTTAGGTTTCCTTAAGGAATGTGCACTTTCTGGCATTGAACACAAGGGCTAAAGAAAAAAAAATAAAATAACACCCAAGAAATGGAATTGAATCCCAAAGAAACAGCCAGCTATCACACTACATCCCTGATTCAGGCAGGTTCAGGCAGGATTTGCACAGCTATAAACCCTCCCAAATTAGACTGGAAGTTTGTCCTAAATTTTAGTATAATTGCTTAAATATTTCATTAAATTCACTCCACAGTAATTGTAATCTTTGTCACATGAAGAGCAGCATAATATAATAAGAGTGGGGGGGAAATTATTTTAAGTATGAATTGTACTACCAAACATATTGAATTATGGTTTGAAATCATAAATTAATACAGAATACCATTTACAATCAGTTCAGGTTCCTCCCTGATACTTGTAATAAATGAAGCTACAAGTTAACAATGATCAACATGAAGTAGAAAAATACATCAGGGAACTTCGGCTGTTTTACTTCTAAAAAGAAAGTGATTAATCCACATCCTGCAGAGAGCAGAAACCAAAGAATACAGCAAGCTATGCTGGGGGTTCTTGGTGCCTCATATGCACATGGGATTCAATGTCATTAGCTAATTAATCCTGTGCTATTACCAAGGATACTGCAAGACAAAAGCCAAAAAGGTGGAGACAGAGAAACTGATTCAAGAACAGAAACTACAAATGAAAACTTTTTAATCTTCCATCTACCATCAGTCAGACACAAAAAATGCAGTATCTTCCATTACATCTGTTCTCCTAAGGAGGCTCATGTGGTCCCCTTTTTTCCTACACACTTTCTTTCCAGTAACTCTCAGCTATAAGAAGCTGTGCTGATGGCCTCATCTACCAAATGGATTGCAATTAAAGCTCAGATTTTTTTAAAAAAATTAATATAATTTCTGGACATACTTTGAGTCAAAGTGAAAAAGAACTCTCAGGAAGAATTTAAGTTTTCCTAATGTCTTAGCATAATGTAATGCACCTAGATTTATTATGAGGGTAACAGGAAAAAGCCCCCAAACCTCCTGTTGCTGCAAGATACACTTTATAACTAAATAGATGCTACCTAAACTTCTATTCCAGACAAGGAAGGGAAGGGATTTCTGCCACTAACTGAAGGTATCTTTATGCAATTGCAAGCTGTTAGACCAGATAAGGAGAAGTTAGAGAAGAATATTGCATTGAGGAGAGCCCTGACAATTGTTGTTCCACAAAGAATATGTTGATATGTATCTGTCTGCCAAAGGGATAAAAGTAAGGTGTCTCAACACATATCACTTCCTTAAAAATAGCTGTCCTAATAATGGCATGCATAGCTGTCCTAATCAGCTGTGTATGATGGAGACATTGATCAGACATTCCTGATCAGTTACACAAGGTGTAACAAACATTTTCAATCACAACTCACAGGGGCTTTAGTGTAGATCTTATTCCACTTATCATATACATGTCCCTCACACATTATACAGCAAACAAGATCAATTAACAAAAAATAATAAAAAGAAAGATCAAAGAAATTACAAAAAGCAATAATGACAAATAACAGATGGATCTGGGTATAAACTGACCTCTTAAAGTAAGAGATATCTGATTGCCTAGCACGTCTAATCACCTTGATTTTACCCTTATGCTAACCCAATTTTTCTGTGATTAAACTCATCTGATCTTATACCAAAAGAATTAAAATTAATTTCTCATTTCCTCTACAATATCTGTTATTTTATTTCCTTAGTCCATTGTCCAGCACACACGGGTAACCCTGACAGTGTGTAGGTGTCAGGAGCCCTCTAGAGGTTACAGATAAACTGGACACTTCTAGAATGCACTTCTCCATCTACACAAAACTCACTGATATTTTAAGTGCAGGAAAAAATGCCTTCATTCTGTGAAATTCTTGATTTCTTCTTTCCTACACTGAGTTCGAATCATGTTCAAATAAAAATAAGGTTGAAATTCTTAGCAAACATGGAATAATTGTTACACGCAAAGCTTGTATTTATTTATATGTACACAGCCCTCGACCTCTCCTATGCATAGATATGTATGTGGAAATCTAGATGTTTATATATGTTTCTATGTATGGAGGAGGAGGAAGAGGAGGAGGAAGAGGAGAAGGAAGAGGAGGAAGAGGAGGAGGATGGGGAGGAAAACACCTCTCTCTTCTAACTATTCCAGTTGTCTTGTTAGTTTTCTAAGTCCTGACTGCTGCGTTTTTCCCCAAGGAAGAGTGCAACCCAAGGCAGTGCATCTGACCTAAGAGTACCTTCTGTCTGCACAGCAGGCACTGAATTTAAGGGAGAACAGACTCCATGACCTTCTGAAAGAACCTTCCATGTTAGGTTACATGACATGAAAAGTACTGGTCCTGTGGTTGTTTTGTTGGTTTTTTTTCTATAATATCCTGCATGTGTTACTATTTTAAAATGCAAATAGTTTTCATTTGTAGGATTTTATGGTTACAAGATGAGGTTTATAGCTGGATTATTCTCTTACCTGACAGATTGGTGGGCAATAGTACTTTCTATTGCCTGCCTCACTCACCAGATTTCTACATAGACATATATTTAGACTTTACATATTTCATAGCAGCCTCTTTACAAAGAGATTAAATGTATATGATTGGCCATATGCACCTTAACATTACAGAGAAGAGGTGATGCTCTTTTGGAAAAAGATACAAGGATCATCTCCATGGGCACCTGTATTTCAAAGGGAGCACACAGGGCTATATGCAACCAGGGAAATCTCTGGTTACATGGCTTCACTGTAGGCAAGGTTTAAATGATTGAGAAATGTATCAGGACCATAAAAAAGATGCAGGAATAGGAATCCTGCATAGCATGAAGTGTGCACAGTGCAGGGAAAAGAAACAGTCTCCCTGGATAAGCTAGTTTCATTGTTTTCTGTTTTGATTTCATAGATTTTAGGGGGAAAAAAAAGGAAATTTTGGTCATAAGGAATTTTTTCTTTCTGCTGTAAGTGCAAACAATATTGTATCAATAAAGCAGCTATAAGCTACACAATCCATTTGCCTGCTATAAAAGAAGACCATGGCATATAGTCTTACTCATAAATTAACCAAAATTCATCTTAAAACTAATTGAGAGATGTTTCTTAATTTGGGCTTAGTACCCTGTTAATGTTTAATTAAATGTTACAGCCTCGAGGCTGGGAATGCCTTGTGAGCAAGGAGTGTAGAGGTAGAATAGACTGAGTCAGTGTGCATACAGGCAACCAGATAGATGCTCTCCAAGGGTTGCCAGGAAAAGACAGGCTTCTCGAAAAAGGGAAAAATGTGACTGAGATGTTAAACTTGAATTAACTGACCCCAGGTTAAAGAACTGAAAACAAAACTTCAAGGAAAAGAATCCCTTCAAGGATGTGGACTGAGTGTACCACTAGGGTGGACTGGGTTTTTTTCTCTTGTTTAAATGAATCCACTGCTGTTAAAGCACGAGCTCACAAAATCCTCATATTTGTAATGAGGTCCCTGCAAATCTATCTTAATACCAGATTGGGCATGTAGATCCTCTTTCCAGAATGCATGCCTGTAATAAGATGTAGCTCTTTGGACTCTTGCACATATCTAAAGTACCTCTTCAAGCTCAGAACAAGTATCAGCATTCATTTTGTACAGATATCCACAGATTTGTACACCATGTCATCAGAAACATAAAACGCTGTAAAAAAATTTACATGCATCCATAAACAAATCCATCAGAGCTCAGAACAGAGATGTAGGCTCTTCTAAGCAGACTTGACCTAAAATGTTTACAGGATATAAAAAACATACTTATTCTAGCCAAGCCCAAACTATTTATCTTTACTGGCTTAGAGATACGCCGTTTATTTAAGGCAAAGACTCACATGAACTAGGCACACAAGCAGAAAGCATTAAGCTAAAAATAACATACGTTCACATTAAAAGCAGATTTTGGGTACAAAATGGGTTCCAAGATATACTGTACAACCCTCTTAAGAAGGGAGCAAGCTACAGATACATCAAAATTATAATTAATTCTTTGACTTTCTGTAGTGCCTTTTATCCCATGATCTCAAAAATCCTAATTTTGGCGCTAATCAATTAGAGCTGAAAGCCTTCTTTTGAGATCCACTATTGATATAAAAATCCTTTCACACACTGAAATCAATCTCTTGTACAACAGTTGTTGCCATGCATGGCAATTCCTCCAAATGGTTTAGAGAGGGAAAGGAGCATCTCATATTCCCTTAAAAATTTAATGGTATTTAGTTGGACAAATGGTAGTGATACCTCTATTCATATTTTAAAGAAAAAAAAAAGAGGTTAATGGCAGTCTGAGGAAGAAAACTTCCAGCAGGATCAGCTAACTAAATTCCCCGCTTAAAATTCTCAGAATACCTGCCTATAGAGTGAAATAAAAAACTGGTATCTAAAAGTCAAAATACCTTAGGTCCTCGCTGCCTGGTGCATTTTCCCATTAGCTTTTCATCATCTATTTCACACTGCTCCAGAAGATCCAAAATGTCCTCCTCCTAGAAATAGGAGTTTCATTACTATTAATTCAAAGTAGGACACACCCTGTCCTCCAAAAATTCAAGAAGAAAGTAGTAGAAATTTGAAATTACTCGGATTACTAATTCCTGAAATAAGACTATGAATTCATGCACAGGAGGAAATAGAAATATTTATTTTCATGCATGCATCTCTCCTTGCAAGCAGCATGAAATTGAGGGTTAAAATCAAGTCTTAACATTTATTAAAAATAAAATTCTGAAGAAAGGATTGAACAAAGATTCCTATAAAACTGCTGGATGATGCCAACTACAAAGACACAAAATTATTTCTCAGATTTCAAATTACATCATGTTAGCTGGTTATTAATATAGCTGTTTTCCTACTATCTCTGACTAAATAAGTAGACAATCAGGCAAAATTTTTGGATGCTTTAAATCCTTAAAGTAGTGGAGCTGGTTTTAGGATATGTCTTGTTCCAGTCCATACAAGTGGATGAATAGGCTGGGAACATTACTGGAGGAAGAAGAGGCAATTACCAGCTCAAAAGCAGTTTCTGCCAACCTCTGGTTTGGCCAGGGGTAAGGCTGAGGATCAGGGATATGGTAAAGTAGCTTAAAGCCATCTAGCCTGTCTCCACCCTGGGTCCACTGCAGTTCATCCAGATTCAAGGATCTGGCCCACAAGCTGCACAAAGAATAATAAGATCATGGAACATTATCAAATGCTGTTTATTAGCCATCATACATTATTATAGTGAAACTAATCCATGAGGTCATGAATTCAAAGATTCAAAGCGACTCCTAAAGCCAGTACTTGGTGTACTTCACTACCTTCATTCTTTTTAAGGGGTTATTCATTTCCCGCTGAAGTGAAGCTGCTCTTCCAGCAAGAAATGTCTGGAAAGCGGTGGCTAACAAACTCTCATACTTTTCAAGTAATGTTTTATCATCAGGAGGGTAAATTCGCCTGAAATAAGAAAAAAAAAAAAGAGTTTAAGATAGAATCTGAGCTAGTCATCACACAAAAGTACTGTCATTAATACAGTCTCTAACACATACGCATTCCATCTATAATAATTATATAATATATCATAAAACATATACTCTGAACATTGCTCTCTAAATCTGCTTTTAATTCAGTGAACACAGTCTTGTTTAAACCAGCAATTACCCAGTCAAAAGAAATACCATGTAGGTCATTCCAGAGGTATACCAAAACCCAGTTTTGCAGTGCTCAGAAATTTCAGTGGGTGTGAGTGATGCATACAGGTGTGAATGATTCGTGAAATATTAACAAAATATTGTATGTCAAATTCTGAGCCACAAGATAATTTGTAATAGCAATAAAAGGACACAAAACAGTGAAAATCTGAACAATTGCTCTAATATCACAGGCAGGATATAAATTAAAGATTGAGTATGTACTGCATTTGAATGCTAAATCCTCCAAAAAATTAACAGGAAGAAACAGGTGCTGTAAGCAAGAAAAAAAACTTGTACATGGATATATAGGGTGACTGATCTTCCATTAGAGCAGCTATGTCATGATTCTCTAAAATCACAGGTAAGGAGATTATGACAATATCAAAAGCAGGACTTGGTGATTTATTCATGTTCATCAAGCAATAATGGACTTTGAAAAAAACCACTTCAATCCATCTGTCATGAATGCCTGAAACACAGCCAGAAATACGGCCAAGATGGAAGACTAATTTTTAATGTATTGTAAGGAGTAATCCATAAATTAATTTTGCCTGCACTGTGCAAGGCATGGACACCATTTATATAGTGCATGACATTACGTGACTTTTACGTATTTATGAGTCTTTTGTGAACTTTTTACAACTTTTCTTTCTCATTCTTCTTTTTCAGACGTTTCCTCCTTGAAAAGGTATCTACTGTGAGGATTTTGTTGCAATGAAAAAAAGGATGATTTGATACCATTAGACTCAGGGCAATTCTAGAACAAAATGAAGACAGTTCCAGTTTGCATTAAGCACCTAAAGGAGATTTAGGTTCTAATTTAGTTTCAGTCAACACCTTTTAATGGTGTTGATTCTACTGCAGAAAAAGTGTCATAGAAGTATGCTTTAAAGAAAGGGTAATATTCTTAATATATTTAGAAATATACTGCAGTTAAATGCCACCTCCTTTCCAGTTCCTCAGGATTTCACAAGTGCTCAAAAGTGTGGCTCCTACTTCAGTTGCCCCAAGACTCCTGCTGGAGTCTGCTGTGCTTGCAGACAGACATGGACTAAGCCAATTGCTGAGCTCATATCCACAGATTAAATCCAAGCCTGCTGAGTTTGACTGAGGTTTCTCTGGATTTTTATTCAGAGTGGAATATTAATCCATTCAGCAATACTAGCATCCAAAATTTCCATGATTCTATGTCAATGCCTGACACAAGCTAGTCCTGCTCTACAGAGGAATATCATGTGGAAAAAATACTGCATAACACTCAGATAAAATTCCTCTTCTTCTCTAGACAAAATTATTTTCCTTCTCATGTTCTGCTGATCCTTCAGCCTTTTCTCAAAGAAGGGGTAATAAGAAAACACAAAGCTGTTCTGCCTCTTTACAAGTGCACATTCCTCATGAAGTGATACTACTTTTTCCCGAGGAAAAAAGAAAATTGTGTTTTTACTGATTTACATTAACTCAAAAGCTAAATAAAGAGAACATATGTCTCATTTTCAGTCAAGAACTGAATAAGCAACTTAAAATGTGATCAGTTAATAAGCTAGACGTTTAAGTTAGCAAAAAGAAAAATGTGTTAAAGCATCATGGTGCATATCTTTCTTTTAGTAGCATGAAAATAACCACTTTATCACTTCATTGTACATCTAGAGGGTTTTTTTTTTTTACTTACTAGTTCAGTTCCACACATCAAGAAAATATGTAATTAAAAGTTACAAAGACAGACTCTTTGTAAGCAAAATGTTAAGTCATCAAAAATGCGAATTTCACAGAAACATCTATCTGTTTAAATGAGAATTTTACTCGGAATTATAGACCATCTGCTCAAAAAAAGGCAACAATGAAGAACAGCAATAAAGGCATTCTGAGTAGTTCACAATAAAATATGTGAACTCAGACCTCTCACATCGTGGATGAATGTTATAAAGAGAAGGCAAATATTCCCATCTTCTCTTGCTAGCCATACTTTGTTCCCCTTCACCAAATATTCTTAGGCCATGCTTTCAGTTCTCAATGTAGCAAATATCAAGAAACAATAATAAAAACATCACAAAACAAAATTTTTGTTTTCTGGTCAACACCTGTTGTAACCGACAATGTAAAGCTCTCTTTTGAACGTATTTTACCAAGGAATCTAAAGGTACTTGTATTTCAGCCTACTAAGATCCAAAATCAAAGTGCAAAAATACAAACAAAGTATTTCAAATGTTACTCTATTCAAAATGATGAAAGCACCCATAAAGTTTCCGAATTTTTGGCAAGCCTCAGAGATACAATTCAAATATGAGATTTCTAGAGGGGAATAATCATATTGCAACCCCTGCCACCAAGATAAGAATGATCATATGTGACTAGAGAGCAGGTCCAGAACAACAACCATGATTCTTGGTACACTGAATGTGAACAATCATGTCTTTCAAGCACATATCTTGCACAAACAACAGAGTGACTGATGTCATATAAGTTCCTAAGTGCATGGAAAAAATTGGAATCAAGAAAAGAATCGTCTGATAAAAGATATCTGATGTACATGTATATATTTTCTCTAAGTGCCTACACGTTTTTGGCAGAAAACTGCCACAAATCATCTACCACAAATACTTGTTTCCACTGTTCCTAAAGAATATACTGCATACTTCCTACTAATACAGTCAAAAACATTCACCTGTAGTTCCCCATGTGTCTATTTTCATGTTCCTCTTTGGAAATCTGTTTACGTACTTGTGCAAGTCTTTCCTTCTACAAATCAAGAAAGTAAGACAATTAAAACAAAAGAGAGTATAAACCACGAGCAAGAAACAGGACTTTTTTCCCTTCCTACCAGTTCTTGTTTTCTCCTTTCCAGTGTGTGGCGCTGCTTCTCCCAGTCTGAGGAACCTGGCAATAGTTTTTTCACTGGCCCTTGGCCATACAGTCTTTTTTGAGCCTCAGCCTTCTGCTGGGCTAAGTTTCTCCTTTTATCACTTGTCCTGAAACACAGATATTAAGAAATGTCAATTCAATGCAGCTGAAATGAGATGCACTTTCACATCAAGTACATCATCTGTATTTTCCAGTCAGTTGTGTGTGCACCATATAAAATTAGAATTGAAACATTCATTAAGATTTTTTTTTTTTAATATTAACTTCCATGGCTATATTTACACACTCTAAGGGATATTTTATTGACTCTGTGCTATAATTTAATGTACAAACATGGTTGTATCTATTTTCCTGATGTGTAGACTTTTTTCCAGATATTTCAGCTACTAAGTTTTCCTCTAGAGGGGTGTGGCTTTTGACTGAATGTGACACTATCACTCAAGCAAATTTCCTTTATGGCCACATACCCATGACTGCACACATATGCCAACTTCAAGATGTATTTGAAAATTTTTTAAAAATACATACAAAAATTACCATTACCATTTGTTTTTTGCAAGCACATATGCATGAAGAAAAATTAGATTTAAGTTAATTTCTATAGCAAAACTGACAGCAAAGGAAACATTTACATTTTGAAAATACAAAGGTGGAAAAAAGATTTTTCATTTTCTCTGAATCCAGTTCAAATTAAAAAAAAAATAAAAATCAAAGCAACAGAAATTGAGCCAGACTGAAGAAAAGAGGACAAGGTACCGTATGTTGAGAAGCTTTAATGCATTTAGCAGAACACCTTTTTTCACATCATAGTCTATTTTTTGATCTGTTCCAAAGCTTGGGGCACGATTAATCTGAAAAAAAAAATGAGACACAGAAGACTAAGGAATGTTCAGATTCACTGGGAACACACCTATTTTAACCGGCTTTGTAGAAATGACTCTTTCAAATACAGCAGAGATTAAGAGAATACACGTGGAGAAGTTCTTTTCCATTTGTGTATTTTTTTAAATAGAGTACTGAGTATCACAGATACTGGCACCCAGGAAATGTACCCTTTCAGTCACCAGGTTATCCAGACATTTACAGTGAACACCATTCAAGTCCTGCCACTGTGAATCCAGTCTAATCTATTCTTGGTTGCTGCCTCCACAAAATTTGTTAAACACATCATAACAGATGATAAACACATCGTAACAGATGATAAACACATCGTAACAGATGATGTGCCATGCTATGGTAGTCCTGCACAGAAAGAGTTAAACTTTTTCCTAGTTCCCAGTCTAAAAGAAACTTTAAATACTACTCTAAAAAGTAACAACTATACAAGGACAAAAAGAGGCTCTAATCCAAGGTCTTCTTAACCATATTTAAATAACTTTTCAGATACACTTCAAAGCAACACAAAGAGATCCAAGTTATTAAATCAGTACATAGTGTGAAAACATAAGATAATTAACAATCTCAGCAACAAAAATCTTATAAGCTAAGTAGAAGATTAGAGACTGAAAATGGTACCAGAAATATAGAAAAAAAAGGAAAATGCAACTGGGAATCTCATAGTGAGACAGTCATACACATAACAGCCAGGAGCCTCAACTAGCCTATAACCCTGACAAGTTTTGGACACCCTGCAGAACCTCAGTTTTCAGGAAGGTTTGAGGAGGAGTAATGATTTACTCTAGGAACTCTTTCCAGGCTGGTATAAAAATTTATACTTGAGTAATGGGTGCTAATGACAAGCAGGAATCTCACCTTGATAGTGAATGAGCAGTGCTGGTTACAGAAGGGACAGATAAAAAAGAGCTTCAGAAATGAAAACTTATACCTTGTGCCCCACACAAATCAAAAGTGGGATACGGTTCACACGTCCAAAGCAGAAGGCAAAAGCAGTTTATTTTGTTTTAGCACTCTAAATACATTAGAGCATCTTAGAGCCCCTACAGCTGTGGGACAGAACTGTTGTGGCTGCTGTGCCACCCAGTGTCCTGTTGCTGAGTCCCAGCTGCCCCATCACTCATGCTCATAACTGATTGGTGCCTTTCGGCTTTGGAAATCAGCTCCTTTGCTGCTTTTGCAGACAGACTGGCAAAGTGAGCACGGAGATCTGATGTTGAAAGAAAAATAATGAAAATCCAGCAGAAATAGTGAAAAGATTTATGCATATTCTTTTTTTGGAAGACTTTCATCCAAATATTTAATTGACCAACATCTTTAGACTGACCTGTTCGTCTACTATCATATTACAAAGAAGACAATAAATATGGTTGCTGACTAATCTGTAAGACTGTGGCATTGTAATCTTGATAACGTACTAGTGATGTGCCACAATAGATATTCATAATAACTGGTTACCAAACCATTGTCTGTGCATCTGTCCGCTGGGAGATGGATATTTAGAGTTCAGTGACCCGAGAACCAGGACATGCACAACTAGGTTGTGTTAATATAGCATCAGTAATTTTATCAGGAAGGCACATCTTGAAGATTGTTGACAAAAATTTGGATTGTATGAGGGACCCCAAAAGTACAAGCAAATGATGATTGCAAAGCCCTTGAAAATCCAGACGCTGATGCCAGTGGCCAAACTATGCTCACTAGAGGAATGCAACCTTGTAAATTAGATAATACTGGGTCTAGAGGTAACAAAGAAAGCACATGGCATGATTCCAGGAGATGTAAAACACTTGTGGTAAACCTTGGAGACGATGTGGAATTGCTGGCCAGTAAATGAACAGTCAGTAAGCGGATGGTGGCAGCAAAGAAAGAAAAATAACCCTAAGTGAAGCTAACAGCAAAGAGGAAGAGAACTTCACCATCAACAGTGTGTTCTTCCCGGTGAAGAACATAAGACACTGAAAAGTTGGTGTAATCACCTTCCCGTCTCTTTTTGGAGAAGTAGACTTCTCCTACCCCATGTTGGCCTTTGGACCTCCAGGAGTACAGACAATGCAAGCATAACACAAGAGAAACAAGTAGATGCCAGAAAGTTTGTGTATGTGAACTTTAACTGCTTCATTAATAGTAATTAGCAATAATTTCTTTAAGATGTTCACATTCATTTCACCTGGATTGATAGCAAAGTTTTGAACAGATTTTGCTAGCTCAGTAATACTAAATAATACATTTCTGAATGTGTATGTAAGGTTTCTTTTGCCTTGTCCACATAAATCACAAGGGAAGTTAGGTACACTACACTTGAGAGAGTTATTAAAATGCCTGTAATCTTTTTGTCCAGTGATCACAACTTTGTGATCCCGACTGGATATAATGAGGGCGAACAAGGCTGGAGTCCATCTAAGAACTTCAACAGTATGATTTTTCCTTTTACATAAAATAAACTAACTTGGAATTTTTGGTCAAAAAGAGTAAAACTGGATTTCCTGGGAATTGAAGGGAGATCTAGGTCGCTGTTGCTACTCAGAAAGGATGGAGGCTGCACAGATCTGTGCCAGAAACATTTGGTGCCACAAGATGGCAATCATGCATTTCCCACAGCCCTCACTACAGTAGAAGGTTCCGGAAGTTCAGNCATCAAATCCTCTGCTTGTGTGTTAATCACCCAACTCATTAGGCAGTGGAAGCTGATTAAACAAAAGTCAACTCAGGAAAGCAGAGTCATTATATGTTGCACAATTTTTTTCTTTTAATAGTTTGTTAAGCTATCTTTACAACAGAAAAGCTACATGAGGCATGGAAACATGAAACTAATCATTCTAATCCTATTTTGGCAATTTTCCCATAACACTGGGAACGTTCAGGGCCTTGTGATTAGGACTCGCTACCACTGTTAGAAAGAGTGATTCACTCCCCTAAGGGGGTTTTGGCAAGAGGGAAATGGTGGAAAGAGGTAACAATGGAAATCTGTGGAAGAAAGAGAAGCATTTTAGAAAAAAAGAATGATCTATAAATGTGCATATATATATAT
>WEKY01046602.1:0-25416 GCA_013390045.1 Picathartes gymnocephalus
CAAAGAATAGGGCCCTATGTTAAGCTAGGCGTCATCTCAGAACTCTGTACTGCTTGTTTTACACTATGGAAAAATAGAGAGACTCAGTATCTCTTTCCACTTACTTGTGGCCTTACTTTTGTGTTGTCTTCAGGGGAAGTTAACAACTTGGTAAATCATCAGAACCATTTCCTATATCACGTTTTTTTTTTCTTAATCAAGTTGAATTCTCTTTCAATTGTGACAGAACTTCAAACTGGAGTGAGATACTTACATAAAGATAGTTTTTAAAATGTAAACGTGATGGTTTAAATTTAAAATATGTGCCAAAAGAAGCACGTTATGTTGTACTCCTTATAAGTCTCATTTACTTCTTTGCTATTTTTTTCTAAGTCACCAGGCCTTTGCTCATTCAAGAAATAAATACATCTAATTATTGTGATGTGAAGAAAAGAGTTTCCATTTTTGAAGTTATCCTGACTGACAATAAAACAGCAGTTGTGCTCAGAGAAAATAGCCAAAAGCATTGTAATTATTCTGCTATTGCATTTTCTATGTGCTTCGTTTTGAACTGTAATTATTTACTTCGTTTTTAGACTTGCCTATATTTACCCATGGTCAGACTTTTCTGCTTTTGTTTGACTCGCATTACATCTAAACATTACTGAAAATATAAACACAACTGTACTTCAATTACTATTTTCCTTCTTTCCTAATCAGGCTTTTTTCTTCTTCGTTTTTGTGGCTATTATTTGCTCCCCTTTACCTACTCTAGACTGTTTCAGTATCTCCTCTTTGTCCCCTTGCAGCCCTGTCTCACTGATTTTTTTGCTGTGTCCACTTCCACATAACTGTGAGCTGCCAAACTGCCTTCCTTCACTTCCTCCTACTTTTATCTTCGAGCCACTGAGCCGGCAAAATCACAGAAGCCCATCCATTGACTGCAGAGAGATGCAGGTCAGCTCTCTCCACTCTCCATGTCTTGATCCTGTATGAGAGGGAAGGAGGACAAAAAGCTCCAATGAGTTGCTTCTTTGTGTGTCTGCTGTGTCCTGTGTTCTCTGTCTGCCTCAGTTTTGTGGCCTCCTTGAAGTGTAGCTTTGTTTGAGCCATTGAGATAGGAAAAATACTATTTCATGCATTCACAAACTTCAGTGAGGCCATTAGTCTTGGGGTGGGATGTTTTGGGATTTTCCCTACTGCTTCTAAACGAGTATTTAACTAATATAATATGAAGGAAGTTAGAGACTTCATTGCTAATCAGAAATCTTAAGGCATTCCTGTCCACGTGCAAAAACATTAGACTTGCAGTTCTTTTATTAGAACCAGTACATCTATGCTGGTACTGAACAACTCAGCCCAAGGGAAGAAAAGATTAATCAATACATTGTTCAAAACTGGCTGAACTCCACAGGGTACAGGATAAAAATTTAAAATATTTTCTGTTCTTAATACTCACTACGCAAGAGATAAAGCAATAAGGAAGAGCAGTTATGAAAGATAGTAAAGGTTTGGAAGTAAAGTGGATGAACTAGTACACTTAACATGAAGTGTTGGGGTGGTTGGTGTGCCTGAATATGCTTAGGGCATAGCTGAGGGCTTAGACCCAGAAGGATTTCTTACAAGCTGGCTGAAAGAGTTATTGATACAAGCCAATTTAGCTGCCCCAGTTGTGTTGGCATCTGTCTGGAGCCTTCTTGCTAAATAAACTTCTACTTCTCCCTTCCTGTGTACTGTGCTGGGGGGTTGTGTAATTGTTTTTGTAATAAAGAGGCTCCTTAAAACATCAAGAATTGCTTCTAATCTGAATTACCAAAGTTCCGCTCTGGGAATATATATCCAGATTACACTATGTTACTTTTGAAGAGGAGACAGATGTTCATGGCTGTGAAACAGATATTTCAATATATTGGTTTTCTCCTTGTGCAGTTCACTACTCAGCCAGACTTTGGGTACAAGGCAAGAGGCATATGGACAGATTTTAACTCCTGATGAAGCAAGTATGTTTACACGGAATCAGTGAAAGTGAGATTTCTGTATTTTCAGGAATGCAGAAATGAATAAATAGAAAAAGATCCTCTTAGAACACTTCATGATGGAGCAGAAAAATATGGAGTTAAAGCATCCTATAACACAGTGGTTATATTTCTTTATGCGATACCTTTATTTAATTCCTAAAGTAAGGTTCAGAGGAAAAATGCATACCATCATTCAAGGATGAAAAGAAGGAAAAAAATACATGCTCTGGGAGTAGTTTCTCATATCATCATGTCATGGCTGAAATTTAGCTACTTGAGACAGACTTCAGCAAGCAAATTAAGAAGCAAGACTTCTTGAATCATATATTCCAGTCATAATTGCTGTTTGCAGCCTTTTTTTTTTTTTAATGGATACGCTTTTGTGCACATGGAAATATATATATATAATCCAGTTGACTATAGGTTTTTTACACATGAATATTATATTAGGGATATGGAAACCTTTTGACATGCCAGCCAAAGGAATTAGCACAGGGACAAGGACAGCCACCTTAACTGTTTTTATTTCATAGGGTGTCTCCTCAATCTTGTATTGCAGCTTAGTAATGAGGAGTAACTGACTGCTAGGATTTACACAATAATGACATTATAATAATTATATCATGTCACCTCTTATTCATCTGCCTCATAAACCTAATCTCTCCCCATGTGGAATTATTTCCTGGCATCTGATCACTTGCCTGTAAGTCCTTCCAGTTTACTGTATTTTTGCCCTGTTTTGTAAGAAGTGTTGACAGACAGTAGGCAGGATCAAAACTGAAGGGCAACTATTGATTTGTAGGATCATATGATAAAAGTCTTCCAGAAAGTGTCTTCTATTCCATTTCTTAACACTTCCTAAAACACTGTGGTTTTGTTTCTGGTGGTTTTATGTCCATTTTTAACTTATGGCTGCACATTGAGCAGATGGCTTCATTTGAGCCACACACTAGCATGTCAAGGTCTTTTTCCTGAATGTTTACAAACCTCCCACTGAAGTCAATGGGGAAAAGCAACAAGAACTGCTGAGGAAGGCTCAGAGGCTGTCAGGATGCTTCTATCTAACAGCCTTCAGTACAAATTAGAAAAAAAATAAAGAAGGCAGATTCTGTTTCTGAGATACAAACTTATTAAAATGACAGTGCTAATAGCTTTCTTTTGGTAAAACTGGATGTATGTGATGTAGCTATCCATTTCTTGGAAGAGGGATGGTGTAATTAGAGAATCAAGTATTATAAATAGGACACAAAACTATGTTTTCTCATTCTGTAGACCAGAAGGATGTAGGACGAAACTTCCGCAGCTGGATGTTTCAGCATTCTTCTGGACGCACATGGAGCCACTGGTGTTTAGCATAACTGATAATCATACTTTATTTAGGTGACTCTGCATGGAATCAGGATCCATTTTAGTTATTCCACTTTTGAGGTGTCTAATGGTAATGTTGCTGAGGGTAATGACTCCTTCACACAAACCAAGGAAAAGTAACAGAGGGCAGCCCAGCAGTAGGAGCAGGACCATGAATTGGGCTGTTTCCATTACTTGCCTCCTTCTCCAGGAAGCTACACATGGAAGATGTACAACAGCATAGGACTTATTTTGTTTAAATCTGGAAGTACAGGGTGTAAACAGCTATATCTCAGCTCAGCTTCAGTGGTGGGAAACAGGTACTAATTGGGTGTAATGACTGATGTTTGACACCTCTGTGGTCTTGGCTCAACTAGATGAGAAAAGGCATCTACAATACGGGACTTTACAATCCTGCTTGAGTTAATGTGTGAAGAGCTCTAGATATACACATATCCTTGGCATTGCTGACCACATATGTAGCTGAAACTCCTGTAAGATGGCAGTAATATTTGAGTAGCCCATACAGTCCTTATGGCAACTCTCTTAAGAGTTTGAATAGAAAGCATACCCACCTCTATCAAACCCTTTTTTTATTATTGTATTCTGGTGTTTGGTCCCTACATTTCATTACACTTCTCAAGAACTATTTCTTTCTATAATGCTTTCCATGGTAATATAAATCTATTCAAAGTGGTAAGTGGAATTTGCATGAACCTAAAACTCTATGAAATTAATCTAATCTAGACAGTTAAAATATTACTTTTGTGATGCCTTTACCTTGGTTCTAAAAATTAAGAGCCATTAAGGGTTAAAGGGTCAAAAGGTTTAAGGTTTTTACCTTGGTATTTAATAAGGATCCTTATTGGTGTTCCACTTCGCCAAGGTGGAATGGGCCAAAATGCACACACATGATAAATCACATATACAATTTTTATAGACCTTGCAAATTAGCATATCTAACAAAGATGCCTCAATGAGAGGCTTGAATGAATAGCGTGATATCCCTTCATCCCAAGGAATTCCCCCTGGATGGGCCAAATCTTTGTCTACAGGATGTGTTCTAGAGAGGACCTTGGTTTCTCAGGATAGCGTAGGGCTTTCC
The DNA here is from genome assembly GCA_013390045.1 of Picathartes gymnocephalus. Lineage (NCBI taxonomy): Eukaryota > Metazoa > Chordata > Aves > Passeriformes > Picathartidae > Picathartes > Picathartes gymnocephalus. The sequence continues at coordinate 4,450 of WEKY01046602.1, forward strand.
AGCCTCCAGCTGGGAGGCCTCTAGGATGATCGGTCTCCTGGCCTAACATAATACTAGGAATATGCTAAGTTGTCAGACTTAAGGAATTAGAAGTATGCATGCTAAGAGCACTGAGGGTACATAAAAAGTATATAAAAGCTGTACGACAGAAAAGTCAAAAAATCATCATGGCATCCTTCGTGTATTATTGGAGTTTTTGTTGTGCAGGTACAAACTGAGGTTGTTTGTTGGAAATAATTTGGCATTGCAAAAAACTCTTATTCTTTCTCTAGCTTCCATACAAGTAATTTATGCAGATTGCTTAAATAACAACTACTTATATGCATTATATGCTAAAACATATCTTTTCTTAAAAGTCCATTAGGGAATTAGAGAAAACCATATTCAGTTACCAACTCTGTTCTGTGAGTTGATGAATAATTTGACAGTTTTCTTTTTGTAAGCTTATATGTTCACAGATAACCATTCATCTCTACTGTGGGTATTTTTCCTGTCAAAATGTTTCTTTTGCAATAGGAATTTACTTAAGGGAAAACAGGGAATTCCATGTCCAGCTGTCATAGGTCAGTAAACACTGGAAGAAAAGAAACAAGATTTCTGTGAGGCTTTTGGTTTCTTATATTGACATGGCTAGATTGGGAGAAATCCTTTAAAATCTTACTAAGGGTAAGAAAAAAAACATGTCAACTTTTCAGACAAAAGAAATTTCACCAATAATTAAGACATATATGAACCAACAGTAGCTCAGTGACAAAACCTGTAGTTTGTGAGGGGCAAAGCTGCATGATACAGCTAAGTTCTGAATAATCAGGGGGATACTGAGAAAGGTTTTGTCTAGTTCCTCTGGTCATCTCTTGAGTAAAAGCCTCACACAGTAGTCTGTCCATTCCCTTACACATAGTAATACTGTCTAAACTAAGAAGAACAAGCATCAATAAATGTTAAATAACAGATTGAAGTCATAATAAATTTTTTTTTAATGCTGGCACCTGAAGAAACCAGATTGAAAAATCTGATCTGGCTGTGGTCAGTCCAAGAGGTAGTGAACATGTTTGTGTTAATTCATCCTTCTGGCCAAGGTCACAAGAAGCGGCATTTTACTAGGACATGAGAGGCTTGATCCTGTCTCCCATACATATGAATTTAGTGCCATCTGAGATTCCCTCAGGTATCCCACCTGATGCCCTTGACCCACCACTTCAGCAAGGTTAAGACCTCTTCTAGTCCTACATCATGTTTGCTGCGCCCATGTAGAGGTCTTTGCAATCTTAGGCACCACTTGTCTGTTTTTAGGAAAGTGAACCGTACACAAGGTGATGGCTGGAGCAGCTTTTTTCTCATCCAGTATTACATGTAGATAAACTATGCACAGTTTTTGGTGTGTGTGTACTTTGTAGTGTGTTTTATGCAAAGGACTGAAGGTCAGATGTAGCTGAGGAAAGTGCTGGATGACAATAACCTAAACCACCACAGTAAGCTGGTTTTGCAGTGAAGAATTCAGAGCTTCTTCTGCTGCTGCCGAGGAAGTGGAAAGTGGTGCCATTCAAGGGGGTTTTTTAATTGTTTTAATCAACTATTGGATAGTAACAGCTTAGACCATTACACAGTAACAATGCTGCAACACTCAAACATTGTTTTTAACTAGGGGTCAAGGTATTAATTTTTAATTAGGGAAGACAAAGACAGGTTAACTGTTTACAATTCTCCTATGTGTTCTTCATTTGCCTAGGGCCTTAGTTAATTATAACCCTAGGGAAAAAACAATATCCCCTCACCCAAAGACCATACCATTAACCCTAATTTTTCACATATTTTATAATATCTACATTCAGGAGCAGATAGAGGACTAAACTGAAATATGGATTCAGTACAAAAAAATATTATCTTTATTTTAAGAGACAGTATTCTCCAATGGCTAGACTCAATCCTATTGACAAGTTCCTGTGTTTCAGCCAAAATTCTCATGTCTCCCATGAAACTCAAGCTTTAATTTCTAGTCAGGGTATTAATTAAGCCGGATTGACTTCAAATGTCTATTGAATAAAAATTTACATCTGCCTCATGTAACAGCTTTGAAAGGACTGGTCCTGTGATCCTCTATCTTCATCAGTTCTTTGGACCTATTACCTGTTCAGAAAAGTATACAAAACTTAGAAGGCACAGGTGGATGCCTGTATAACGGTGTTGATTAGTACCCCAGTCGTCAGGACTCTGCTTCCTGACAGCTCCTCCAGCACAGGTGCTTCCTGATCTATGCTGCTGATAGTCAGGCTGGGCAAGCGATTGCTGCTTGGCATCTTTGAATTCCTGATTCTGGGTATTCTTTTTTCTTTTTTTTTGCCTCCAACAGTCTTGTTCTGTATCTAAATGTTTGCTATCCAATCATCTGATTTTTGGCCAGAACTTCAGTGGTTCCTTGCTGACAATTTCCAAGGCTGTAGAAAGCTGCCAAGGGGGTCATTAGCACAAATGCATAAACATCTGCTGTGAGAGGGAGTATTTTTTGCCAAAGATAGCAAAATTGGGAAGGAAGTAAAGCTGCCCCAAAGAAGTCAAGGGAAGCAGCACTTCATCTGTAAATGAAATCAAGCTCTGCTGGGAACAAGGACTTTTCCTTCTGTGTTCAGATTGATGTTTCAGCAGTCTGGTGCCTGAGCAATCTCCTGGAAACTGAAGCTGAAGGAGGAGGGGTTTGCTTCTGAAAGCAGAAAGATGGGAACTTAATATCCCTTCTGCAAGATATTGAAGGATGTACAAGAGCATACATACATACATACATACATACATACTTTACATACCTATCAGGGTGCAGTCATTTACATATGCTGAGGTTTATACAGCTCATCTACCCATGGTATGCTGCTGGATGTTAGGTGATGATAGTACAGAAGTGGTTTGGTACAGTGATTTTGATATCCTCCCTTTTCCTCTTTTTCTCCTACCTGATTAATCTGTGTGTGTTGAATGTACACAGATGCTTGTGTCTAATCCATGAACTATGTGCTAGGGAAGAAAAAGGTTAGACTAATTTCTAAGTAACTGGGATGTTACTCAACTGAGTACCAGATCAGTGCTCAAGTCAGCTCCTTCAGGTGAAAGACAAAGCTTTTTATCCACCCATGTAGCACACAGTGGCTTACTGGGAAAGGAAGTGAATTGGGAGAAAATTCTCTGCAGGTTAAATATATTCCCTTATAGATGAAGCACAAAATTAAAGATTGCGGATACCTGAACTTGTCTGATGCCCCTCAAGTCAGCCTTCTAACTGCACAAGAGATCCTACTCACCTCCAGAAATACAAAGATCACAGAGGAGGTAAGAGAGGATGAGATAAAAATATCCATGATGGACCGTTTTGCAGGCACACTGAACAATTGCCTCATTCAGTACAAGTGGATGTAACTCCAAGCACAAAGTAATGAGCGATTAAGTGATGTGATCTAGGGGAAAGTTAGCTGGCAAATGATTTTTTTAAAAAAAACTTGTTTCAAAAGACAGCGTATTAAAATATTTTACTTTATGAATTACCATTGCTGCTGTTTTATTTCTGTGTAAATAAGTATGACAAGAACCCTAGAAAACAGCATCACCTATTTAAAGATATGGTACTTACAGCTGGAATTCTCCTTGCAAGATCACTGTAGTGAAAAGGAGGACAGCCCAAATCAAACTTTCCACTCACCTCCAAGTAAGGACATATCAAATAAGTCTTTTGGAATCTCATGTTATTTTTGCCAAAGATTATATAGAATAGTCTATGTAATTACACAGAATATCATTATATAAGCAAAAATATATTGATTCTATAATTATGTAGAATACAGACTAATACATAAGAAGAATTGGGCCTTGAAAAATTATGAGAATATTACAGAATTACTTAAGCTAGTGTCTAGTGAGGGGTGGTCTCTTCCTGTGGTATAAAGATTCTACTATCAGATGTGCACAATTTTACTAAACTTTTAATCAAAGATTCCCACCATGAAGAATTGTGAGAAGGTGGGATTTTTTTGCTTGCTCACTGCAAAAACATTTCTGTTGTTTCCAAAAATGAGATTAGGGAAACCACATCACTTTGCCCATATTAACTGTGAGTAGGTTTCTTTCACTAAGACGTCCTTATGCCCTCATGGCTGGGAACAGCGATTTGAGGCTTGATGTGGCATTGCAGCATTTTGTTTCAAGGATGTTTCTTTTGTCATTATTGCACATTAACTGCCCAGATATGGCCCCATTACAAGTCTTTAGAAAATATCTGTCTTCATAGGCTCTTTGCAGAGTTGTCAGGCTGGCTGCTGCCTTCGTGAAAGGGCATGTTTACGAGTGTGCTCTAGCTTTTTACAGATGTTCTTCCTGGGTCCTTTGGTACCTGAAATGAGATCAGGCACATCCCCTCTTGCCATTCTCATGTACAAAGAAAAGAAATGCCTGAGTGGAATAAGAGGGAAAAAGAACAAGTCCTAGACTAGAACAGTAAAGACAAAATGGGGTAAGGATCTGAAAGGTTAGACTGCCAGGCCTTGGGGAAGACTCTGACTGAGTAGGGGAGCCTGGCATTCAGACTGAGGACAGAAAGGATGCCTGAGATTTAGTAATGAATTCAGAGGCAGGACCGAGGAGGGCATTCCACCCACATAACCTGGGAGATTAAAACTGGTGTGTCAGAGGTGAAGGTTAGCATGGGAAGAAGAGGTGTGGAGAGTCTAGTAGAGTTGCCTGACATTAGCTGAGCCAGGAGTTTTAAGAAAAAATAGTCTGTGGTCAGTGTAACTAAATGGCATCATAAAGTGTATAGAGCTGCACTGAGACTGTGGGAATTTGGAGGTCAAATGATGATGCCATTTTTGTCTTGCTTTATTAGACTAATAGAGAAAGGCTGAGATTTTGGTTGGTTTGTTTGGTTTTTTCTTTGTGCAACTTTGAAAGGGAATTAATCCTTTTTTTTTTTTTTTTGACAAGCATGAAAAGAACTCTGCTCCTCACTGTGCAAGCATTTATGAGGACTCAGTGAAAGCAAGAGCCTGAAAAGCCTAGGAACATTTACAGTGCTTGCCTTGGAGCATGTGTTACACCCTGCATGATGCTAACCACCTAGAGGACTGGTGTACCACAGCACACGCAGTGATACCCTGCAGTGTGGCTGCTTCTGATATTTATACAGCCTAGAAAACACAGACACTCGAGGGAGAAATGATCACAGAATATAAATACTTTCTGGTAGAATAAGGAGCAATGGCCTGAAACTAAGAGAGGAAACATTTAGACTTGCTATTAGAAAAATGTCCTTAATGGTGAGAGCAATTGGGCAGAAGAGCAGATTACAATGAAAAGAGATCAAGGAACTGCTGCTATTTTAGATTACATTAGGCTGAGAATAATAGCAAAAGACAACAATACCTGTGGAAGTTGACTTTAAGTGTTTCATACTTTTAAAAGGTAGGATTTTTAAATAACAACAAGCAGCTATTATGGATTCCTTTTCTTCTGATTTTTTTTCAAAGCGGTGGACACAACACATAATGATTGCAACAAAAGAAAATGGATTGGTGGAAAACCGCAGGAAACTGAAAAAATGCCTGATGAGGTTCTGAAATTTCTTCACCAGAATAAAGATACAATACATAGACTCATGGTATTTCTAGGTTACCACTTCTAGGAAACTTAGGACAACGCTAAGTACTGTGAACTGAACTACCTGGGAGAGCTAAGCCAGTTAGTGACAGGAGGGATGTGTCCAGCAGTAGCCAAATCATGTGCAATCTCAATTTTTCCACTAGGGTGAAGCTTTGCAGCTCTGCAACCTGCCTGATCTGCCATGATGGATGACTCAAGGAGTGATCATATGGGGAAAAAAAAGACTGGATGTGTTGTAGCACCAAAGAACGTGTTCAACAAATTTGCCATTTGAAGAAGGCAGACCTCAAAAACCTTAACAACACTAATAGGTTTTCTCCTGTTAGTGTGCACTTTATTGCCTCTTGCATATGCCTCTGTGTTGAGTCAGAATGTCGGTCATGCACTAACTCTAAATTATGACAGTAGTAATAATAAAAGTACTACATAGTTACTACAGTTTTGGCTTACAACATGATCTGATATAAGAGAACCAATTACATTATTTGAAACAAAGAGAGGCAAGCATAATATCCACTGCAAGATGTTGCAGAAATAAAATAATAATCTCATAATGTTGCTTTGTTTCTGATTTTTAATAGCAGGCAACATCTGGAATAAGTGTTATCTAGTTGCATGAAGAATAGGAAAGGCTACATACCAAGCCCTTTTTACAATTCAAAATAATGAATGCCTGTGGAAATATTTTTGAGTTATGACAGAAAGGAAATTTTTATTGTTCTTAGCTACTCATTTGCACTTGATATTAAAATTTAAACCATCTTAGCACAAAGTCTCTGAACCAAAAATAAATAATCACTGACTGAGATAAATAGGGAGATACCTGATTGAATGTAACACCTGATAATGGTATTGGGATGCTTCAAAGCCCCAGCAGATGTTATGGTTCAAAAAGGATGTTCATAAAAATATCAAAGAGGATGTTCATAAAAATATATATCTATATATCCATTTCCAAAGTACTTGTGTCTTTAGGCAGGATCTTAAACCAATGGATATCCTCTACATGAATGATGAGAGGAAAGCAACTATGGAAGTTAATAACCTGCAAAGGTAGTTCTTGAGCTCGGAATGCATTTTTCAAGAGTTATGTTTCACTGCAGATGTGATGATCCAAAGTGCCTCATCTTTTTGTTAAACTAAATATATGACAACACAGATACTTCAGCAGTGTGTCACACCAAGCACAGGAGACTTTTATTTAACCTTCACCATCCATTGATTACCTGCCATACATTCTGTGGCCAGAGTTGACCTAGTTGTTTTTATAGTTTAAAGATACATATAGGGTACACATTTTAAAAAAGATTTTGTCATTGTTAAGACTGTATACTTAACTATGCAATCACAAGTGATATAACAAACCCAGTGAGGATTTCAGCATCACCACACAAAAGTAAACTCAGAACTCTGTCACGTAGTCTTGGAAGATTAATTGATAAAGAGGGAAAATAAGCTTGTTCTTATCTAGACTGTCCATATTTTTATTTTGAGGAGTAAGGGGATTTTTAACACCATTTAAAAGATCTGCTCCATTACACTGTGGCTTTGCAATAAAAACTCAGTGTGGGACAGAGGAACAGCTGTTCTATCTCAGAAGTATCTTAGTGAACCTAAAATTGCCTCACACAATTTTTTTTTCCCTTTGTCAGAAACTTGGATAATGGGGCTGAATGCAGTTTGATTTTTCTTTTGGTTTTCTCAAAACTCATGATAAAAATACTTCATCTCTTTCCTTTTACCTGCGGGATAAACTTTTCAAACTATGTATTTAAGTATCCAATTTTCCATCAAAGCAATTTTATCTGTATGCTTTTGATAAACCTAGCTTAGAACGACAAACTGTCATATTTTCCATGATCCAGAAGGGGACTAAGGTAGTTCCCATTTGCAGGGGCAGAACTCTGCTAATGAGGAGTCAAACCTTTCTTTCAGCTTCTCCCTTTTTCCTTTTCTTTGTAAGTGGGAACATGTATGCAGCACTGGTCTGTGAAAGAAGCAAAATATTTTGGTTTGTGCCCTTGTAAAAAAAAGCATAAGGAAATAATGGTCAATCAGCATGTTGTCTTTTGATTCCTTCTTCATAAATAAGCACCCTTATCCCTCAGAGGTACGGTTTAGACAACACCACAAATGTAGATACAAGATGGGTGAGAGTTCTCTGTGGCTCATTCACTGGAGCCAAATGCAGCTTTCAGAAGAGAGTCGGTAAGGACCAGATTTTCAAACAAAGTAAATAGGTCCACAGAATGTGCCAAAGCACAGAGCAGGTTTTCAGGATAGATAAGAGGGCACAGACTAGGTAATATCTGCCTTAACTCTTGAATGTGAGTGATGGAAGTAGTTGAAGTACTGGCAATGGTCCATCAGTTACATGAACTGAATCCTATTGGCTCTGCTTAACCTATGGAAGTCAAGGAGGGGTGTCTTGGCTACACATTTGAGAAGGGTGGAAGGGTGTAACCTTGTGATCTGCAGAGTTGTGTACAGCATAAAATTGAATTATGATAACATAAACCATAAGAACAAAAAATTCTAGCAAAATACTTAATACCTTCAGGATGGTAGGGCTGCAACTGCAACAAGATGGGTCCACAGTGGCTTGTGAATGTTGCATGGACTTCATCTAGAACAAGATATTTTAAAAAATCTTTCCTTATAAAATGGATGCGTAGTTTTAAACAAGTTCATTCACAGGTAAAATTTAAGAATAATATAAGCAAATGTCTGCAGTACACTGAAATTCTAAAAATAATAATAGTACAAAATTCAGCACTGCAAAGCTGTTTCCTGCCTCCTGGGACCCAGACATTGGAGAACCACTGATTGCCAGATCTATGCAGCAACATAGACTGACGTTTTGGGGCTAAATCTCTTAGCTGAACTGCATTAAAAAGAGCAAGGGGGTTATTTTGGTCTTTAAGAGCAATTATTATTTTTGTCATGTGGCTTTATAAGATCAAGATCAAGACTTAGAGAGCATGTAGGTGTGTGTTCATTTTTACCATCATAACAAAAATACGATGGTTTCTGAAATATACAGTTGAAAAACTGCTTTTTTACTATTTGCGGTATTTTTGCATTACTTTGAAAAAAACCTACTCTTACAAAAATAAAATCTTAGTTTACAAAAGAAGATGTTTGCACATCATGGAAGAAATCTGCTTTGAACATCCTCCATCATTTTGTTAGTGATAAGGAGAAGTCATAATCTTTGAGCAAATGAAATGCAGGAGGCTTTTTCGGAGATGGTTTCTCGGAGCAGACTAAAATTGCAAGAGCAGCATTCTTCATCTTCAGTTTCTTAAATCATCAAGGAAGACCATAGCACTGTCCTGAAACAGACAAGAATGCAGTATGTTTGGGTTCTTTCTACTTTTTGCCATTTATTTACTACAAAATCATCAATTTATGGGAACCTGTTCTTAAGAGATGGGATTGCACAGATGAAAGGCTAGAATCCTTGTGTCCTCTCTGCCTTCTTGAGAGGGTGCAGCCCTGCAGGATTCAAATCTACTGATGGGTCCCATTTGCCCTGGATGCATAGCACACTCGCTCCAGAGCATGATTTCAAGGCTCCATGTCTTTTGGTCAACCATTAGTTGTCAACATTTCTAGTCTTGTAGCTGACTGGACAAGACAAATCATATGAGTTTAGCTCAGTCTTAGCTATTTGTTGAGAGATGGAACTATGGATAATTTTCCCTGTTTGCTACTTCTTCAATGCAGTACAGAATGGGCATAACCTATGCCAAAGTGCTCCATGAATCTGAGACAGGAAAGAAATGAAAATACCATAATCACCTCTTTGGAAATGCAGGAAAATTTAGACAGAATAATTACTGAAGCTGGAATTTAGCCAGAATGCTGAGTCTGAACACATTTTCTGTTCCAAATACTAATGTGGATCCTTTCCTGACTGCATGTGGCCAGAACCTGATTTTTTGCATGTGTTATAGCAAGCTGCCATTTCCTTTCATCCTTGTCCTAAATTAAGAATGACATATTACATCCAAATCATAGACCTGCATTATCAACAGCTCATAGAACAGTCTTCAACATAATCAGTGTAAGTAATTTACCAGATAAAAGAATGTTAATAGCAAGTACAGTATAATTTATGTGGACACAAATTGTACCTATCTTTCAGAAGAAGAAAGGCACTGCTGCGTACAAAGAGTGGATCAAGAGCAAGGTCAAGTGTAAGCACTTCTGTTTAACATGCACAGCCTGAAAACAGCAGGAAGAGCTTTCAAAGACAGATGGAAATTATACCAAATAAAGTTATTATAAATAATTGCTGTTTTTACGCTCCTAGTGGGTTTGATATGAGAGGCAGTTATAAATGGAAGACCTATTCTTTAGAAGGCATTTGATGAAGACCTCATTTCATCAAAAGGGTTGAAAGTTTACAACTTGTAATACTAGAGGGAAATGGTCATTTTAGTTAGCTACGTTTCTTAGCTAGCATGTGTAGATATATATACATGAAACACTGGTACAGGCGATTTTGTTCAGTTCCTGCATCTCAGTTATACATATCTTAAAAGCAAACACAGGTGAACTTTTGCCTTTGGATTTATGGAGCATCTCTTTCTGAAATTACCAGTGACCAAAATGTACTAGGAATGGACTAGACTGTGAAAATTATGTATTTTCTCGATGTGTACCAAGGCTTGGGATTTGTTAGCTGCACAAAAGGTCACATGTTGCCTGTTATTTTTTTGTCTCCTCCTTATAACTCTATTTCATAAGATTAAAGGAAAACATTCAGAACTGTCAGGCTGTATCTTGATAGTATCTAACAACAAAGCTTCCACTTCTCAGAGAATCTGCTCTTTGCATCATGAGGGGTTTCCCAAATCTACTCCTTCAGCAAAGGAAGAAACCTCAGGCTCTTCATACTTGTGGTAGAACATGGAGTTTCTGAAGCATGGGAGAAAATGGCATTTTACTAACTGGCTTTCAGAAGGTTGCTTGAGCGAGACACAATTTGTAATTGATATGACATGAGGAATAGTTATTAAGAATAGAAACTGAACCCTGTGTTGCATGGGATCACGTCAAAAATGTGGTTTTTACCATTCTGAAAACCTTCATGCTTCAGAGATCAGCAATGCAGTATAGTGGATGGGGGCAGACTTCTGTCTTATGAAGCTCCATATTTTTCAGCAAGGTAAATAAACCTGGAATAAGCTGGCAGACAGATGACTTTTTGGACAAGATACTATACTAGGACTGAGGCAAAATGAATTTTTCACTGGATTTCCCATAGACTTTTCTAGTTCACTACTGTTCAGTTCTTGTCCTGTGTCTTTATGCTGTGGAAAAATTCCAGCTCCATCCCCAAATTTACTTGTGAAAAGTAGGGAATAAATGAGGCCAGACGTGTCACACTGATAGTAGCTTGTCAGCACATATAAGTACATTTGTTTCTGGGTATATACAAATTTTCACTCCATTTCTTCACCTTCTTGAAGCAGCCCCGTGTGGAGGATTGCAAACCAGCTCCTTAGTTGTGGTGATAGGAAAGGTCTCTCCCAGGATGCCCTGCAGTTCTAAATGTAGCCCAGTTTTACCTTCCTGATGAGTTCTCTGCCACTCTGCCCCTTTCCCCACCCCGTTCTCCTGCCTTGGTTCCCCATTAGTCCCCGTCCCCTGGCCCTGCCCTTTGCCTTCCTGCTAAAACCCTTTGACCTGCCCAGTTCCTGGTTCTCTGTCACTGGATCCCTTCACATGTGGATGCAATAAACCACATGGAACTCTATATAAGAACCCTTCTCGTCTCTCTTCGTCGGAGGATTACAGAGCTGTCCGGTGTGTTTGAGCTCGTGGGGAAGCGTGCCCGTGACGCTGAGCGGCTCCTGGCTGGAGGCGCTTCTGGAAGGTAGCGGCACCTTACCAACAGCACAGCCACCGCTACAGCCCAGTGTCCAAACACCTGTGTCTCAGGCTTGTGTCTCAGGAGCTGGGCACATCTCATAACATAACTCATCTGGTCAATTCTCCTAAGTCTACCCAGACTTTTAGTCATGCTCTGACCAACAGTGAGGGTAAAGTGGTAAACAACAAGAGATGTCAGCGCTCTGCAGCATTTCTGATCCCAGAAACTTTGCTAGTGATACAGGGATACATCAGCTTTAGCTAATGACTTTTTCTTGAAGTACAAGCCACGGCATGTAACAAAGGCAAACTTTCCAAACTTCATAGACAGAACAGGAATCTCAGTCACAGTACAGCTGACATATGTATATACACACATATTTACACACACACACTCACCTCTATACTGAACAAAGGTAACTGAATGAAAGTCAGCTATCCACAAAGTCCCCTTCTAGTTAGGTCATGATAGAAGCCCTGTTTGTCACTGACCTCTGTGGTGTTCTTGCTTGAGCTCACCGCCAAAGACGTTTCATGCTGTACCCACTGCAAGGAAGCAAAGAAGAGAACACAAAGGCTCCTTGCTGTAAGGACACAAGAAGCTGACCAGGGTGACTGAGGAGAAATTGAATACTCACACGCACCCCATTCACCTTACAGTTAATGATATAATGATTCTATGGGTCTATGAAGCCAAGGCTACAGGCCCATTCTGAACTCCATCTTTTATCTACCACTGCACCTACATTGTTCACGTTTCAGAAAGGGCACAAGGATACATTTCTCCTCTCTATCAGTGATACTTCCATTTCAGTGAAGTCTTCAAATAAGAATCCTGTAATAAAATCAATTTTTTCTTCTGTTAGAGACCATGTTGCACATTACTAGTACAAGGGGATATGAAGTGTAAAACATTCATTTCTGTTTTCCAGAAGAGTCATCTTTGATCTTAAAATAAAGTTACATTTATTTTCTTGAAAATGCCATATGCAGGCTACCCTCTCTCTTTTTTTTTCCTACTGAGCAACTTGCCTCTTTCCAGAAAGGAAACTGGATGCAACTTGAGATTACACATGCTTCCTAGAAGATAAATATTTAATAGTAATATGTATAATAATCCATAAATTTCATAGAGAAAAAGGAATATGCCTATGATCTTGGCAGGATAGTATAAATCAGTCCTAATCCCAACTGAATCTGTCTGTGGGCAAATAATTTTAATCTGTATTGCTATACTGCACCAGAGGTCTCTGAAAATATTTTCAAGTACCTCTGTCATGGATTGCAAAGTGATCACTCAGATGTTTCTTTGTTTTAAATGAAAAAAAAAAAAAGAAAAAAGAAATAAAAACCATCAAGAGGATAGGAAAAAAAGAGCATATAATCCCCCCCCAAAAAAGTCCATCTTCAGCATCAAGATAAAATACCCTGTCATGTGACATTGACAGAATTCACAGAAAAGAATGTGGCTTTTCTTCTTTTTTTAAACAGGAAACTTATGGGAGAAGAGCAATTCCCTAAGATTCCCACTTTTCTGAAGAGCTTCCTCCTTGACTCTTACCCTGTTTTCCTCTTGCTGACAGTCTTCTGACTCAAAGGTGTAATGCACATCTCTCTCTCCCTCTTTCCTTTCTTTTCAGCCCTCAAAAATTAATTAATTTAATTTCCCTGAAGTCTGTGCAAGACATGGACTCCTTTAGATTCCTTTCACAGAAAATTTATTTGGGGGTTAGAAAAATCTTTCTTTTTACCAGAAGACTGGAAAATGGCAAGGCACAGCTGACTGTCCTATCATCCTTACAGTTGTATGTACAGTCTGCAAAAGAAATTCACGCTGTTCATTCCCTTAGCTGTTTGTTTCAATCTCGTTTTTTCTGTTGGGTTGTTGCATCTTGCACCCGTAATTTTGGTTATATAATATTTTCACTAACATTGTGGACTATGATTCCATGCCTCTGTAATCCAAGAAATTAAATCCTGGTGAATTCAATCTAAATGTATTTCAGACCTTAGTATTATTTTAAAACAGTGGACTAAAAATGGATATAGTCACAGTCAGTTTTTGTGGATAACTTATTTACTCTGCTATATGAAGTACATATTTATTTTCAGTTTTAAGGCTCTTCACAACCACATTATCTACTTTCAAAAAACACTGGATTTGGCTACCAGTTCTTCCAGATTTAGATAAGTTAGAATCAGATAAGGATATTGGAAGTTGCAGGTAACTCATGTTTGTAGACTGATTGGTCTTTATCCTAGTACTTGGGAGACAAAATTGATATTCTTTATTCAGTATTATTGAGGGCAACCCTGATTTCAGTTTGCTTTGTGGAAGGAAGCTGAACCCTTAGTTCTCAAAAGAAGCGATGTAACTTTTTTTCCATTTATGGGAAATTCCAGAGGAATGGGAGAATATGTTTGCAAATTATAGAAGTAGACAAAACCCATTAGAATTATCTGTTGATTAGTAATGGGAAACAATCTCTCAGTGACAAATAATGAGTTGAGCAGGAACAGATTGGTGCTCAGTGCACTACTGGGGAAGAAGGTAGAGGAAGGACATGGAAAGAAACAAGACACTGAAAGTGATGAGGTGGGAAAATTATCTCTTCAGCTCATGCTGAGTTGATCTGAAAGTAGCTGACATTCCCAATACCAGAAAAAGGGTAAGAAAGTGACAAGAATAACTACATGAGCTTCTACAAGGCAAACAGTCCCAACAAACCCATGCAACCCTACAGCCTTTGAGAAGAGTGGCTTGAGATCTGCTCAGCAGAAAGGGGCTTAAGGGTGCTGGTCAACAGTGTCTGAGTCAGCGTGTGCCCAGGTGGCCAAGATGGCCAATGGCATCCTGGCCTGTATCAGGAATAGAGTGGTCAGCAGGACCAGAGCAGTGATTGCCCCCCTGTACATGGCACTGGTGGGGTCACTGCCCCAAATCCTGTGTCCAGTTCTGGGCCTCTCACTGCAAGAAGGACGTTGAAGTGCTGGAGCGTGTCCAGAGAAGGGAAACAGAGCTGGTGAAGGGTCTGGAGCACAAGTCCTCTAAGAAGTGGCTGAGGAAGCTCGGAGTGTTAAGCCTGGAGAAAAGGAGGCTCAGGGGAGACCTCATCACTCTCTACAACTGTCTGAAAGGAGGTTGTAGCCAGGTGGGGGTCAGCTTCTTCTGCCATGTCTCAAGTGAAAGGACAAGAAGAAATGGCCCTCAGCTGTGCCAAGGGAGGTTCAGATTAGATACCAGAAAAAAGTTTTCACTGGAAGTGTGATTAGGCTCTGGAATAATTTGCCCAGGGAAGTGGTGGAGTCACTGTCTCTGGAAGTGTTGAAGAGCTGTCTGGATGTGGCACCTGGGGGTATGATTTAGGGGTGACTATGGTGGTGTTGGGCTGACAGTCAGACTAGATGATCTTGAAGGTCTCTTCCAACCTCGATGACTGTGATTCTGTGAAAATAACATTTCCTATATGGATAAGAAATACAAGAAAAATCTGTAAGGTTCAAACTACTGCTTGGAGTGAAATTAGTATACAAAGAGAAGATGTTTAGGTTTTAACAGAAACCAGATCTGATTGGCTAAAATATCTAAGGACAAACAGGTTTCAGAAGCAGGTCTGAGGCAAATAATTTTTTTTTACTATTAGCCTGAGCTGATGACTGGGACAGACATAGAGAGAAATCAGAGAAGGAGGACATTTCAAGTAATTTCAGATTTTTGAAGGATATGCTTTACAAGACACTAAGTATTTTGTCAGTTATCATATGGGAACCTTTCTTCACCTACTCCTGTATAGCTCCCAGAACAGTGCCTAACTCCACGTGAAGCTTTGGGTCACTATTGTATCAGAAACTGCAAAAGGAAATCAGATCCAAGCAAGTCTGATACCAGCAATCTTAACTGGATACTTGAGTTTACACTTGGGCCTCATTTGTCCTTTCATGACCTTTTCAGAAGCTCTGAAACAACACAAAATTTGTAATTAATCCATGGGTATATTTTCTTTCAGTTTCAAGAAGCAGTTAAAAGAGCTGTATTTTTTTACTTGAAATATCAACAGCATTGAATTTGAAAAAAATAAACCCACTGAGAACACACAAAAAGAAAAAAGGGTCCTTTGAAAGTGCTGGTGTGCTTTGCTGTTAATTTTGCACAACAGATCACGGGAATATTTTATTGGATATTTTCTCATTTTAAGAGGAGATCAGAAGTTGGTAATCCAGCTCAAGAGTTTTGAGCCCATGGGGCTTTTTATTCTCCAATTAGAAATAGAAACCTAGCATTGAATTTACATACACTAAGAGTATGAGAAAGAGTACTGCAGAAGCTAACTAGAAATTTAAAGGCGGGGAATCTTGAAATGTATATTGAAGCAAATTTTAAATTAGAAGTTAACTGAAGAGATACTGTGAAAAATTACTGGTTCTTAATGAAGGGTCATTGTGAAAATGCAGTAAAATAAAGACACTGTACTTACCATTTTCTCCTTTTTTTTATTCACAACCAACACTTAATATCTTAAGTGAAAGCATGACTGATATTTGTATGAGAAGTCACCAAAGTTTACCTTTGTTTCTAAACCAATTTTATTTAAGTACTCTAGGATTTGCACTTTTTCTCCCTCAAGTGTTGCCAAGCAAATTGGAGAAAATGCCCTTTCAGCCAGACCTGTTACTGTCTGGAGGACGTATGCCTAGTAAAATCTAAAATACAACATATACATTATTTTTCTGATGTAATTGGAGAAGATACTGCTTGAATTTTATTCTGAACGACTGATTTGGTGGAATACAGGTCAGGGTGACACAGGACAGGAGTGAAGCCAATGCTGTGGGACTCACAGTTTGGTAAGGACACACGACAAAAGGAGGAATAGTCATTTGGCAGTTCATAAATCCTGCAGGGCTACAGAGAGTTGACATTTACCAAAGAGAAGACCTTGAAGGAAGGTCTGAAAGAAATGTAACAGCTGGGAGCACAATTAATTGACAAACACTGAATGTTGTGAATATTAAAAATAAAATGTGTAGAAATAGAGTCTTCTTCTAGCTATGTAGACAATAATATTTTTTATTATGTGAGCAGCATTTTGTTTTCAGCATTTTTATAGTATAGTAATATTTTATACAATTATTTTTACTTCTTGTTGCTGTTTTTAAACACATTTGTTTTGGTGTATAACTGCATTGCATGCAGCTTCATTGTCTGATCTGATTGATCTTTTAAAACAAGGATCCTTTCAGAGAAAACAGTGTCTCCAATTTTGTTCTTTTTTTTTTTGCTTCTATCAGAGCAAGATAATATTTTGTTACATCCTACCGATATTGATTGAAGATATGAAAGCACTGCTATTAGAATTATTAAAACTGATAACTGCAGCTGGTGTAGCTCCCTCTATTTTGTATTTGTTTTGCTCCCTTTCTCTGACAGTGTAAGAATTTATTTGGTGTAGTCTTCCTTGCTGCCCTCAGCTCTTCCTATAAACAAATCCATATTCCTTCTCTGTTGCTGTGCTTAGGTCTTGCCAGTGATTTTTTTGTTTTTAAGCCTCTAGGTGTTTTGGACCAATTTACAATTTGATGAAAATTTGAAGACAGATACCAAGCTGGTTCACCACTGATGAAAAAAGTTACACAACTAAAATACAAATACAAGTGAGTTTGAAGGATAAGGCAAGAAAACAGCTAGTATATAAGTAATGTAATTTTGTACCATGTAACATTACATGAAGCTCACTGAAACTTTTTCTGTTTTTTTATATTCAATGATTTTAGTATCACTTCCACAGATTTGCTCCAGTATAAATTATTTTATAATTTGGCTATGAGATGGATAGCAAAGAATGAATTAGCTTCAGACTGCCTTTCATTTCCCCTGCTACCCTAGCCCAGACTGGATACATAACCAGGATTAGGAGGGAGGGAGCACTTAACCTTGAACATTTACAGCAGAAGTAGAATGGTAACAAAAGTATAAATTATTATTAAAAGCCCTCTGGGGATATCAGGCAGAACTCGTTACAGATAGGTTGTGCACCTGTAGCAGATAGATGCAACAAATGCAAAACATTTTCCATGTCAGCTCATTCCTAGTCAAAACAAGAGTTCACAAGATCCATAAATCATAGGTTGTGGGTCTCTGCCACTCATTAGGAATGCAAAAATTATGCAAAAAAGAAGCACAGAGAGGATGACGCAGAAAGTTTATTTCAGAGTGGTGCCATATTCACTTATTATCACAAATGTATGTTATCATGATATTTAAGTTACAAATGTTACTTAGCCAGTATTTAATATTGAAGTGAATTCCAGAAATAAAAAGCTTTTTTTATAAAGCAAAATAACATCTACCTGAAATGCCTGAATACCAAAATCTGGATCAAAAGCAAGTTTATTCTGTGACCTTTCAGTATTGCTAAACAGCAAAGGAAATATTATTTTCAAAATGCAGGGACATCTTCTAAAGGCATCTTGAAAAGTCAACACATATCATAAGTGAAAGTCTCAATTTTGCATGACGAAAACTTTTATGTAAATGTTTAGAATTTTCTTTAAAAAACAAGAACCAGGATTACATCATTTTCTAGGGGCAGAATTGAATGACAATACATGCTACACAATCAAAGATCCTGCACTTAAGAGCTTTTACCATTTTATGAAAATAGTGATACAAAAAAGCAATTAGAGTGATCAAGAAGGTAAAATCGTGATAGATTTCCAGCAACTGTCTTAACTGCAAGCTTTAAACATATATTTGAATTAATCAAAACAGCATGTATTTAAAATGATAAATATTCCATTTTGTCACTCTCTTGGCCATTGGTTTACTAAAAAACTCATTTTGCTCTTCTTAGAACGCTTTCTGGTTGAAATCTTCTCTGCACAGAGGTAATAGAGAAGTATTTCTTTCTTAAAATGTTAAATTAGCCATAAATAAAATAATGCTTCATAGAATACATAAGCCTCAGTAAGTAATCAAGACTCTAAAGGCATTTATAGTTCCTAATGATTGTCTCATGCTGGGACCTTTACAAGTCTGACAATAATAAACCTTTCCTTATACATGCTCAATCACATATTTGTCTCTACATATGGAATTTACAAACACATACACATACTTGACTAACATTAGAGATAGTTACAGGCTAAACAACCTGTTAAATAACCAGAAAAATAACCAAATAACCACAACCAAAGTTCTTCACAGAGAAGAAGAATAATCTTAGGCTACTAACTTGTGAATGAAGTGCTTTCTGTTCAGTTCAAAAACTGCTCTGCCATGGGCTTGAATTAATTAATAAACTGGAAGCAATAGCTTTAATTCTGTTGGCCTCAGTGATCTGCAATAAATTCCACAGCCACATGAAGATTCTGAATATATAGTTGTTAATATTAATGTTTAAAATTTTGAAGCTGTGAGATGGGCAGAATTGCAGTAACAATAGCCATGAAAGCACCTAGGACTGGCATAATTGTTACCCTGGAAGTTTTCAGGACTGTGTTTGCTTATTTCAACACATAAATTACAGTCATCACTGCAGAGCGGGCAGGAGACAGGCAGTACCACACACACACCATAAACTCCCATGCAGTCACCCACCCACACCTTGGACACAATTATTAAACATGTAGCCAGCACCTACAAGAGGGAAGTGACCCTTCCCTTCTGTCTGGTACTTGTAGGACCTTATCTGGGTTACCCCATCCAGATTTGGTCTTCTCACTAAGTAAGATCACTGTCATTCTGAAGTGTGTCTATGCAAGGGTGACCAAGATGACTAGAGGGCTGGAGAACAGGATGTATAAGGAGAAGTTGAGAGCTCAGTCTGCACAGCTTGGAGTAGAAAAAGAAGAACCTTTGTGGCTGAATAAAACTACTTAATGGCACGATACCAAGAAGATGGAGCTCAAACTTTTCTCAGAGATGGATGATCCTGGCTGATCCTGTGTTCCTCAAGTTGGAACATGGGAAGTTTTGATTACTTATTAGCATTTGCTTATCACGAGATAAACACTACAACAGGTAGCCCAGAGAAGTTGTGTTCTTGGAGGTGCTGTCCTTGGAGGTTTTCAATACTCCACTGCACATGGCCCTGAACAACTTGATATTAACCCTAATGTCTTGGGGCAGGGGCTTGGTCTAGGTGATGTCTAGACATCTCTTTCAATCTGAATTACAATTCTGTGATTCTACTGGTGAACTGATTCTGATTCTAATACCATGAACATTATAAGGATTAACAGAGTTAAAAAACTAAATAAATATCTTTCCCCTTTTTGGCATTTCCAAGTGTGACCCCAGCAAAGTCCTGTCCCATGCCCAGCAGTCCTGTCCCATGTCCCTCCTATTCCTACACAAGCCTTGTGTCTTCTGTGTAACTGTTGTTCCCATCTCCTGGTTCGACTTCGAGAGTTCTATGTCTGTCAGTGAGTTAAGTATCCAGATAATATGCTTAAAGTCAAAATTCTGCTCAGAAATTTGCATTTGGAAAGCACTGCCAGTGCTCCATAACCTTCGCTTCAGCAG
The DNA here is from genome assembly GCA_013390045.1 of Picathartes gymnocephalus. Classification (NCBI taxonomy): domain Eukaryota; kingdom Metazoa; phylum Chordata; class Aves; order Passeriformes; family Picathartidae; genus Picathartes; species Picathartes gymnocephalus. The sequence goes on from WEKY01046602.1 coordinate 24,491, forward strand.
ATCCTTCAATGAAGAGCATCCTTCATTGTAAGCTGTGTGTTGTGGTGCCTCCATAATGACCATCCTCCCTTGGTCAAACGTAGAACATACACCTCAAAGTCCAGCAACACTTCAGACTGAAGTGTCTGGGTCATAAGAGCAAGTTCATTTAGCAACAGGTATTGAGGAAAAAAAGGAAATAGTTTTCTTTCATCTATTGTAGAAAGTCTTCTGTATTTGTGATAGTGTTAGGCCTTTTGCTCCCCCACAGCATCTCATCTCAGGGGAATACCAACAGATAACATCCTACAGTATATGATAACATCATACAGATGTATGAACACATCTATCTTCCAAACCAGCTTTTGCTGGTGGTGACTTGTGTATCAACTCTGTGAGGTCCCACAGACTTGTTCATTATCCCTAACATACAGAATATCTACTTCCATGTGTCTCTGTTTAATAGCAGGAAACCATCACAGGCAGGCAAGGTACCTCAGAAGCTGAATAATTAAGGAATCACAGAACGGGTCAGGTTGGAAAGGAGCACAGGAGATCATTTGGTCCAACCTCTCTGATCAAGCAGGGTCACCCTAGAGCCCATGGCACAGCACTGCGCCCAGACGGTGCTTGAGCATCTCCATCAAGGGAGACTCCACAGCCTCTCTGGGCAATCGCACAGGAAAGAAGTTCTTCCTCATGTTCAGGTGGAACTTCCTGTGCATCAGCTTCTGCCCGTTGCCTCCTGTCCTAGCGCTTGGCAGCAGGGAGCAGAGCCTCGCCGCCCGTTCCCGCGCCGTGGCTCCCCGCGGACAGCGATGCCTGAGCCCCGCTGAGGGGAGCGCGCGCCCGCCGGCCCTGCGCGCCGCCCGCGTCCCGCCCGCCCCGTGTTTACCCCGAGCCCCCGCCCCACTGACGTCACCGGCGTGGCCGTGACGTCAGGAGGG
>WEKY01046602.1:35973-56938 GCA_013390045.1 Picathartes gymnocephalus
CACTCCCTCTCCTAAGAGAGGGCGGCAGCAGCAGCCATGGCGGCGGCGGCAGAGCCCAGGCCGGCCCTGTGGAGCTGCATTCCTCTCTCCCTCAGGCAAGGAGGGGGAGCAAAAGCAGCCCGGAGCAGCAGCGGCGCTGCCTTGAGGTAGGAGGGGGGGGAGGGGGGCGCTTCCCCTTGCCCTGCCCAGCCAGCTCTGGGCCGGGTGGGCCCAGACAGCCCCGTGGGCCCTCCTGACCTCCCGTTACCTTTTCCGTGGCCGGAAACAGAAAAAAGAAAGATTTTGGCTTCCTTGTTCTTAAAATGTAGGTTCGCCAAACCGATTCTAATATTTAAGTGGTCACACAGAGTGCCTATTACAGAGCCAGCCAATCTCTGGGCTTCCCAGATCTATCGGAAGGTGTACCTGGAGGAAGTCGTAAGAGCCTTTTCAGGAGAAAAAAAAGTTGGCTTTTTTTAGACCATGACAGTCTTTTAATCAAGCAGATAAAAAAACCTCTTCATAAATACTACTTCTGCATATGTCGAGCGAGTAAAACCAGAAAAGAATGCAGTCACAATTGCCCTGTGTCTTGCACCTTCCTGCTGCACCCTTAAATATTGCTCTTTTAGAGTAATGGAAAGCTGGCAGAAAACACAGAAATTAATATGGACCTGAATAGCGAGCCAAATTAGATTTAAATAACTTAGAATGGCTTCCATTACCTGTTATGGTACCTATGAAACTGAAGCTGCATCTACTCGGGCAAACAGCCATCAAAGTGGAATGACGTAGGTATATGTGACTTGAGGCATCATTTTCACAGCCGATATATCAAAATTTCACTTAAAAGTATTTATTGTATATGGCTTTCTTTCAGTTAAATCTGTTAAATGATATTCCTAATAGTAGTCAGATTTTGTGGAAAGTTGTTTAATAATAATGTTCCTTTTTCCTTAGGAAACCATATTTTGTCAAGATAGTTTTCTTCGTACCTGATTTAGTAGCGGTCATGCTGAGAGTTTTGATGTCTCCACTCTGGCTTCTTTATTCATGTTGCTTTCAGTGCTTCCCTATTTTAATACAAGTTTCTAGGATTATACTTAATTGATTTGTCACTCAAGGAAAATCAGCACTTCAAGCAATTAAGTGCAGCAAAATACTAGGTTACAAAGACACAAAGATTTTTGTCCTCATCTGAGTTATGAAAAATCCATTATTCATTATCTTACTGTTTTTAAATACTGAAGTACAATTTTCCAACACAATAGCAAAATTGCTTTTGAAAGAGAATAAATTGCTTGCCAGTTCAGAGGCTGTATTTTGAAGTCAGGCTTACCAAACACAGTGGTGCTTATGTTCATTATCTTCACTACTTCGTGAAGCTCCATATTTGAAAGTGCAAACCTAGATACCGATTGTGGGGAAAAAACCTTGTCTTTAATATAATGGTAAACAAATCTTAAAGAAATTATGATTAGAAGATCAATGTATTCCACAAATATTACCACATTTACAAAATAGATTTAAATATTAAGCATATCTGTGAATGTTTCTCTGTCAAATCGTTCCCATGATTCTCTTCCATTAGTGTGTTCCTTCAAGAAAGATTTAACTCGGTTTACTGTGGTACAGTTGTTTATAAGAGATACTATTTTTCAATCAGACACTTGTTAACTTTGTATGGAAGTAAAAGGGATGTGTTACTTTGTGATACCTTGTACCCGCCATTACAGCTGGCAGACTGATCTCACTGGGTGGTGTTAAAATTCATCATTAATTGGATGTCCAAGAGCATAAGACAATGCAACATAAAGTTCTGTATTACAACTGTGATAATGTAATTTACAAATTTAATTAGAAAAGATTATAAAAACATTGAACAGGAGTATGTTAAAAAACAGGCCTGTCTTATTGGAAGTCTAAGAGTAAAGTAATAGCTTGAGTTTTTTCTAAGCAGTGATTTCATTACCTAGTGTTGATCTAGTCTAAGAGCAATCAATGTAATTTGGTAGAATTACAAACCTTTAATAACTCCTGTGTTTTGTGAAGAGAATTTTTTGTATAATATTTTTTCTTAATGTCCAATAATAATAATAGTAAGAGAAAATATATTGCTAGATTGTCATATTAAACTAAACATCAGATACAGCTTTTTACAAACAACATTGTGAAGATCAAGGGGTTTTTTGTTTGGTTTTTTTTGTTTGTTTGTTTTTTAATGTGGGTGCTCTTAGCAATAATTTGGAAAGAATTTTCCATGCCATATTCTCACATAACTTTCTGGGAGCTTGTAACTTTTAACATTAACACAGTTTATTTTAGTTGAAACTTTGGTTGTGTTTTCTGCAGAGTGGTAGTGCTTTTACATCATTTGAAACGGATGAAGATTTCTTGTCTCAAGGCCTAATGTACTTAAGGTTCAAATACTCAGTTGACTTGCAACTGGGTGTCGGTGATGTTTGTCTATTATTATTCCTAGTTATGCAACATTTTCTAATGTGGTCTGAATACATCCCTTAATGGTGTTCCATACCAAGTGATTCCAAGACAGTGCAGAAATCAGGGCATCACCTGCCAAGGAAAAGAGAGAGTGTCTAGCTCAAGACTTGTTAAACAATAGTGGGTTTGGGGCTTTTTGTTCCCTTTCCTTATTAGAGTTTACTTCTTAACTGTGTTGATACCAATTTATTATATAGCCAGTGTGAAGTATGTGGTATACCTTTTCAACAGAAATCTAATATTCAATCTCTTGCTTCCTTCCTTCCCTTTCCTGGCATCCAAAAAGGTTAATAACTGCTTTAATATATATTCTTGTATACCATAAGGCTCAGCACAGAAAATCTAGGGGGAAAGGAAATGGTTCCAGGCTTTTGTATTAAATATATAGTGAGTTGAAAAAAATGCAGCCCCAGTGATGGTGCCTTTTAATGCTTACCCCTCATGTTTGTAATACTGCTTTTTTAACAAAATACCAGATTTGTCTATTAAGACCTTGGACTGAATACTGTTCAGGGTGCTGCTCTGTGTCAGCAGAACTCCCTCCAGCTCAAGCAAGGCCACCTACAGCTGCTTGCTCAGGATCGTGTCCAGACAGGTTTTAAATGTCTCAAAGGATGGAGATGCCACAATCTCCCCGGACAGCTCATGTCCGTGCTCAGTCATACTCACTAAACAACTAACTTCCTAACTTTCCTACTTTGAAAAATAGGAAATTGCAACTATATGTACACAGATTATATAAAACCCAAGAATTTCCCTGGAATTATTTATACTATGATTGACAATGACTGCAGGCCTTTTTGCTGTATTACACAATTTTAACTAAAATCAGAATATCTTGTTAAGGTGCTAACAAAAATGCATGAGATGCTTAGATGAAAATATCTCCCTAATAATATTCCATATGGCAAAAATTAACTTGTTACTCTAGAAGATTCCCAGTAATAAAAAGTGATGTGTTGGCTATTTATTTAGTGCTTTTATCTGATTTTTCCAGGTACCAAGTGGAAGATGAGTCCTCTCATTTGGATGAAATGCCACTAATGATGTCAGAAGAAGGCTTTGAAAATGATGAGAGTGATTACCATACTCTACCAAGAGCCAGAATTTCTCAGAGAAGAAGAGGGTTAGAATGGTTTATCTGTGGTGGCTGGAAGTTCCTTTGCACTAGGTTTGTCACATACTAGTACTTTTAATTAAAGTTTTTAACAAATTAAATAAATAGTAACTTTGTATTGTGTGATGTGTGCAGAGTACAGAACACAGAATAATTTGCTTGTCATGAATCTTTTATTTGCCTGCATTTTCCCTACTAAGACATTGCCAGTTAAAAACAGTTCTGAAGAGCTGATGCTGTTGTGCTTCTCCTGTCTGCCTTGCAGACTTGCAAGAGAGATTATGAACTGAATTTGTATTAATCTGAGGTCCATAATTTGGCATGTAATCCTGGTTCTCACTTCTACTCAAAACTACATTAGGGTAGAGGCATTATATTTTTTACTTTGGTGGATATTAGTGTGTTAAGTTGGCAATATATATATAAATTTATTGATGTTGCTGTAAGGAAAAAGCAAATTAATCAACTAATGATTCGTTAACCCTTCAACTTTAAAGGTTAAAATATAAATGTAACTGGTGGTCATGGAGTGAATTACCACTGGAATTAGCTCTTGTAATTTGGTTCTTACTTAGAAGCCTTCTATGCCAAACTCTGCTCTGTGCAAATACCTTGGAATAGTAATTTTCTAATTAATTTCTAGCAAAACTTCTAAATAGAGAAATTGCTGTTAGGATTATTGAGGATCTTACTTTTTCTGTAATTTGGAGTGATAAAATCTGAGAATCAGTCAAGTGAAGTGAGTGAAGCATTTTCAGTATATTTAAATGATGAATGCTTTATTTGGCAGATGTTTTTAGAACTGATTTAGATAGAAATCTTCATAGCTGGTTTTCATGGTGCTTTAAGAGGCCTGTTATTTTACCTAAACAAACCTCTGTTTGTACACCTTCAGTTTTTTGAAATAATTGTTATAAAGCTTTAAAAAATGTGATCTGTATTGATTTCTGTTTTATATAATGATTTAACAAAAACTCATGGTTTATTAATTTTATTATAGGGATTAAGTGTTTGGAAGGTAGAAGGAAGGAAGGTAGAAAAGTTTACAGAAGTAGTGTTTGTATATGTAAATACATTTTGAAAGCCGTGTTTTTGGTACAGACCTACGTTGTAGTTGTTAAAAAAACATAAGTATTTAAAGAAATTGTTAGTCTTTTGGACGTGTCTTAAAATTTAGATACCTTTCAAACAATATACTTTTATGTGAGTTCAGTTCTGTAAGTATTAGTGATTATTAGTTACTGTGGTTATGTTCCTGCAAGTTTCATGAAAACAGGTGGATCAGTAAAGACATGGAATTTACAGTGTTTGGATAGAGACAGAAAATTGCAAGGTAATTGGAACTAATTAAAAATTTTAAGAGAATGGCACAAGAAGTGGTCATTAGTGCTGAAGATTGCAAAATTTAATGTTCCTGCTTGCTTTTTAAAATTGAGAGGTGTATCTCAGCTTTCAAGCCTAGAAACTTTCAAACTTGTTCTTTAAATTATTTGAGTCATATTTTTGATGGATTTTTGAGAAGGGAAAGAGAAAGGAAATTGGACTATGGATTTTTTTTTTTTTTTACGGTCTATATATAGTCTTCACTAAGAAAGAGGCTTTAGGGGATTTCTGCTTTGCTGATTTCCTCAACTGAATTTGGACACAATAAAGAGTCCATTTGGTCTTGCATTTATACCTACAGGCATTTTAATCACATTAATGTTCTCTGTAACAAAACATCATAGCAGATAATTTTCATTTTTCATGGAAAAAATAATGAAAAAATGACCATCAGATTCTAGCAGAAGCTTGAAATTTCAGTTGGATATTAGGAGACAGAGGGCACTTAGATGAGGTAGGGAAAAAGCTGTGGAAGGAAGGTGAATCCCATGGTATCTTATCTACTGGTCCAGTTAGGCTGGATGGAAACCTCCTCTTGGGTGAGCGTTTTTTAGTGAGTGTGTAAATACCTGTCATTGTAGTAGGGAGGTTTCATCTGGGCTGAGAGCATTACTGAGGCTTTGTAATTGATAAAAATCAGGGCTCTGCAGTCAGTGTAAGTTATTCTTTTTGATGGTTTCTCATTATAATAGCACTTTACAAATTTTTGCTGAGGTCCACAGAATAGTTGAATGTTTGAAATGCCAATCTGCAGTTGATAAAGTTATCTAGGATGGTGCAAAAAATCATTCCGGAAACTTGGAAGCTACTGTATTGTGACACCTACAGTATTTACTTGCACTGTGTAGTAGGACTAGTTACAGTGTTTTTATGGGGTTTAAAGTATTGGTTTGGGATATAACTGTGTGTTGATGCCTTCATATTTGAAATGGAGAGGAGCATGTGAGAAAACAATTTTTGTGTGCGTTGGTGTATACATGTTGTAGGAACAACTGAAACTGATTTCCAGAAGACAAGCAGGGTTCTTTTAAGTGTAATGTAAGACTAAAGCAGTCTGCGACCTGTTCAGTTAAACAGAATTTAAAATTTCGCCCTATTTTTATGTAAATCAATACCTCTTACCTGCATCTGGGTGAAGTTGAAATCTCAACTTCAACATCTAGAATTTCTTTTTGTGCTTTAAATTAAATTGTAAATTTTTCAAAGCTGTGACAGAAAGATGAACACAGTAAAAGACCAGGCATTAGTCTGGAGCTGAGCTCAGGGGGCCCCTGATTTCTTTTGGGTTCTCAGGGAAAGTCTTGTGTTTGTGTTCAAAATCACTTTACTTGTAGCAAACAAACAAAAACCCCCATACCCAATAGTGGGATTTGTCTGTGTTGCATTGTTAGGATTAATCTCATTTTTGTGAGAGGAAGTTTTCCATCTCTTACTGCAGCTTTAGAATTTTATAATCTATAGAATTTTGTTGCTACATCACAAACTGTTACTTTTTAGTCTAAAAAGTTTCACCGGCTTTGCAGAAGCAAATATGGAAGGTTTGACAAAGTTCTGTGTATCTGAAAAATGATTTTGTAAAAATCTTTTATTCAGCTTTTAACTTCAGAAAATAGATTTGTGAACATTCAGAACTGAATGGTGTGAGCTTTATTTGCAAATCTGCAGCTCTTTAAAGAGTTCTTTCATTTGCAAGAAAAAATTAATAATTAAATGTTGTCTTTGATTTTGAAGAAACTGAAGACTTAATTCAACCATTATAACTTTTAACTTCAGAAACTGCTTATTTCTTGCTTTCATAGCACAGTAAAAGAAAACTTTGTGATATAGCAGCTGTTTTGTGGTTGTACTCATTTCCCCTTTAACTTACAAATTCTCTTCAAGCTTGTGAAATTATAATGCACATAGATCAATACTCTGGAGTTCTTTGGGCTGGATTGATTTCTTTCTCATGAGATTTACATTCCACTTGTTATCAAAAAACACTTTGTCCCTATGAAAATGGTGCCATTGAATGGCATTTCCATATGAAGTGAAGGGGATATCAAATGCTCGGATTAATTTGGGCTCTAAGATGGCCTGTACGCTTTCAATTAATCTGCAACGCATTTGTTATGCAGAAGCATGGGAAAATGCTGATCTTTTGAGAATGACATGACCACTGTGTTGCTTTTGGCCTGATTACTGAAACTACCTGTTGAGTACAATAATTACAGTATGTTTTCTTTGCAGAACTAGTTTCTGCTACTTAAAACCTAATAAGGAAAAGCTGACCCTTGCAGACAATATAGAGCTTTTATATTATCTTTCCATTCTGATGAAAATGCTGTTTTGTGAAAGATACTGGCAGTTAAACTTGTAGGATAAAAGTAATGAAAAGAGAAGATAAAAAAAGCCTTTATTATTAGAGCTACAGAGTCAGTTGAGACTCTTACTTTAGCTTTTGACTTGTAGAGATACGCTCTATTTATGAAAAAGTTAAGGGTTCTTATTTAACAATTACTCCAGGTTTTGGTGTGTTGGTGGGGATTTTTTTTTTGGTTGGTGGGTTTTTGTTGCTGTTGTTTTTAATTTAAATATGGTATTGGTTGCTGATATGAAGACTGTGGTTATTGTTCCTTTACATTAAAATAATATATTAGGAAGCAGGTTAGTAAAATGCTAGTTAATAGATATGCCTTGAAGTTCTTTTATAAATTAGGTTATTTTTCATATATACAGTCTGTTATATTGATACAGACAACACAGCTTTCAACTAGCTTAAGGAAAAGGCTTTCTGTGCATGTGTTGAATTTTCTAGGCACGGGCATTTGAAATACAAACTTAAATCAGTAAACAAGGATGCGCTTTATTTTTTTTTTATTGCTGAATCCCTAGCATAATATGTGGTTTTACATAAGAGTTCAGAAAAATCTGAAGTGTGTCTCAATCATACTACATCTTGCATTAGGTTTCTAGGCTGTTTGAAGCTCGGAGAACGCTACTCTCATTTATCATACAAATTTACTGGGTTCAGAAAGCCCATGAAAGTGTCTATACCCTTACTCTAAAATATTTTCTGTATTGGGGAATATTAATTCAAGAACAGAGTAGAAATGTGTTGGTTGTTGATAATCTTGAGTTACAAAAATTTTGGGTTGACTTAATTGGTATTAAATTTTTTAATTAATATAAATTGATTAGGATTTCTGAGGCCAGCATATCCATCTTGTATTCGTTCTGTGATAAAGCAGTAATTGCTGCTGAGACTGTAAATAGCAGAATCTAACTGATTTTTATTTTTATGGTAGTAAAGCTCGTCTGAACCATGACAATATTGATTTGGGCATAACCTGTAATATTTTCATTAGCATTTGCTAAACTAATGGTCATGATGGTGTCTGTTGTTCGGTAGCAAAAAACGTAGTTTCAAGGAGGGGAGACTCCATGGCGAGGAAGGCAGCATAATTATGTTGCTTTAGGTGAATTAATTTTAGCAATAGAGAAGTCCTTAGTGTCTGAGGAAGTGATTCTACAAAAGAGACTGTGCCTAATCAAATATTCAGTCTGTTTACAGTTCAAATTCACAAACTGATTGAACAATGCAGGATTTCAAAGATTGTCAGGGAATTTCTGTCTGTGGGATTGTAAGCAGAGCTGTCCTGCTAGTTCACCTTCTCCAGGAAAAAATTATTTTCCTTGCAACTTTTTTCCTACAGATCTGTTCTTGTACTTCTCACTATATAACTAAGCTATCTCTTCTGTCTCCACACTCCTGGAAACTAGCAAGTTTAAAGCTTTAATGCCATGAGCAGTTTTATCAAGTAAAAATCCAAGTTGTAACTGAATGGAATCATTCTGCCTTCTGCTGCAAACATATAACCTGAATTGTTTCCACTATTTTTACGGTCTTTTAGATTTTTAAAGTTTGGGGATTGGTATAACTGAAAATAAGCCCCTTTTATTCTGCGTTAGTGGACAACTGGATCGATTTGCAGGCCTGGTTTTCCCATGCAGTTGCATGAGTATTTGTGCCAGCACAAGGGAAAGAGCAAGAATTCACAACTTTGTTGTGGGGTGAGGAAGTACTAGACATTTCGACAGCAGCAGGATCTGTTCACAGCCATTAAACTGATTGTGGAATCATGAAGTAGAAAGACTGCTATTCATTTTGCTTTAAAGACAAGTTTAAGTAATAATATTTCTGATTTCTATGTTACTAAATAACAGGGCTGAATTTTGAAAGTTGAATTAACACTGTTACAATTTTTGTGATAGAATAATTCTTTGTCACTATTTTAAAGTGACTGGGAAAAGCTGATGAATGGACTCCTATTTGTAACAAAAATAAAATGCATGTTTACATCTATCTCATAGTGAGAGTTTCGGGGAGAAAATCTTAAGAATCTAGCATTTAAAATTGAAGTATTTTAAAGGTCAGCTTTTGAGTATTGATGTAGTGGTATTTCCATAACAAAGTTATTGTTACTTTGAATACTTTTGCTATTGCATAACTTTTAATTTTCTTTAAAAAGAACCAACATCTTTGAATTCCATTCTTTGGCAAAATTAATTTGCAATAAGCGTAGGATAATGTAGACTACACATAAGAACACTTTCATTGGGCTAGTGGCAGTGTAAGCTAACTATCAGCCTTTGTTCCCTGCAGTATTTGTGTGTTTCATGATTCTGTAATTGTGAATAAACAGACTAGGAAAGACCTTAAGAGGTTTCCAGTCAATTCCTTGCCTGTACAGAATGAATTATATCTATCACTGATGTCTGATCTAACCACATCTTAGAGATCTGCAGCAATTATAGCCTCCTTAAGTGTCTCTTCCACCCCTGTCATTAAAAGAGTTTACTCAATATCTGTACATGTTGTGCCCACCCCGCTTATTGATTTGCCACACTTGAAGGTCTGTCATGAGTTAATAATGGTGGACCTAGAGAATAATTGTCCCTTTCCTCTTTGCAGCTGGTTCTTACATACTTGAAACCATGTTAGGTCCACACTCAGCCTTCTGTGAAGAAACTCTGTTTCTTTTCATGTATCTAGCAGTCAGCCTGCCCTACTTTCTAGACCTGTAATTGTTTTCTTGTTGTTGTGTGTGGTCTCTGTTTTCCCAATAGGCCTGTTTGTTGAAATTTGGTATTCAGAATGGTCCTGTAAGCCGAGATCATGCTAGCACTGATGGAGAGAAAGGAATACATTCATGACTTGCTACAAGTATGCTTGTCCACTTTTTTTGCACATGTATAACATTCTCATGCAGTAACTGAGCTGCCACCTCTTTTAGCATTTCCTGGTTCTGTATTTGTGTAGTTGATTATTTCTCTGTAAACTGTGTTGCACTGGTACCTGTTCAACTGCATTCTGTATCTTCAAGGTAGTTTTTTAGTTTTTCTAATCTTTCAAGACAACCTTGAAGTCTAATCTGCTCTTTGCATGTAACCCTCTCTTTTCTAGTTTTTTTGTGGTCTGAAAAATGAAATATTCAATAGTCTGTTACCCAGTAAGTTCTAAATAAAACTTTAAAGACCTTCACTGAAATTACTTTGGTTTTATATAAGCTGCTCTGCAATTATGATTTTTCCAACTGCATCAGTTCCAAGAATATGTTCCTTTACATTTCTTATGATAAATGTCTTGAGAGTTAAATTTTATTAGAGACATAGAATCGTGGAATGATTTGGGTTGAAAGGAACTTTAAAGACCATCTAATCCAGCCTCCCTGGCATGAGCACGGACATCTTTCACTAGATCAGGGTGCTCAAAGTCCCAGGAGTCAATAGAGGACATGTACCCTTAAGCAGTAGTGCAACTGACACTTCTCAGAGCAAAGTTAATTTCATTTTAGAGATTGTTCTTGACATGTCACTGTTGGTTATGACTTCTGTTTTCTTACAGGTGTGTACAAATACATATGAATAGGTTGACTATACAGAATTAATCCAGTAAACAGTGCTGAGGTGATTGGATTGTAAATTTCTCTCTTTTTCTCAGCCGAATTCTTCCTGTTGGTTTGAATAAAATTTGTAAGAATTTCTGAACAGTTGTTTTCTTTTTACTGCATCAAAAATATTGCCAGTATATTCAAAAACCTCACTAGAAACTGTTTCTCATTTCAACTTCATCAGCTGATGTAGCTGCAATCTGCTGTTACCAGCTCAGTCAGCTGCAATAGGTGAAGAACACAGAAGGCCTGTCAGCTCAGTGTTCATGATTCACTTGCCTAAAACAGAGTCCCAACATGATTGAGGCACCTCCTCACTGTATTAATAAATAAATACAGATAAATTCTCCTTTAATGTATGGGATTGTAAACCAGAAGTATGCAGTGTACAGCAAACCCACTTTTCCATGCAAATGGTCTCTGGATATCTTTCTGCCTCTGTAGATAGTGTTAGCGAGTCTTAAGCTGGTTACATTATATGAGTTGAGTCACATGCATGTTTTACGGCTGTTAGTAAATAGTCTGTTGAACCTCAAAGGCATAATTCCCTTTGCCAGCTTTTGTTCCTCCTTGCTGTGACCTCTTCCCACCATTCCTGTATCCTTGTCCAAAATGCAGTTGTTTAAAGGCTGCTGTGAGCTCTTAGCTCTATCTCACTGCTCATGGTTTAAACTTCTTTAGTAGATTTGTAAGCTGGTTAGGCAAGGATGCTGTTCGTTTCTTCTATGAACTGAAGTTCCCCCATTGCAGATCATGGTGCAATCTGCATTTACATAGTGGGCTTGTTTGGAATCGTTTTCTGTTTTTGTTGTTAGGTTTGGTTTGTTTTTTTAAAATATTTAACAGTGTGGTATTAGCAGTGGTATGGAGGAAACTGAAGATTTGCAAATTATGTGGTAATTGTATCTAAAGCTGCTGAAATCTTTTGAACCATATCAAACAGAAGCCTTATTTACTCTTCAATCATTAGCATAATCTGAATGTTAGTAATCCAAGATAAAGAGTTTATCCAAAGGCCTATGAGGTATGATGCAGAATCTTACTAACTAGATTTTTTTGAACTTGTGTCAGGGTAAGGTGTAGTGAAACTTGACATTATTGTATTGGGATTTTCTGCAAAGAATGTGCAAGTGTTTATATACACATATGTCTGGGTGAGTTCAGTACTCTGTAATTGCCCTAAATATTAGAAGCTAACATCATACTTGCTTATTTAGATGAGGCAAACATTTTTTAACCTGTTTTTCATAGGTATTTTCCTTTAGAAGTTCCAGGTTTGGAAATTGTGATCTTGTATAGTACGTTTTTAGTTTTAAAATAAACAGTTGTCTTTCTTTTCAGTTGTTCTGATTGGCTCATAAACATTTGTCGAAGAAAGAAAGACCTGAAGGCTCGCACAGTGTGGCTTGGGTGTCCTGAAAAGTGTGAAGAAAAATACCCTAAAAATGCCATAAAAAATCAAAAGTACAACATCTTTACCTTTATACCTGGGGTAAGGCCACTAAACATTTTCTAGTGTTGGACTGACTGTATGTTCTGTAGTGTTTTCTTGACTATTCTGCAAAAAGATAATTTTACTTGCCCAGATTCTTCTTTTTGTTTCTATGTTTGTCTCAATTACTTCAATGAAAATTAACAGTTGAGAGCAAGATTGCATTTTTATTAAATTGTTTGGTTTTCAAAGGGATATGTACTTAGTTGCAGTTTGAGTGGTTGGAATTCAGTGAAGCTTTTGAAATTTGAGATGGGTTTCTTTGCACTTTTCATCATTAGAAATTTGTAACCTTTTTTAAAAAAGAAACTCTTCTGCATGCAAAGGACTGACTTCCAAGGAGAAGTAAATAGTTGAAAATTACAATTTAGTCCCATGGATATTTTCTCCTCCTCCTTGCCATTGACAGTATAATAAATAATGAATTCCGAAATGGACAACTCCTTGAAGGACAAAAGCGAGTAACATCTTCAATTTGTGTTACAAGTAGGCCTAGTTTAGTACTTTTCAGAGTTGAATTTGTTATTGCAGTCTTTTTGCAGGTATTTTTGACTCTGAGTCCAGTTCTTCAGCAAATACTTTTGTTGTGGAGTGGAAAGTTTTTTTTTTCCGCTTTTTTCCTAAGAAGCCATATTGCACCTTAATTTCAGTTTTTTGCTTGTAATATACACTGTGTATATGAAGACAAAAGAGACATTACAGTTTTGTCTAGTTCATAGTTTAAAAAAAATAAATGTTGGTTTAATGAAATTTAGCAACAGAGAAACAATTTTTGAAACATCAGTATTTAACCTAAAAATGTATCCTACTGTGATATTATAAATTTAATGTTTCATTTTGCTCATATTTTTACAAATACCAAGAGTCCTGCATCCCATAGCAAAACCTGAATGTCTTGTAGTTTTGAATACAAACATGCTTTGTCTTAAATTTTTTATTTAAGTGATCATGCTGATTTATAAGAATATTGATTCTATTCTTCTGGCCTCTTTAGTCCAATGACTGGCAGGTGTTTTGTAATGCATTTCCTTATTAAAACAACAACAAAAAATAATGGCCTTGTAATTAAGACTGATCTTCTGTCAGGAAAATAAAATATCACTTATCACATGTGGATAAAATATTCTCATTATTATTGGACAAAGTAAATGTTTTCTTCCAAAGTTTAAATTATTAAATACACTGAAATTGGTTAAGCCATGTATGCTTTCCTAAAGGTCACAAAATTCATTAAGCATATAGTAAGCCACTGATTATTGCAACTAGAAATCTGCAGTGTAGATTACAAATCATGAACAAGATTCACTTTCCTTATAGGGATCAGCCATAGTTTACACTTCCCTGTTGTGAGAGAGAATGTTTGTTCTTATTTGATCTTTTAAAAATCTATTTTATCCAATAGGTCAAGTCAAGATTTTTAATTTGGTACTAGTATTTGAAAACTCAATAGTAACTTCAAAATGAAGTGAGATTCTGAATGTAAAGCCCAATAGTTGGTGAAAATGAAATGTTTTCAGATTTTAATTTTAGATATAAATTAAGACTTTTCATTGATTAGAATACTGTGTAGCTACAGTCTTTTTTAATGTTGCTTTACTGGAAGTAATTTGTAGGGAATATCACTGTATTGGTTCCAAACCCATAAATGTAACAAAGCCATAAATATTGACTCCAATGATCTACTCTGATTGAAATTTTCATCATGTAAAATTTTGTGTTCTTTTTTATGGTTGTTTAAACATTGAGGCTAGCAATGGGTAATATATAATGATTTCATAGCCAAATACAAACTTAAAATAGTGCTTAGATTAACAGAATTTTACTTGCTGGCTAAAAGAGCTGTAACATTTCCAGAATATCACCTGATTTCTGAACATTACTTAAAATACTTGCTGCTTCTCCCTTTATACTGGTCTGTTCAATTTCCATTTGCAATTTCATGTACATCTTGATACAGCTGCGTAGGAATTTTGCATGGGTTTCCATAAGACACATCTTCTGTGATGGATAGGTTTTGAAGATACTTCTCCTGAACTTCAAGGCAGTAGTTTTATTAGTTTTATGTGGCTGGAGATTTTTCAGTTTGCTTAACTGGACTGAAGTGCTTAGCTTTGTATGGAATGAACTGTCAGTGGTCTGCCAGGATTCAAAAGATGTATAGGAAGGTGCTTTTTAACTTTCACCTTCTCCAACAAGATCTGCACCTCCTAAATTACTGTCTGGATTTTTTTTGACCTGGTCTATCACGTTTTTGTAAACAGTTAAACATACTAGCAGAAATGAGTGTATGAACTGCATCAGGATCAACATAAGGTGCAGGTTCTTCCTAAAATACTTTCATTTTGGAAGAAGGCTCTGACCTTTCTGACAACTTCTGATTTCACTTTTTTACCTTTACAGTTTTATTGGTAAGTCGTGAAATAGCATTCCATGCTCTGAAAAAAAATCTTATGCTTGGAGGCTGTTTAGGTAGTCTCTAGCTGAACTGGCAGTTTTGAGGTACCACTACTTTGTTGTGCCTGCCAGGAAGACACTTTGAACTTTCCTGAATATTTTTTCCTAGCACATAGGTTTTTACATAATTAAGTACTAATGTTGGACTGGTAAGAGCAATAAATATGAGTCAAATAACTTTGATTTTTATGCAAAAGTCATTGTAATATTAACTGAATTTTAAGATCAAAAGATGGAGACAATCTTTAAATGTGGCTTTTTGATCCATTTTGAATGTTTTATCTTTGAAATAATTGCTTATTCATTTTCTGAAATCTCGGTGTTCCAAGTTCAGTAACCACTTCTCTTAATGCTGCTGGAGGTGCCATGTTACCCTGGCATACTGAAGAGATACGCGAAGTCTTTGAAGATTCAAAATTCTATAAAATTAATAATGCTCTTAGCATTGTAATTACGAGCAAAGCAATCTTGAGAACATGTGCTTGCTGAAGTGAGGCTTTTAATTACCAGAGGAGTCTCTGCATTTGTCATTGCTTTGGAGTATGGGACCATGTATTCTGTGATAAGTTTACTGTGGCATAACTTAAAAGTTGAATAATTAGCTCTGAGTTTAGATCAAGTCTTTGATTTATTAATAAATTTATCTTAGTAGCTGTATTTAAATCTTTGCACAGTGATCTTGATACATAGTCTGGTTTTCAAAATACCCAAAATTTAGCAAAGTGCTTTTTCAGTGTGAAAAGAAGCAATAATATCAAAGAATTTTTCTCAACAAAAATAACAGTAAATATTAAAATAATGTAGTAGTGTGTAATGATATATAATATATTGTGCTATATAAGTACTGTAATAGTGCCATCTATAATAGTATGGCATATAATGCTTTTATATCTCCTATCATGAAAAAGTGTACTTTATGTATATTATGAGTGCAAATTGTAAGACATTTATCTACTTTCTTTTTCATTTTAGGTTTTATATGAACAGTTCAAGTTTTTCTTGAATCTCTATTTTCTCGTCGTGTCCTGCTCACAGTTCGTACCAGCATTGAAAATAGGCTACCTGTACACGTACTGGGCTCCTCTGGTAAACAGAAAATTAATTAGAAGCTTTGGGGTTTTAATGTCAATGAAAGGTTCATGTCTCTGTACATTGCATAAACCTGCAACTGGTAAACGAGAATGGTCAAAGAACATAACAGAAGTAAAATGCTTATTTGAAAGCTGTTGTTTGACAGCCTTCCCTTCTACTTGCCTACTATGCCTCTGCCCCACAGGCGAGGTTGTTTTTGTTAACCAGCTAGTCTGAGTGTACAGTGCTCCATTCTGCCTGCTAGTCACTCAAGAGTTTAAAAAAACCAACCAGCAAAGAAAGCTCCAACTACTAGAGGAACTTACTGGGTAACATGGGTAATTTGTGCATTAAATATCTTTCCATTTATTGTTTTTTGGTGACTATTTGGTGTTTTCAGACTAGGTCAGAATTGGAATTGTAAGCATAAATTTTTTGCATTCGTTCTGTATCAGTTTTGATCACAACCTTTTCTCACATAAATTGAGATCAAATATTTTAAGCCATGGATAAATCAGGAAGAAATTGTGCCTTGAAAATAAGTTATTAGTTAAACATGCTTCTGTTAATTGATCACCCTGCCAGTTGCGCTGGCCTTCTTTCAATATGTCTTTTTATTATTGAACTCTCTGCAGTATTTTCTTGGGAAACTATTCAAACCATTTGCTTCTGACCCAGGTTTCCTATGGTTTGAAAACTGAATTCTCTTCAGAGGAGACCCTTTTGGTAGTCTGCCAGCTGTATTGCCGTGGTTTAGAATTATTTTCTTATTTGTAAGCAGATCATTACCTTTTCTTTCATCTTCTTCCCAGTCCCTCCACACTAGGTTTAAAGGCAGGAAGAACAAATGGCTTATGTTTAAAACTTTTTTTAAAAGTTGGTGTTTTTCAGTAGCATTTATTCTCAGTAGTATTCAAAAAGAACTGTGACATGCTGACTGCTTGAGTAAAGGTCGTTCTTAAAAAGTCAATAGAGTAAATATTCTGGATTGATTTCATTGTTTTAGCTGTTGTAACATCTGTCCTTTTAACTATGGATAAATGGAGAGACCGTCCTGGGTATTCTTTCCACCTCTCCTCTCAGACAACTTTTTCCTTCTGCTGCAACAAAAAACCACTTTCAAGATAGAAAGCTTGTTCAACAGTGGGATTTTAAA
Organism: Picathartes gymnocephalus; assembly: GCA_013390045.1. Classification (NCBI taxonomy): domain Eukaryota; kingdom Metazoa; phylum Chordata; class Aves; order Passeriformes; family Picathartidae; genus Picathartes; species Picathartes gymnocephalus. The sequence goes on from WEKY01046602.1 coordinate 53,061, forward strand.
TGGATATTTACAAAGTCTTTGTCACTGACACAGTAAGAAAAGACAGAAGTCAGCCTTGTCTGGAAGTTGCTCTATTCACCATGATGTGCTGTGTACAGCACTGTACATTAGTGGGGGGGTAGTAAGGAAGAAAACCAGCAATCCCTTGGCATCTAGTCCATTTCTACCCTGCTCAAAGAAGGGAGAAAATACTGTTATTTTGCGAACACCAGTAATCTGTTCTGTATAAATATTGTCTTAGGGTGACTTCATGATGTTTGTATCCCCAGTCGTCTGTTCTGCTTATGTTGGATGTTGAGTTCTGTGTTTGTAGGGCTGGATGGAGAGAGCAAGGGTGGGGGATTAGCTGTGCTCAGTTCATCTGCAGAAACTGCACTCTACTCCCCCGGAATTCCTTTTCTCATGGACTGTGCTGTCTGCAGCATGGACAGGGAGAGAGAGAGAGAGATAAGGCTCTCAGTGCTCTCTCAGAGCTCTCGGCTTTTGCAGAGGGAGAGAGACAGGGAGTTTTTCTTTGCATTTTTAACTGGTTTTCCTCATTGGCTGAGGGAAGAAGAGCTTTACCTGAACTGTGGTTTTTTCGTCTGGGACTGTTCAGCATCTCTCCAGTCCAGGACATCAGAACAATCACCTGGGTGCCCCTCCAAGCTGCATACCCAGCCTGGTCACCTGGCCCAAGCCCTGGAGAGACTGAAACTGACTGATCCACACCCATAAAATGACTTTCTGACTTTGCCAGCTCTTCAGAGCAACAAGAGTTTCTATTGTTTAATATTGTTCACTTTTCTATGCTTATGAATACTTTTCTGGCTAAATAAAGGGTTTTTTCCACTTTTCTCTAAAGAGATTTTTCTCCTGAACTGGTTGCAGGGAGGGGCTGCTGAAGTTGATTGATTAGAGGAGACCCCTTCTAGGGTTTCCTCCCAAATTTGCCCTAAACCAGGACAGTCTTATGCAAAGTATTTAGAATTATACATCCCAGTTTTCACGTACAGCTTGAAAATAGCAATATCTCAATATGTTTTTTTGCTAAACTCACTTGTTTCTACTTTAATAGCTTTTCTACTAATAATCAACCTCCAGGTAAAAGAAAGCAATTAGAATGGTGAGCAAAGCTATGTGTCTATGAGGAAAATCCAAAACATTTAAGTCTGATCCATTGGTCTGCTTTTGCTGCTTAACAAATAAGTTTTGGTTTTTTTGGAGGACATGTGACTACTGATAAATCTTCATTAATAATCAGAGGAGTAGCTATGACCTGTATTTTGTCTCAGAATTTTAAAGGAAAATTGTTTGCCCTGATACTTAAAACCAAACGAATAGAAGCTGGCTATTGCTAGAAGTGTTTTGGGTTTTTTTGATGGTGTATGTGGATTTTGTGGGTTGTCTTGTTAGGATGTTTTTTTGCCTTTGGTTTAACTAAACAGTTTTTATAACACAGGTGCACTTAGATCAAGCCCCAAAGTTCTTAAAACAAGACTGTTTTGCTAATTTATTTTTAGCTGCTCTAGGGAATGGACTTCTCATTTCCACTCCAGCATACAAAGGTATTAAAGCATACAGATTTCATTGTAGGCAGTACACTAAAGATACTTACCTGCTTACAGTTAAAGAAAGATGACAGGTTCCCTTGTTAAACTGGCTTCATAATTTTAGCTGTCCTTTGGAAAAATATTAGCTTCCTTTAAGCAAATGAGTAAAAAGAGAAGTGTCTTTCTTAAATTGTTCCTCATAGTCACGGCCAGCTGTACTCAGCCACTCAGCAAGGGGCTGCTAGAGAAAATTCTTGCAAGTAGCACCTTGCATTCTGTGTTTTGATTACTGTCTAGTAACAAGGTGTGTGCAAATGACAAATATGTTTGAAGATGCTTCAGGAGTGCCCCTTTTTATGCTGCTGTCAGAAAGGAAGAAAATCAGATTTTTCATTCAATTATGCTGTGGGAGTAAAAAGAGAATGCTTTTCTCATAGGCCGTTTTTTGTTCTATATAGTTCTACTATAATTGTAGCCAATGTAAACCTGAACAAACAAGTAGTGCTTAACTATAAAGTCACAGCTGAATAAGCCTTGAAACTTGTGTCTGGAACTGCAAGACAACCCTACAATACATAGGAGGATTTCAGTCAGCACTCTTAGGAAAACTCTACCCCTTCACTCCTTTCATATTGCTGGAACATTAGGGGAAGTTTGGCAAACTGTGGACTTCTGCAAGAGAAGTCTAATGGCATAAATTTTCTTCTATAAAGTATTGGTGGTTGTCTGAAGCTAGCTAGATAATGTAGAATCTTATTTGTTGGTGGATTTGTTAATACATGAATTTTGTATCCATCTTATAATAATGAAAGGGCCTTTTACTGGTAAAATTTTATTTCTCTTTCACTGATGGAAAAAAACTCAAGTGCTGAGTCTAAGCCAGAAGATCTGATCTGAGGAGGTTTAGAGAGGTAGAGGGGAAATTTATGTGCTTATCCCTGAATTGGTCTGTGTTCTTTAGCTTACCACATTCTCTAGCCAGAGGCCATTACAGCTGGGTGAAGCACTGTGCACTTCCAGTAGAAGCTGCAGTGGCATTGTCCTGTGAAAGGAGCAGGCAGAGAATTTAGACATTTAGTTTTTCAGAACAAATCCCCTTTTTCTTTGTCCATACTTGTGTGCGTTGCTAAATAACTACATTTAAGATGCAAAATTATTAAACTAGCCATCCATTTATCTTTTTCTGTGTATTAGAAAAAAGGCAATTTTTCAACATTAGAATTTGAGGCTTTTTAAATGTTTTTGGTAAAGCCCTAAAGTTTGTGGATGATAAGGAAATACGCTTATTGAAACTATAAAGGCTGTCTTTAAGTAATCCAATGCATCTTCCTTTTTTGCATTTCGAAATGCTGTCTAAATTATGTGTATTTGGACATGAAGTTACTCGAGTTATATTTGTACAATGTGCAAGTATGATTTTATTTTTCCTGGACTAAACCAAAATAGTATTTTAACTTATTGAAGAAAAGACTCAAAAAAGGAAAAGTACATGTTTTAAGCACATGTTCTTACTCTGTGTAGTGTTTCTACTTGTCTATTCTAGCACTGAGAATTCTGAATTGCATAATTATATCTTTAACAGGGCTTTGTTTTGACGGTCACAGTGGTACGGGAAGCTGTTGATGAATTTCGACGTTACAAGAGAGACAAAGAAATGAACTCACAGTTATACAGCAAGCTGACAGTACGAGGTTAGCAACACCATTTATATAAATCCTTAAAGTATTTAATCTTTTTCTTATACATACATTTGCAGGCTTTCTGTTCAAAGAAATAAAAAATCGTTTCAAGCTGTAATACTCAGAATGAAACTGATATTGAACTAAATAAAGCATAATTTCCCTTAGAGAAATATGATTGTTAAATTTGGCCTGTAAGTTTTGTAAATATTTGGTTGTTTGTCAAAGAAAGGTGTATGTATATAACTGTATATATTTTTTAAGAATTCTGCTGTTTAGTGTCCTTACTTCAAAGTGCAGTTTACCTCTGAAATTGATGTTGAACAGTAACTCAACAACATTGTCAACTATGTTTCAAGTGTATATAGGAAATAAGGGAGAAGTAAGTAATTAAACTAATTAAAATTCCCTAAAGCTTATCAAATTTGGTGGATGTATTTGTACCTAAGAGAAGGAAGGTGTATTGTGAGTCAGCTTCAGTATCAGAAATATTAATTTGAATTTTTGCATGTAACTTGAAAACCTTTTGATCATGCAATATCAGGAACAGCCAGTTTTCTTTAATGAAAGGAGAAATCAGTTATAACTTTTTTTGGACTCAACAGTATTGACAGGTTTTCATGAAGACTTTTAAGAAAGTGAAGTTTCGCTGTGCTCGTCTGCCCAG
>WEKY01046603.1:0-39323 GCA_013390045.1 Picathartes gymnocephalus
ATTTTTCTATGTCTCTGACATTGATTATTTCATTAACCATGCATTTCCTTATCCAGATATGTCAGTAAAAACATAGAGATATAAGAAAAGATATTTGGAAAATGCTAAAATGCAAATTATATTAATGGGGAAAGCTATTTTGAGATATTACTCACTCATATTCTGGGAAATCTCATTTTTTTGCCTGTTTTTAAAAGTCTAATATTTTATTTGGATAACGTGTCAAATAAAACTGAGATTTAATTATTTTTTAAACAGAAAAATAAATATATTTTTATGATACTTTTTTTTCCTTGAAGACCTGGGAAAATATATTAAAATTTATTACAAGATGACAGCGCATTTTGGCCTTTCCTGGAGCATTAATGCTCCAGGACAAAACATCAGATTTACCTTGGTGAAATGAATTTCTTTAAAATATGTAGGACATAATAGTAAAAACAACTTAGAGTATTATTTATATAAAGAGTATTATTTACATAATAATATACATAATTATATTGTTTATACGCCTTTTGCATGTTTATATTTACCTGTATGGACATATTTTTGGGATTTGTTAACCTATCTGTAATTCAAGAGCTTCTAGACTTAACAAGAGGGGAGTTTTGTTTGGTTTTTCTTTTCTTTCTTTTTTTTTTTTTGCTATTCTAGGAGATCCCATATGGTCTTTTAAAGGCTTGACTTACTTAAAGAACTGATGATTCATTTTTCTACAAAGAATCTGGAAATGGCATTGATTCATTGATCCTTGGCTGAAATCTCCACTCTCCAAATAGTAAAACCCTTGGTTTTTTGTTACTTTAGGATTAAGGTCTCCTTATTATCTGAGTTCAAAAGCCTGAATCAAACCACACTCATATGAATCTGATTCATTTGCTTGTTGCTTGCTACCAGTGGGTTTCATGTTACCAGAAAGACCCTTTCATTGACTGGGAAGCAGACAAATCTCATATAATCTGAAGAAGGAAAATGAGATAGGAGAAAACTCTTACCCTCCAAAACCAGCATCAAAATCTTGAAGAAACTTCTATCAGGTAAAAGATTGAGAGTGGAATGTTGCATTTTTATTTATTATGCTTTCTGAATTGGGTGTTTAGGAAGGGAACGATTCACTCTGTAGGAATTTTTTTGGACATATCAGTTTCTCTTGGATTCTGAGTTACAGTTATAATTTCTAACTGCATTTTCTCTTTTCCTGTGATTTCCAATTTCTGCTTTGCTAAAAAATGCTACAGTTTGGTTAATTCATGAATTGTTGCTCAGATGGAAGTTTGGATTGAGATGTATTAGTCAAACCACGTGGGAAAAAAAGCTTTTTCCCTCCTCCTTCCTCTCTTCTGGTTTTGCATTAAGTTTTTAACAGCTGACCAAACTCCTCTGAGGCTGTAGGTTGTCCCAGATATTTCCTTTGCAAAAAGGAGATCCAAGCCAAGCACACCTCTTTTCTATCAGGCTGCTCAGTCTAACTGTTAAGAGCTGATTTCACATCTGAATAAAGTGTAAGATTCTGCTGGAGACTGCAGAATAAAGTTAGGAGAGGACTGGTAAAGAAAGAGATATGTAGATCTAATCTATACTGACTTCACTAGCAAAGCTTACTGGCTGTAGATGCAGTTCATCCTTGCCAAGAGATTCTTTTCCCACATTGCTCAAATAGCTCAGTTACTTGTCTAAATGCACAATTAAACATTGTCTGTCTGGACTGAAAAGCAGGGGGGCTTTGGGGTGCTGCTCTTCCTTTCCAACTTCTTTAGGTCCACATACTTGGTTTTCTTAATTTATAACTTGGAGGGGAGAGGAGAGAAGGCCCAGACAATTGTACTTGGGTCACAGCTTGACATGGAATTAAGGACATGGTGATTGCATCCACAGTATAAATCATAGTCTGTCATTGCCTTCAGGACTTTCACATATAAATATTTGGGTACTTTCACACTGATGTTATGCCAAAAACTTTCACCAGTACAGTAAACATGGTTTTAAGTCCTGAGCATGGAGGTGGATAACTAATGCCTTACTGGCAGATGAAAATAAAGCAATATTATAAAAGTATATTTAGACCAATGACAAAATAATCTAACACTGACATATGTTATTTGACAAACAATAAATCCTCTCACCAGAAATAAATCCCAAAAACTTGATAAATGAGCTTTTCTGAGTTTGTTACTGTCAGAATCATACCTTTGTCTATACAGTAATAGAGACAGTAACAAAAAGTAACTATTAAAATAGGTGTTTTCTTAGCCAATTGTGGGATCTAAGATAGGGTTTTTTGTTGTTGTTGTGGGAAAAGGTGAACCAAGCAAGCAACCAACCATGCAGAAAAGCTTGCATGTAGGCACACCTTTCTTTAAACAGTCTGTTATTGTGACCCGATTACTAAGATGCCATGCGCTCCATTTGAAATCAGGAATTTTTAACCGGATGGTTTTCAGCTATCTTCCATAGCTATTATTGCCATATAACTTTCCTAGTGTGCTGTTTCCACATGCTTACTTATGCAGGCAGAAATTAGAGTGAAGCCATGAGCACCTTTGCTAAGTATAGGAAACTGAGGGTGTAGGTCAGAAAATGTCTATTTGAATAATAAAAATATGCCTGAGATGTGCACTTTCTTGGGTGAGTGTATTTTATCCCCTCCTGATACCTCTACCTAGTGAAAGAAAGAAATATAAAATAAGGCATTTTTCATTCAGGACATTCTTTTATAAATGTCTTGAGAGTTTTCCCTGAACAGTTTGCATGAATTTTCCTAATCTTGTAGGACTTCATTTTATCCTGGAAACTCTCTTGGAGAGTCAGATGTAATTCTTTGATTTCTCCTCTTTGCTTAAGTGTTCAGTCATTGCAGTTTGAACTTTTGCCAGAGTGGATGAAAAGTTTATGTTCTTTAAGATGTGCTGTGCAGCTGCTTAAGGCATGACTGACTTAACCAAAAAAAAAAAAGAGCTGGATTTCAAACATTTTAGTCTTGCAAGCGAGAAGGAAGAGTAGTTCACAATTGAGCACTGAGTTTTCTGAAGCAATTGAGCAAGCAGGTTTGGACTACTCTATCAGTATGTTCACAGGAATGCTTACCCCTGCAGCACACTGTTTTGTTTCCCTTTGAATATTAATTCCTTGCTCCCTGCCATGTGTTCCTGTAATTACTTTTCATGGCAATTCTGAACATGAAGACAACATTTCTTTGGAAAACTAAAATCAAAATGAATATTCTTTTTTGTTCTTGGCTGGTGGAATGTTTAGGATTTTTCTTTTTAAATAGGTACATTGCTGTTTGTCTTTTCTTATCTCACAGGATTTGTGTTTAGCAAGCCAGGCTCTCATTTTTATAATTTCATTTTTATCAGAGCAAGTGCATCTGTCATGTTGGAAAATTCTTTCCTCTTGAGATTTAAAAACTTTGCTATATTTCAGCACATTATTTTCGTGGCACTAGATCAATTTCTTCCTTCTTTTAAGCACTTTTATCATAGTTGTCACTGGCAACAGAAACCATGGACTTTAATCAGTCCTTACCACACTGCTGTGTAGTAAGTAGCTGGAAAGGGCATATGATTTAGACATAAGTAACTCAAGCAGATGTGATAAATGAACTGTTGATCTCAAAATCTTTATTGGCAAATGTACAAGTTTTAATTGAGATGGGATGAGTAGGAGCACATAAAATGTGAGTTACTGTGAAAGCTCAATCTGAACTTGAAACTAAACTCAATAGTTTCTAATATCCAAAAATATTTCTCATAGCTATGCACTTTCATATCTTTTTTTCCTGTAATATAAAGCTTGCTGAGCTCTAGGAGAGCAGAGGGGCAGTGAAAGTAGTAAAAACTAGGAAATATAGAAATGAAAATTAGTTCAGAATTAGGATAATGTTGAAGAGCAAACCTTAAAATGTTCAACAAACAGAAAGGCATTTTCTGCACTGATAGTTACATTTGAATGGCCAGAATTTTAAAAAAGTATAGCAAACCCTCCATACCTCATCTGGTGCCTTATTAAATGAATAATTTATATATTCTCCTGAAGAGACAATTTCTAAAACTAAGTTTCCTACTGTAGAATGAGTTTTGCAAGTATCACAGAGATGCAGTGAAAAAGAATATGCTAAGAGAGGAAATAATCTGTCTTTGTTTTGCAGAGCATGAAGGAAGGTACAAAGAGATTTAAAACTAAAATTGTCACATTCTCTATTTCTGTATGTTCTTTTAAATGCCCAGAGTACTTTGAATTATTTAATTTTTTTTCTTATGAGAATGTACTTTTTTCATAAAAAAAGACACTATCTTTTTGCATGATTAGCATTTATGTAAATCTGGATCTCAGCAAATGGATGCACAGAATATTCAGTGATCAGCTGTGAGAAGTTTAGTTTGCTGAAGAGAGCTCCAGGACTAAGGAGGTAAAGAACAAATCAGTCAGGTCTTTGAGGAAGGCATTGAGCTGCCTCAGCCACACGACCATCCTTCTGTCTCCTGCAGTCCTGGTACTCATCTGGTGCAAACATTCCTAAGTCCTGTTACCAAGGGTGTAGTTATCCTACAGACAGAAGACTACTGCAGAGGGTGACTTCCAAGAGCCACAAATCTTTCCATCTTGTGCATGCAAGAAGTCAGGCTTCCTTTGAAATGAGGGAGGGGTGCAGAAAAACTGAATGATGCCTTGTTAGACTTGAATGCAAGAGTGGGAAGAGCAGAAGCTGTAAGAGATTGAAGCGTGGAATGGAAGAGATGCAGCATAGAAGTAGTCTGAAGTTTGGTGATATTTTATGTTGAAGTGAAAAGTGAATGTTTCAGCTAACAAAGTGTAGCAGCCTACTTGCTATTTAGCCTGTCTTCTTCTAATCTAATCTCTCGAAAGTAGATAATTTTTAGTTTTGTTCTACATTAACATGAAGTGCATTGCCAAAGGTCAGGAGGTCAACCCAGGTGTCCTGACTTTTAGACCAGAGTTCTGTCTGATGGAGCACAGTTGGGAGCCACATACAGATTAGTTGCCTATCTACCAAACAGTTTTTGGGCTGGCAGCCCAGTAGTGCTGTGCTGTTATTCCAGGCTTAATTATCAATTTGACATAATGCTAGTAAATGAGTGTAAACGTCTAAAAAATTAGAGATTTTGCTGCATAATACACTTCACTTTCTCTGTTAGCTAATTCAGAGCGAATTATAAAACAGACATTTATTTGCTATACAAATAAATATAATACTGATCTGGACAGTTCCAGATCACAATTAATGTACTGTCTCATACATGCTTTTTGAGTTGAGAGCCTGTAATCAGTAAAGAGGTACACTGTTCAAAATTCAGATAAAGAGATAGATTAGCACTGTCACTTCATTGATTAGCGCTCCCATTTGTTTGACTTTCAATGGTGAAATGCAGTAAATGTGATGATGCAAAGAGAGTAGTGCTTTGTAGGTGCTGTTGTTGTGGTGTCTGACTTTATGCAGTTATACAGCAATGCTCTGATACCCAAGAAATTCTGCAGTGTAATTCAAATGTTGTAAATTGGTATGAGTTCATTGTTTCTTCTTATGGTCAGGCTTTTCAAAATGAATGCTAAAATGTTTCGGCAAGAATTTCCCCAGTAATTGGTATATTGTGTTTCTGTTTAAGTGCAGTTTACTAAAGTATTCATCTAAAGAAAACACTGTCAATCTCTTCTGATGTGTACATGAATTTATTGAAGTGCACATTAGGGAAAATATCCTGTCAGCCAACTCTCTTTGAGTGCCATGGTATGCTTTGAGTTTGCAATATATCTATCTGGAAAAAATCAACTCCCCTTCATTCTGCAATTTCAACGTACTTAATTCCATATGTAGAACCTATATGAACAGCCTTTAAAATAATGCCTGAAATCTCCTTTACAAAGTCATTGAGAGCATTATCTTGACCTCCCTGGGACCTTTGTTATCCAAATGAAATAACCATAACTAGAGCAGCCCATCTGTTGGAACTGGCTCACCTGGGATGCTCTGTGGGCAGTTCCAGCCACCTGAAATTCCCAGCTGTCCTATGGGGAAAAATGAAAGAATGTGGCTGCTTGCAGTATTTTGTTTTACACCTTTTACACCAGATTCATTGGACTTAATTGCTGTCAATACTGATGCAACCAAGAATTTTGCAGCTGCCCAGGCATCAGGTTTGAACCAAGGGATTACAGTGTCTGATGTGCCCTCCTACAAGGGTATGCAGTGAGGGTGTTGCCAGAAGCCTTCTTGCTAGACCTTATTCTCAGGGAATAGCCTCAAATAGCACATTAGTAGTACTGCCTGGAGTCTTCATCCCAGATCTCTTTGAGAAAAGAGGCCAATGATACCAGATTCCTGCTTTGAACATCTGAGGGAAGCAGCACCTGGCAGCCTGAATATCTGGAGTGGCTGGGGAGAAGTCTGCCCCAGGTCTGCTCTGATGTGTCCTCTGCTGGATGGCAGCCTGGCTTCCCTACCCGTCCTGGACCTGCTGCTTCTGCTGAGCTGCCTCCTGTCCTGCTCCTAAGGGCTGCTCCCTCATGAGGTGTGGAAAGGCTTGATCTTTCATCCATTTCCAGGCTCTGCTTGTTTGCTTTTTCATACAAGGAGATTCTTATGCAAGGGGAAAGTAAGCGTTTGCCCACATAAAACTGATAGTTATAATTTTTTTTTAATTATTATTTTTTCTGTTAATTGATATATTATTCAAAGCAACAGAAATGTTGGTGTCAATTTTCTCAACAAGTCTATGTCTTCCTAATATGCGAGAACTCCATAAATTTCTTGAGCTCTCTGGTTGGAAACATCAGACCTTTTCGTTGTGTCACAGTGAAAATTCCTGGGCAAGATTCGAATGTGTGATAAGAACTCATTTCAGCAAAAGAGTGTTACTGAAAGTGTAAAAATCTGCCACCTTTTGCAATTACATTTTCACCAGCACTTTCATCCGCAAGATCTTTAGGTTTTGTTTTTGGGTGAGAGGATTCTTATCGTCCCACTATTCTGCAGCCCTTAATATTGCCCTAAAGCCTACAAAACTAATAGAACATTTATCACAGAGCAGGACATGATTACTTTAATTCCAATCCTAGTTGTTCTCTCTTGGATCTTCTCACTGGGAAAATTACTTGCATACTGGTTTAGTGTAGTGTTTTAATAGATTGCCTTCTTCTACCTTTCTCATGCCTTCTTTATTTTCTTCCTGAATTTCTTTTATCTGCTCTTGTTTAGCTGGCTACTCTTCTCACTTCTAATATCAAGAAGGGCTATTTTTAAATGAAAATCCATAACATGCAGAAACACTAGCTTGTAATTTGTAATTTAGGCAGAATTTATTCCATTCCTCTATGTTAACTATGAATGGCTATATCATGCATGTGTAATTGAACGTAACTTGATCAGAGGAGCACTATTAAGTTTCCATTCCTTTTAGGTTTTGAAAGAGATCACAGCAGTATTAAAATTGCAGTTTCAAAAGCTAAATAAATTGCCTATTAAACCATGTTGTATATTTTAATAGAGACAAATTAAACACCCTTGGTCACGGTTTTGTTTTCATTTTCATTGGCTGTTATATGAGATCTTTTTCCTGTTAACAAAAAGTAATTTTTTTTTGTCCTACTTGAAATAGCTCCTTGCAGGTCTCTCTATTTGTGGCAGAGGTTATTTCTTGCCATTTTAATTTACAGCTTTTTAAAATAACTAGTCTTCAACAGCTGCTATGTTGTTGATTCTTCAGGTAGCAGGATAAATTGAATTTTGTATCTTAAATAGTCATAAGTCTATTTTTAAAATTCATGCTGTTTCACAGACATTTTTAAAGTTCAGTTTGTTCTGAGGGGTCTTTTAATCAAACCTAAACACTCATCCCTTTGTCCCCCATTTTCACACTTGTCTGTTAGCAGGACAGATCAAAACATTACACTGTTCATAGCATAATGTGAAATCCTTTTGCTATTTTCATTCTTCTCATTAATATATTGTGGTCTCATTCCTTCCTGAACAAACTTATATTCCAGAAGTACTTATACTACTCGTATAATGACACATGGGCCATTCTGTTAGAAAACGCAATCTTTCTGGTTGTGCTTTCAGCAAAGGAATGAACTTTACTGGCCACCCAAATGTAATACATCTGTTGAAGTGTGTCTTTTGTTTATCAAGGGGTATTGGAATGGTTCAGCATTTAGCTTTTAGTCTCAGAACAATTTGTGTATGTGCATACAGTGACTAAGTCTAAGGGAGAGCAAGGGCAGGGCAAATTGAACACCATAATCACTTAAGCATCAGAAGCAATTGTGGTTTACGGGGGGGAGAGACTGATGTCATACATTACTCAGAATGTTGTCAAGAACTAACTTTTATAACTGATTAAGAATTCTATCCTAAATTAACATGATGCAATCAGAACTCAAACCTCAGAGTCTCAGTGTGCTTCTGCCCATTAATTAGACCTCAGCCAGGCTGAGTCAGGGAGAGGAGGTGCTCCAGGCACCAGAGCAGAGATTCTCCTGCAGACCCTGGTGAGGCAGCTGTGCCACTGCAGAGGACTCCATTCCGCAGGGGGTCAGAGATCTACCTGCAGCCCATGGAGGACTCCACACCAGAGCAGATGGATGTTCAAAGGAGGCTGTGACCCTGTGGGAAGCCCACGCTGGAGCAGGCTCATGGCAGGACCTGTGGACCAGTGGAAAGAGGAGGCCACACTGGAGCAGGTTGGTTGGCAGGACTTGTGACCCTGCAGTAGGGCAGCCTGTTCTGAAGGACTGCACTCCATGCTGGAGAAGTTGGAGAAGAGCTGCAGCCTGTGGGAAGGACCTGCACTGGAAATGTTCATGAGGAACTGTCTCCCATGGGAGTGACCCCACACTTGAGGAGGGGAGGAGTGTGAAGGGTCCTTCTGCTGAGGAGGAAGGAGTGGCAGAGACAACATATGATGATGTGACTACAGCTCCCACCCCCTGTTCTCCTGCACTGATGGGTGAGAGGTGCTAGAGAATTCTAGAGTGACACTGGGCCTGGGAAAAAAGGAGGAGTGGACGGGAGAAAGGTGTTTTTAAGATCTGGGTTTCATTCTTATAATCCTACTCTGATTTGATTGGTGATAAATCAGTTTTCCCAGGCTGCATCTGTTTTGCCTGTCATGGTATCTGGTGCGTGATCTCTCCCTGCCTTTCTCTTGACCCACGAGAATTTTGTTATATTTTCTCTCCCCTGCCCAGTGGAGGAGAGGAGTGACAGAGCAGCTTTTGGTGAGTAATTGTCATCCAGTCAGCCCACCAAAAATAGAGAGGTGCCTACCATTCTTACAAGCCAACAATTGTCTTTCTCTCCATGTTTATACCAAGAAATTATCTTGAATTTATTGAGTGCTCCTGTGCAATTCTATATTCTTTATTTCTGAATTACAAGAGTAAACACCAGTGAATTTAAAAGTGAAATGAAGCACATACTGTTGAAAATGGGCAGAATACTAGTGTATTTTAGCAAAAGCTCACAGTACAGAAGTGCAGCATTGTGACTAAAATGTAAATCTACCTATTCCAGTTTTATCTCAAATGTATGTTTGCTTCATGTTTCAGATGCCCAGCTTTCTGATTGACTAACTGAAAGGAATGATGTATACAGCATATTGATATGCACGGTGTTTTAGTAAAGTGAGATTAGTTCTCTAACTTGACTGAAGTTTAATTAAAACACTAGAAACTAGTATTTTAGAAATTCCAAAATAAAGTTCTTAAAGATATCTACAAATGCAAAGCTACATGGTACAGATATTGAATCAAAGATAGTTTAGAAAAGTTTTAATGGCATATTTTTTACATAACATGGTATTAAATGGTGAACATTTTGCAGGAAAAGTTGAGTAATTCCCTGTGTGTGTTTTATTTTTATTTTAAGTTTAAGTTAAAGTTAAAGTTAAGTATTTTTAAGTTTATTTTAAGTAAACTCTCCACCAATTGCTCTTTTCATTGATTTATTGGACTGCATTGTTGCTATCATTAACAAAAGCCTTTTTTTTCTACACAGGCATTAGCAAGCTCAGTTTTTGTACAAAGATGTAACTCTTTTGTTCTTTTTCCTTTGATTAAAATTTCCTCAGTTATTCCTTCCCCAGCTTTTAAGTGCACATATTCACAAACTTAATGAGACAGAAATATTTGGTATGCTGGAACTCCACCTCCCTTACCTCTTACCCTTATTTTGTTTTAAATGCCACACCTGACCTAGCCATACCTTACTGCTGAAAAATGCTATCTGCAGCAGCCATTATATGTCCCTTGTTGAAGATGACAGTCAGCTGCCTTTCAGCACACAGTGGAAGAAACTCTCTTAACCAATTTTCAGGGCACTGCTTCTACAACATTTCTCACTAGGTGTCTTAGTTTTTAGTGGTTTGGGGTATTTTTTCCTCTGTTTTCTTGAATGTTGTGCTATTTCTTTTATCATCCTTTTCTGCCAGAGGCAAAGGGGCCTCTGAACCGCACAGCTCTGTGGATGAAAGCAGATCTGTGTGGAAAGTGCTTCATGAAGTATTGCTTCTGGCTATGTTTTTGTGTCCTGCCATGAGCCTGCTTGCTTCTTCTGAGAAGACCTAAATTTGACACTTGCTTCCCAAATATCTGGTTGAGGTGGGTAGCTTGTCAGTGTTTTGAACTTTTTTAAATCCATGAGATGTTAATCAGAGCAAGGACCTTCAGTTTGTCCCTCAATTTTTGAAGCCCATCTAGTTTATTTTTTTTTTATTAAAGTGTTTTCTGCTGCCTTGCTTGCTAACTTTCAGAGGCAGAAGCATCAAATGAAGTCTGCAATAGAAGTATGCTGAACTCATCTGTCTTCCTTTCTCCCCTGTCCTGTGCTCTTACCTGGAGCACAAGCCAAAAGAGCAGAAAGAGCTGAGCAGTCTGGGGAGCACACACAGCTGGTAAGTAATAAGGACAATTCCTCTCTCTTCTTCTTCAACATTTCGTGAGGGCAGGGAATTAGAGGTTCTGCTAAGGCCTGCCGTGACCTGGAAGAGCACAGTGAAGAGTCCTTGGAGAAGAATTGAGGTTGAGGTTTAGTCAGAACTGATGGGTTAAAGTCAGGGTTCAAAACCCTCAGAGAAGTTTGGGGTAGGAACCAGAGGGGTGTGCAAATCGGAGTTTAGAAAGGACTTACTTCATAGTTATATCAAAGAACATTTATACTGCTTTTATGTGGAAAAAAAGAAGGCCTGATTTGGAGGTTGGGCAGTAAAACAAAACAGCCAGCATGGAACTGATAGCATTTTGATACTATTGGCAGTACTGAAGTTGTGTCAGGCAGCCTTGTGACAAACTCTGTGTGTGCAAAGCTTTTTGATATTTGGGGCTGGCAGTGGCCTCCCATGCCCTTGGCAGGGATGAACTAAGCCAAATGGAGACTCTGTCCCTGTGTGTCTGTGCTGCCCAGCGTTGTTAGTGAGGGAGTGAGATAAATCTACTCTTTGCACTTTGGCCATGGTTTGCTGGTCAGCCTGGTTACCTGTACATATCGATTCACACAGCATCCCCAGCTGCCAGAGAGGTGCAAGAGAAGAGTTGGCCTCCAGTGGACAGCCCCAGCTGCACTGGGGCAGGATGCAAAGATGGGTGAAAGGCAGCCCTCCCAAAGCCCAGGTGGTGAAATTGCAGGAAGCAGGCTGGCATCTCCACCCATGACAACCACGCTCAGCAAGGGACAGGCTAAAGCAGCTCCTGGCCTTGGCGGTGCCCACACATCTCCACAGGCAGCTGCCCCCACACTTCCAGAGCCTGCCGGAGCAGCAGGCAGCGAAAGGTTCATCCCTCTGGCCCTCTTGTTCCCACCAGTGCTCAGCAGCCGAACCCCATGTGGTCTCCAGTGTGCTGCTCATGCCTCTCCGCTGTGTTCTGTGACTTTTCCGCATGGACTGGGATGTCACACTGTTACATCCATGCCTCCAGAAGACCATGGGCCTGGCCTGCCTTCCTGCTCGTGTCCATGGCTTACCATGCCCATGAAGTGTACAAATGCCCCCTGCATCAGGTAGTGGTGGGGAGAACTCCTGGGAGGAATGAAGAGATTTTAAAAGTAAATAAATAAAAGGGGGAATAACAAGCTTTGAAGATTCCATTACTTAACAGATACTTCTGTGTCTTGAGTAGAAATGTTCTTTAAGACTGCAGAAAGTGCTGCCCAAATAAATTGTGTTGATTGCTTCTCAGGCGTTTAGTCTTCTTTACTCTGCAAGAGGTTAATAGACTGAAGGATTTTTTCTGAGCTTCATCAGAACTAAGAAATCCTATGGGCCTTTGCATATGAGAAGATTCAGATCATAATTATTTTTTGTATATATCTGGGGTTTTTTTCTTTCTTTTTTTTTTTTGCAAACATGATTTTCTTTGCGTCTTTACTCATTTGTAGGGGCAAAGGGGAGACACATTTACAGAAAACCCAATATTTTTCCCCTAACAGTGATACCCATGTAATAACATTTCTGTTCATAATGAATATTTTTATGTGTATGCTGCTCTGAAGCACAGCATTGACCTGACTTGTTGATGATGGATTTTGATTTCTGAAGTGTGTGTCTTGTATTAATCCTGCATAGATGTCTTCCGTCAACAATTCTGAATCATATTAATTTTAATCACTTGGTTGCTACAGATAAACTTGAATTTAAAATAGAGACTATTATCTAGTGTCTAGCATAAGGTTCTTTTGTGGTTAAATTTGTAGAGAAAGTCTTCATGTGAATTATGTTTATGATATTGTGTAATTTACTATATTCCTAGATGTAATTCTGGTGAAACATAATAAAATATAGTAATTTTTTTGATTTACATTTTAATCTTGTTTCTTTCCATTTATATTCAAGTCTCACCTTAAGATACTTCATAATAATTTAATTACAGTAATTAAAAGTGCATTTTGCTAAATATAATTCCTGTGCTTTTGTCATAACACATTACCCCTTTTATATAGCTAGGGTTCTCTTAAATTGCATTTTCTCCATGTTTCGTTTAAGAAGAAATCTAACTCTCCTCAGTAGTAAAGACAATTCTTCCTGTGTTTTTCTGTGCTGTGAATTCTTAACTCAGTCTCTCCTTTGAGAAGAATATCAAAATCTTGGGCCTGGCTTAACTGATTCCAAGTCTTTCTGAGGAGAAAGAAGACTGCTTCTGATGCTGGTCATGTTGGTCTGAACAAGGATCTCTTTCAGACCAGTCAGGGATGAAACTAAAGGAGGGATATGCTAAACTAAATGAAAATACTATCAAACCATAGATTTCCTGTATAGTAGTTATTTTTACCAGGTAAACCCAAGGTTTTTGTCATGGGACAGTGTAATTATTCTTATTTTGTGAATGGTTTGGTTGGGGATTATGGAAGGTATGGTAATGAAAGCTAGAATTAATGAGGTGAAAAGAAAAATAGTTTGATTGTCTAAGGCTTACAAAATTATTTGCTAAAATTTAAATAGGATATTAGATATTTCTGTTGTGCCAATTTGGGGCAGTTAAGGTACAAGATAGAATTTTTGTGGGTTGTTGGCAGTGCTTTGTTGAGAAGCAGGATTCCTGTGCAAGGCTCCAATGAGATTGTATCTGAGGATTTCCAGTGGTATCATCCAGCTGCAGTGCTGACTCTCTCATCAGTCTTTGTACTCCTTGTTACTGTTTGCAGGATTCTGCTGCACCTGGTAATGAACAAGGTTATGTATTAACTTGTTTCTTTCTATTATCAAGGAAACAATTCTTAAAGTTATGCAGTGGAACAAGAATTTGTTGTCAATAAATTTGTAAGTCGAGATGCTATCAAAAGTGATTTAGCAGAGAGAAAGCGGCCTTTTTAGAAGGTGTTTATAACTTTTTTTAATAGCAGCTTCCCATGTATGATGCAGCTGGAGTAACAGTAAGTGGGGCTCATGGAGATCTACTGAGTAGAATGACAGGACAGAGATTTGCTGGATTAAACAAGGAAAAGCATTCCTGTATGCAAGACAACATGGCTATTACCCTCTAGAAAACATCTTAGAGGTATATCTTGGAAGATGCTGAGGATTCTCTCGGAAGTGCTGCCAAGCTCCTTTCTGTCCTATTAGCATTCCTTAGTTTGATCTTTGGCTGTGTTCTAAGTGTAATAAAAGCAAGTCTTGAACTTGGTGTAGGCATTTCTTTGTGTAATAGGACGTATGTGATTGACAAGGTGACTTTAGTAAATCCACTGCCCTTTCCTCGAGATACCATCCAGATTATGGGTACCCAGCAGGAACATTGATATATGAATTTTGTCCTGGGCATTTAATTGGTGATGAATTATGTTTTGTGAAAGTAGTTTCCTCACACTCACAAAATCTGTTTAAAGATTTTATTTAAAACATTGGCTCCATACAGTTTCTGGTATGCACATTGCAGTATGTGTACTATGAGATCAGAGTGTGCTTTCTGGGTAATAAATGCAGAGCAGGAAACCCTCCTTTTATGCTTCTCTCTGTGCATATTGTTCTCTTCATCAGAGGCGGTCTCAGTGATTGCTTTTATGGATTCTATTGGCTCCCACAGAGCAAATCTGAGTTGTATTTTCTAGATAGTTATGCTCAGCTCTAAACCTGTTGCTCTATATCAAATCTCTTTACTTTTTCCATATACAAAACTTTACTTTTATCTTAACTTTACTTTTATTTTTCGAAGTGAATGTTATTTGTTGTGTAACTCTCCAATCTCATAAGGCAGCTGTGTGAAGACAAAAACAATGCAGAACTGCATGCCCGTTATAGGACTTGTTTGGGGGGCATTTTTTTCTTATGCAATTTGCAAGTTGTTTTTTAGAATTGTCCTTCCCCTTCAAGGTTCAAATGCAATTCATTTAAGAGACCCTCTGCCCCATCCCTCTTGAGGCTCACTCTCCAATTTCCTCAGTGTTAACCTCAGTGTTAAATAATTAGTTTTGGAAGGCTGAGCAGAAAATAAAACTAAATTAATATATGCATTTGAATGGTAGCTTTGTGCAGTTCCACTTCTGCAATTAGAAAATTGTCTCAAGTGCTGGTCTACCAAAGGTAATTATGAGCAAAAGGTTGAGTTCTCTTTTTTAATGAGTTCTGCCTGATGCTGAGAAGAAAATCTAGTCTGGTGCAGAGTATATTCAATAGTGCTAATTAAACCATTCCTCCCACTTATTTTAAGTCAAATTAGTTTGATCCAGTTGAGAAACTAATGTTTCACTAAGGCAGCTCTTTAAGACTTAACAAAATAATTCCATGTCCCCTTAAATGAGAGGGCTTTTTTTGTGAAGGGAGTACCAATCTCTGTTGAGTGAAATATAGGTTTTCTTCTTTTCTTCTTCGTAGTGTTATATGCGAAACACTTGAGTAGCCATTGCTACTCAAGTGAGGTGATACCAATTGCAATTCTAGGTGTGTTGCATTTTTTCCCCATTTTTGAACAGAATAACTGGGTTTTTTAATATTATTAGAAAGGAAATGAAAAAAAATCAAGCAGTTTTGGTGCTCGTTCCTAACTCAGAGGCATGGCTTGTTTTAATCTACTTACAGGAAAGTAATAAAAACTTTATTATCAGAACTTCAGGAGAGGACTTATTGAAGGCATCACCCTGAAAGCTCTTCAAGGTGTGAAGACCAGAAGTTAAAGTGCTTAGCAGGGTTTTTTTTTTTTTTTTGAGGCAGTTAAACTCAGTTGTGTACTGCTTACTGAATTTCACTGGTTTGATGGGATTAGGTAGCATGAAGTCTTTTTCTGTTATGATTATAGAAATATTATCAGAAAGTGGATTGTTCATATCAGTGTCATGGACAAAATTTGCCTTTATTGCTACTCAGACCTGCTCAGGCATATTGGTTTCAGGTAGGGGTGCTACACTACTTTTTAAGGTACACCGTGTTGATCTGGATGTTCGGCTTTGGGACGACATGTAAAGCTTTTCCTGCTGAAGTTGTATGATTGCATCTCCACATGGTTAAAACTAGTTCCCCTCTACCCAACACGCTGGAGAAAAACCCTCTGGTGTGGTGGAGGGGGCAATATTGTACCTTCCTGTTCACTTGTGGGGCTGACCCCGTGGGCGTGCTCAGTATTTGGGTACAGTTTGGGCCTGAGGAGCTGCCACTGAGGATCTCTGTCAATGCTGTGGGGGCTTCACAACACCCCAGCTTCTTTTTCACAAGGGCACGTTGTGAGCTGTTCTGTGTGTGTCCTGTGAGCTCCAACCAGCCTGGACTCCAGGGCTGGCCAGCTGCTGAGAGAAACCTTTAAAGATTCCTGGCTTTTGAAAGCTGGACTTTGTGGTATGCCTGTGTTATGGCAGCTGCAACTGGGGTGAATGAGCTGAGCTAGCTCGAAGCTGCTGAGCTCAGGTACCGTCAACATTACTGCTGCAGCAGGAAAGCCGCAATGGAAACTGGTTAAAAACTCTACCCACTGAGGTTGGCTCTTTCTTGCTGTGGCTGCATTGTCAGCAGTACAGTACCCAGGCTCTGCATTTTTGACTTATCAAGAATATTTTTGTGAGCTGTGGTTACAGCAGTGAATGCCAGACATACTGCTCCTTGAAGGGGCAGTATAGTATCGTAATGAATGTATGCTGAAGAATAAAGAGCACTGGAGAACTAATTCTGGAGTAAGGGCAAACTGGTGGTATTGGTGCTACCTGATACCATCTGTGGTTTTGATATCCATTCTGATTCTGGGGCACAGGAGAGTGTAATGCTGATTCTTGTTTTGAACAGCTTTCCTGAAGACTCGAGGGTAGCACACATGGTAGGAAATAAAATGGAGCATAGTGCATTTATGCATTCACAGCACACTGTCCCTGACCTCTCTTATCCTGCAGACTGTACTTAATTTCCCACTGTCTGGGAGAATATTAATTGCCAACTGTTGATGGAGTATACATGTTAGCAATTAAATGTTATGGATGAGTGTAGGCTGGTATTTGAGCCCTTGCCTTGCTTTTAATTTATTGATATAGGCACAAGCAGCTAATTCAGTACCTTTTTACAAGTTCTGAATATTCCCTATGAGTTCCCAGGATTTTTCTCTAAGCCATTTTATAATTCCACTACAAGTGGGCTTTTTTATTCCTGTTTTCTCTCAATATGTTGCTTTATATACTATTGAAATCAGCAGGACTAAATGGCTGCAGCAGCAGTACTAAGCAGCTCATTAGCTTTGTTAAAGATGAGTGGCTTGATTTAAATGCAATAATTAAAAAGAAAACTGTTTTGCTGAAGGAGATAAGGTGAGTTCCACAAATTAGGCAGTTTACATACCAATTTATAATTTTTTATTATTTGAAAACACTGACCAATAGCAGGAAAAACCACGTAAGCGTTTGGCATAATACTGGCATATGTGCATTGTAGGAGGCAGGCTTTTTAGCTGAGAGTTGGCCAGGACAGGCATCATATCCAGGGGTTTCCTTTATAGTAACAAAGAAGAAACCAAACACAATGATATGAGTTTACTACTTGGCAATTGAAATGCAACGCTGTGCCACATTTTTATTGAAAGACATGAGCAAAATTCAGTTTCTTGTTACTTTCTTACAGATTTAAATGAACTGTTTTGATTTGCAGTTTATTTTTATTTACTTTATTATTTTTTGGTGGCAGGCCCTTTTCAGTCTCATTTAAAAAACGTAAAACAAATGCTTGTATGGGAGAGCTGCCAAAAAGTTGACAGAATAATGTTCATGATTCTTTTCTCTGAACAAATATAAGACACTTTTGGCACTCCTGTGTTGAAGGTACCATGACTGTAAAAACAAAAATACGTTTAATACGTTATAGAAGGAGAATGTCATTCCATGCTGTTCTCTGATTAAAGGCTAGGCCACATTCTGCCTATGAAAAACTGGCTTTTTGTGTTGATTTGTAATTCAGTAAATTCTTGCTGTTCCTGAATAGGTGAAGAATTGTCCTAAGCAATTTCCATTGTAGGTCATATGAAGGGAGATCTTACTGTTTGGGATTAGTCCTTATTCTTATTGGTTACATTATTCAAGAAACTTCGTGAACAGAGGGCATATTCCACAACCCTTTTAGGCATTACTCTAAAAAGCAAATTGCACTTGTCAGTGTGACTTTTTTCCACAAATTTTCACAAAATCATTACAATTTTCTTTGGAAGTGGCCCCTGGAGGCCATCAAGTCCATCCTTCTGCTTGAAACAGGACTGTTAGCAAGTCTAGATCTGTTTTGTCTGACAACCTTGAAAACCTCTGAGGCTGGAGATTCCACCTATGTGAGTAATGTAGTGCTCAACTATCTTCCCAGTGAAGAATTTTTTTCTTAATGTCCCTCAATCTTCCTAAGTGCAACCACTCCCCATTGGCCCTTGTTTTGCCATTGGCCATATCTGATGAGAGGTTGTTTCTGTGGTCACTGGAGATACTTCTCAATAAGCTCTAGGCTGTTGTTAGATCTCCCTCCTTGCCAGACTAAACAAGCCCATCTCTCTCAATCTCTTCTAAGAGGCCAAGTGATGGCCATCCTTATAGCCTTAAGCTCCTCATTATCCTTCATGAACAGCAGAGCCCCACACGGAGCACAGCATTCCAGACACAGTCTCTTCAGTGCAGGAGGTCCCTTGACCTGCTGGCTGCACCTTCCTCAATGTGGCCCAGTATTGACTTGCCAGCTTCACAGAGAAACTGCACCATGGCTCATGTTCACACTGGCACCCACCCTGGTCCCTGGAGTTTTCAGCAGGGCTGTGAGTCAGGCAGCAGCTTTCCAGCTGTATTTGTGTGTGAGGTTATTCTTCCCCACGTGCAGAGTGTTGCAGTTCTGCTTATTAAGCTTTGGGAAATTCCTGTTGCTCTAGTTAACAGGTTTCTCAAACTGCTGTGAATTAAAACTCTACCACTCAGTGGATCAGCTTTTCCTCCATTTGGTACTGTCCTTGCATTTTCTAGTAAGGACATTCTTCCTTATGACCCAGGTTGCTGATGAGGATGAGGAACAGTCAGACCCAGAACAAACTCCTTGATTCTCATTGTTTTATTGACTGCCAGCTGGACTTTAAGCCATTGGTCACTGTGAGCCCAGTGTCCAGGCAATTTTCAATATATCTAACAGTTCAGTCAGCCCATAGTTTCTCAGTTTTCTGTGGAAGATTGTGTCAAAAGCCTTATGAAAGCCAAAGTGTATTATATCCAGTGCTCTCCCCTGGTCCACGCAGCTCATCATTTCATCACAGAAGGCAATCGGGTTGGTCATGGATGATTTGCACTTGGTAAATCTCTGCTGGGTATTCCCAATTAACTTTTTGTCCTTCATATTCTTGAAAATCTATTTCCTTTTATCTTAATATCAGATAGTGGAAAAAATATATTATCTCTTTGAGAAAAAGGCACATGAATGCAATGTTCTACTGGCAGCAGCAGAGGTATTCCATGTCCAGAGGAGAGAAGCAGGAATAGGCTGCTCCATTGGTACAGATAACTTCTATTTAATGAGGAAGAGAGATAACTGCATATATACTAGAGATTAATCTTTGTTTGGCTAGGGTAAGATTTTTCCAGGAATAAAGTGATACCTTACGAAACTTAGCTACCTTTGAAGAGAGTCCTAGGAGTAATATAAAGTCTGTATTTATAATTCACTTAGGAAACATTATATATACTACATGGTAGAAGAATTCACTGACATCTCAATTATAATTATTGTCCTTGAGTTATGAAAGCAAAAGAGTAACTCTGCAGATCTTTATTAAGAACAATGATAACTTTCTCTATTTTAGATGAAATATTGGCTAGAGATCACGAAATTAAAAGTTAATCAGTTGCTAAGTAAATCATTTGGCACTTCAGGTGAGAAAGTGTAGCCCTTTTTGAGGGAGAAAGATACTGTCTCAATATATAGAAAGTCATAATTTTATTCTATAGTATATTTAAAATTCGCCTTCCCAAGTGAATTTTAGGGAGACTCCTAAGTCCTGCCCCCATATTGTTTAATTAATTGCTTTTTAAATTTCTCCTATGCCTGTATTAAGTTGAGCAGAAACTATCATTCAGAATGTATGAAAAAAAATGCACAAATGGGTATCGAGTCCCAGGTAACATTTCAAATTCAAACAAGTCTTGGTCTACTCTGCTATTAGAGCATTTGACAATTCCAACTTGGGGATCTTTAGCACTATATCCAGTTGCTCTACTCAACACAGCTACATATGTTGCAGATATGTTTCAATGAGTTAAAAGAAAGTAAGCCACTGAAAGTTTGCCTGAGACCAATTCCATTTTGTTTTCATATAATATGTCTGTTTTTGCTTTAGTCATCTCCTGTCAGACTTTTACAGTCCTGGGACTTCACCACGTTTGTTAGGAATTCTTAGTATGTTTTTGCTGCTCTTCAGATGAGACGATTGATTTCTGTGTTGGTATTCGCGGGTAAAGAAGTCACAGGGGCTTAGTTTAGTTCAGTTTAGTTTAGTTTGGTTGGGTCTGGTTTGGTTTGGTTTTAAATAGGAGTTTCTGGAGAGGAGAGAAATTTAATAGCAGAGTGAGTGAAAAATTTCTCTGCATATATTGGTTTTCCTGGGAAGCCTATTCTAGCTGACCCAGCTTGAGTAGGAGGATTTGACTAGACATATTGAGAGATTCCTTCTAAACTTAACACTTTTGTGATTCTCTAATTCAG
The DNA here is from genome assembly GCA_013390045.1 of Picathartes gymnocephalus. Lineage (NCBI taxonomy): Eukaryota > Metazoa > Chordata > Aves > Passeriformes > Picathartidae > Picathartes > Picathartes gymnocephalus. The sequence continues at coordinate 20,628 of WEKY01046603.1, forward strand.
CTGTGATTTCCAGTTTTTACTGGTCATAGGGGTTGTATGACGTAGCATGTTCTGGAAGAGACATGCTTGCATGAAGTTGAAAGCTTTAATGCAGAGAAATTTTGAGACCTTCTATACTAGACAGAAAATATAATCACAGCATCACAGGATAATTGATTTTGGAAGGAACCTAAACAGGTCTCTAGTTCAAGCTAATGTTCAAAGTAGGATGAGTTATGAGCTCAAACCAGATTGCTTTGAATTTTATATACTTTGTATACTTAAAAATCTCCAAGGAAGGAGACTGTACCACTCTTCTGAGTGACCTGTTCCTATGACTGTCTGCCCTTGTGGTGAAAAAAAATTCCCTTCAGCCAGTCTCAGTCTCTCATTTGTAATGCTTGCTGTTTCTCTTCTTCCCATCATGCATCATTTTGAAGAACCTGTCTCCATCGTCTCTGTGACCTCCATGTAGATATTAGAAGGCTGCAGCTAGGTTCCTCTGAAGACTTGTCTCCAGGCTGAACAAGCCAAACTAGCTCAGTTTCTAATAATAGGGTGAATTCTCCAGACCTCTGACCGTCTTAGTAGCTCTCCACTGAACTCTGTTGAACTTGCTCCAGTTCGTCAATGTCTGTATTGAGAAGGGCAGATTTGATGCAGTGTTTGAGATGTGGTCTATGAAGTGATTTTATCTACTAGCTATGATAATACAACCTAGGATGCCGTGACTTTTTTTTTTGCTGCCAGGGTATACTGCTGGCTGTCTGCCCAGGGTCCTTTTCAGTACAGCTGTTTCCTAGCCTATCACTCCCCTGCCTGCCTTCATGCAAAGGCTTATTTCTTCCCAGGTGCAGGACTTTGAATTTTTCATTTTTGAAATTAATAAAGTTCCTGCTGGCCTATTCCTCTAGTCTTTCTAGATCCCTTTTAACAAAGTCCTGTTCTTAAGCATATCAGCTGTTTCTCCTAATGTGATGCATGTGCAAATTTGATGAAAGTATGTGCAGTCACTTACCTCCAAGTTACTGATAAGTATTTTAGAAAGGACAGGTCCTAGGATAGACCTCTGTGGTGCTCCACTTGTTGCTAGCCTCCAGATACTGTAGGATGGGCTATCTGCTGTCTTCTGGGGCTGATCGTTCAAGCAGGTTTTCTCATATTTAATTGCCTACCAAAACAGATCATAACATTATAAATTGCATACAAGGATATAGTGAGAGTCAGGCATATCTCTGAAGATGCAAGTAAATGACATTCACTGCTCTCCCTTCATCCACAAATCTAATAATTTTATCCTAGATGACAATCTACGCTAAATGGATGGTCACCTTATCTACTTCATGTGCCCAGAAACACTCTTGAAGAGGACTTGCTTTGTGATTTTTTTCCAGAAATCAAAGTGAGACTTCATGTTCCCTGGGTTTGCCTTTCGACTTTTTTGAAGATTAATACAACATTCGCCCTCCTCCAGTCATGCGGGACCACTTGATCTCGATGAGCTTTCAAAGATAATAGAGAGCAGCCTTGCAAGGATACAGCCTGTTGGATCCCATGAGCTTGTGTGGGTTGAATTCTCTGAATTAATCCCCGAGTCCTAATGGACTGCTGGTAGATCTGTACGACCTCTTTCATTAATTGCAGAGGTATGGTAGACCTTAGTGAAAACTGAGACAGATGACATTAAATACATTGGTTTTTTTTGTGCCTGCTGTTGCTAAATCACCTGTCTCGTTCAGCAGCCCACATATTCCTTGTTCAGCCTTATAGCTCCTCTAGGCTCCAATGAGACCTTGCCTTTTCCTGAAGCCACTGTAAATCGGTGCACTTCTTATACTAGAAAAACAAATAAATGTGAGGAACTGAAACGAGATGTTACAGGGTTTACAAGTAGCAAGTAAAATTTTATTAGGTAGCTGTGAAACTTGGAAAATTTAAACCAAAATCTGCAATCTGCTCCTTGTTTACATTTCTTGCTGATGGTGTTGTGCAAGTTGTGGTGGCCCTAGGGTTGTCAGCAGCCTTGACTGTCCCTGCCCAGCCCTGCCTCATTAATGCCACAGCAGAGTCTGGTCTCCAGCTCAATACAGCCCTGCCCTGCTGTGCCCAGTCATGGGCCCCACCAAGCTGGGCCCACATCCCAGCTCATCATTGTCCCGTCTCCAGGCAGGTGCCCAATACCCAGGACTGGGGGTTCCCTGATGCCCTGCAGTTGCCCTGCTGATGGCTGGATGGGCACACACAGACCCATGGGCAGCCACTGTACTTTTGCTGTTCCCTGCCACAAGTTGTCTTTCTAGTGGGGTCTTTTGGGGATCCACTTCTATCTTCCTCTAAAAGCAATGGATTCCAAATTTTCTGAAAAAAAAATATTACCAGGTTCTGCATCTTCTGTCTCAAAAGAATATTTTGAGGACCCTGCTGAAAATACCTTTCATTTTTTTTTTGACAGCTACTTTCTACCACCTGAGGCATATGCTAGCTGTTTATGTAATGTAGGGGATCTTCTGCATTTTATGTTCCTGCTTCTCAGTTTAGCTCTGTGCTCAGAAAGGGATGGAATCCAAACCCAGGAGAACTTGCTGAAAAGCAGCATTTAATGCCTTCAGATCTTAGACCTCCCTCTCAACTCCTTCACTTTATTTGATGATGTCACGTTTTGCAGTGTTAACTACAGTCCTTGTACTCTAAGCAAGGGCCTTTCCTTAAACAGGTCAGCTATAATATTGCCTTTTTAGTACTCCTCTCAATAATAGAGAGCCATCTCAGCCTCTGGCAGTAATGATGAAGGCAGATGGGCTGTACAGCCTGGCCTTTTCAGCTCTGAAAGTGCTTGTGACCCCTGCGCTATGACTGCCATGCATCTCTCCTGCCCTTCTGATGGCAGTGCTTGACAGGAGATGAAATAAGGACAAGCCTTGTAGGATATCTCCATTGCACTGTCCTTGAATGCCAAAAACTCCATCTTCATCCAAGCTAGATAACAGAAAGATTTTTTTTTCCTTGGGAACCTTAATTTGCAGTGTTAAGTGATGTGTTGCTCATAGAATAACTCCGCCAACTGTGGATTTGCTGCCTGTGTGTGCAAATGGATTAGTGATTCTTCTGAACTCCACTCATCTTGAGACAGAGGTTTTCTTCTTTCCTTCTCAGCCTGTCCTGGGACTTGGCCTGTGTGGTCCAGTGTGCCTGATTCTGCCCTCTGGAAATAAAACAGAAGAAACCCACCAGTACAGAAATCTTTTTACACAGCTTCAGAATAAGGCCTTCTACCTATGACTAGGCTTCTGAACAAGGATAGGCTGTGTCTCAAAGTCACAGTGTCCCTGCAGTTTCTATTGATTTCAGCAGCATTTGTGGGTGCTCAGCAATTTTTTTCTGCTTGCTGACTGTACATGCATGGGCTAAATCACACTCAGCTGCGTAATGAGACAAGCTATAGAGACAAAAATCCCCAACCCCTACTTTTGCCTTCATAGTCTAGTCTCTTTCAAATGCAAGTGAAGAAAGGTCTGAATTAATAAGTGGAGAAGCTGCAGAACACCCAAGAGCATGTCTTAATTAATTTGTTTGAGAACAGTTAGATGTAGCACACTCATGGAGAATGACACTGAAGTGGGCAGCTTCTAGGGAGCCAATACTAATTTTTCACTAAATGCTCAAAATTATACACATTTGTAATATCTTTATTAACTGTATGCAGTGCAGTGGATCAGAGCCAGACTTCAATACGAGGATTGCAAAAATATCTCCAGTGCTTTTCCATTTTTATTTGTTACGATCTGTTAATCTTATCAAACAATACAACATTTTTTGAGACTCTTCCTTCTTCCTCTTCCCCTGTGCCTCACATTCCTTCTGGGTTCCTTCTCCACCCCTTATATATTTACATATTGAAATGACCAAGTTCAGAAGCCTGATAACTTCCTCACTATTGAGGCAGAAGTTATTGTAAAGATTTCTCTCTGAAAAGTACTATGAAGTGGGGTCTATGCTCTCAGGGCACTATCCATTTTGTAGCTTAGATCTGAGTAAAGATATGTCTGAAGATATGATGCACATGCAGCAGCTATGCACGAAGACCTCAGCCTATGTATAAATACAAGTTGTTGAGTGCTCAGGATTTGTTGTTTTATTTGTTTTGGGTTCTTTTTAATAACAATAAACTGTGAGTAAATAGTTGCTGAGGTGCCAGTGCGATTTTTGCTGGTACCAAAGCATGTGTCTTTCAGTAGAAAGCAAAACTTTGGCACCAGAAGTAATAAATATACTGTGGGTGTTTAATATTAATCAATTAGGTGCTCATGCAACAAAGCTTTCTTCCTAAGGCATTCCAACTGTGGCCATAGCTTTTTTCTAAAAAAAGGTTACTGTCAGCCAGAGAGAGGAGAGATTTTAATGGAGAATTGTACATGTACATGTTGTTCTTACACTGTTTCCTCTGAGTTTTCTCCTCTTCCTCATCAGCATGTTAATGTTCAGGGAAGGTTTTTTTCCTTTTTTGAATGTGTCCACCATGCTCTGCACTTAATTCTAGTTTTCTGCCTGTTACTAGTTAATTTTCTTAATTAATTAAGCAGATATTATCTTCTTTAGCCTTGATCAGACCTGATGACTTTGACAAATGACACTGAGAGTCTGTTTTTTCTTCCTACTTGCCTGGAGAGGTTCTCTGTTATTTTCCCTCAGATAACTTGATCTAGATAACATTTCCAATCTAATACTGGAGTCTATAATCATGTATGTCTGCCTTGATATAAAATGAAGCCTATTTATTTGGTTTATTTTTTCTTACGTGATAGGTTGACCCCATCTGGAAAGCTAAGCCTCCACCAGTCACTCGCTCATTAAGTTCAGCTTGGGGGTGGGGGGAGAGAATCAGAGGGACAAAAGTGAAATAACTCAAGGTAAAGACAGTTTAATAGGTGACACAAAGCTGCAAGCAGAAGCAAACCAAAATAAGGTGCTCACTCACTAGTTCTCATCAACAAGCAGCAGTTTAGTCACTTCCCAAAAGCGAGGCTACAGTGATGCCTAATAATTCCTGGGGAAGATAAATGCTGTGGCCCCAAAGGTTCTCCCTTCCTCCTCGTTTTGCTGAGCTTTTACTGTGGAGCACATGGTTCTGTGGTTTGAAATTTGGGTCAGCTGTCTTGGCTGTGCTCACTCCCAGTTTCTTCACACCCCCAACCTACTTGTCTGTGGGAGCAGAGAAGAAGGAAAGAAAATAAAAACCTCACAAAACCCCACTCGATGCTGTACCAGCAGCACTCAGTGATTGGCAAAACACAGGTGTGTTATCAACTCTGTTTTAGCTTTTAATCGCAAATTCCCAAACTCAAAACACACCACCATACAGGCTGCTGTGAAGACAATTAGCTCCGTCTCAGCCAGGCCCAGTACATCTTATTAAAATTTGAGTCAAAGAGTGTGTGCAGGTGGATTTAATTAAGGTATTCTTGGTCTGATCCATAATCATGAGTAATTTAAATTGAAACTCAGCTATTTTTTTGATAACGTGTATATTTTATTTTGCAGTAAATGGTTGAGAAATGGTATTTTTATTGAGTTTATATTTTAGAACTTCTGGGAAAAAAACCAGATATAAATTTTAGTGTTCCCTCCTTCATTGACTGAGTTCTCTAATGCAGACAGGCTGTTAAATAGATGTGGATCAAGATTCCGCTGCAATCATCATAGGTCGGGCCAGCTATAGATTTTCAAGCCTTAAAACTGCAGAAATCCCTTTCAATGATAGACTCTTGGCAAAGAAATCTCTCTGCCAAAGTGAAGTAATGCAGTCTAGTTCTGGAAAGATTCTCATGTGGTATTTCCTTAATTCAAATGTTCTCAGGAGGTGAAATAGGGGAAGAGAAGACAGACCAACAGGATTTATCAGGGAAGAGAGTAAAACCTGAGCTTTGGGAAAAAGTAAAATATCATCGTTTGAATTAAAATATTAACTCCAGTGTAATTTGTCCTGCATTTACTTCATGTGCCCTTCTGACACTCTTATATTTCCTTTATTTAGGATACATGGTATGCTTCCATGGATTTTGGGATTAGAAAGATTCATACCCTGAAGCAGGATTAGTAGTATCTTTAAGGGAATGCCTAGCAGTGCTCTCTGTGAGCAGATGACTTTCAGATGTTTTGCTTTCTAGATGATTTTGTGTCTCACAAGCTACAGAAATGAAAATAGCCTCTAGTATGAACAGGTCACCAACAGGCTGGGGCATAGCTGCATTTTTGATATCTGGAATATGTTGTAAAACCACAATTCTGTTTTGCATTTGTAGGACAGAATATATTATTATTGTGTCTCTCAAGTGGGGGCAGACAGAACTGCTTATCTTTCAGACATCTTTAGAAAGCCACAAGTGATATCAGGGAGGGAAAGTGCTGTTGTATTCTCTTGTGCTTGATTTCATCAGGTCTTTTATTGTGGATATGAGCTACTGCATCAGCAGCTGAGACAAAAAACAGGTGTTGTGGAGAGAAGTAAAATGGGTCATCTTACACCAGCTGTGAAGGTATCTAAGTCATTTTAGTTCACTGAAGGTTTGGCCTTTGCTTCTCAGCAAAACATTGAGTAGCTGCTTAAAAAGTTAAAAGCTATGCATAGCAACAGCATTGAAGGATTATAAGCAGGACAGCCTCATCAATGGAGTGGGTATTTGTAAGTGTTATGGACTTATTCACTGACTTCTACAGATGATAATTCCTTTTCCTTCTGTAAGATGATAAACATTTTATAAATTTGTGCTTTGTTATCAGGAATGTGCCATTAAAATGAATTTAGTTTCAAAGATATATAACTGGGGTGTTATTTGGTTTGATGATGGTAATTTTTGTTGTTTTTCAAACTTTTTTAAAATACTTGAATCTGGGCTTTTAGGATGAAAATAGTAATTTTTCCTTAAACGATTAGTTGCCTAATTTGCCAGAACTGTAACATTTTGCATCTTCCTCTTACACTGAAATATCTAACTCTTGATTATTACATGGAAATTTGAATTCCTTATATGTCCAAACTTTCAGCTTTGAGATGCTTTTATTGTTGTAAAATGGAACACATGTTCTGAAATTTTTGAAAACTTTAGAAGAGTTTCTGAAACTGTTTCTATATATTTGGACAGAAATGCCCCAAATTTTCATTGGTAATTCATTCTCAGTTTCAAGTCTCTTGTCACTGAGAACTTGGGAAATCTCCTAAAGTTTACCTTCTCTAGTAAAAAGATCCCAAATACTCTGTATTTGGTAGTGCCAGTAGTGGAGTGTACTGGTGTAAGCCACAATATATTGTGAAACTATAACATAAAGCAGCGAAAAATTAAATTCTTTTAATACAACAATTAAACCATATAGATACAAAATGTGAGGTAGACAAAAAATACTAAGGTTCCCATAGTAATAATTGCTTGGCTATGCTGAATGATTTATGTAACATTTTTGCTATAGTAATACATGCCTACATTTATTTGTAAAGTGTGTTCAGTGTGGTAAAATCAATATTGCTCTGGGAACAATAACTTTATATTATCTTGACCTCTACATATTGAAATGTTTGCCTTTACTGTTGCACTAAGTCTGTTATAATTTTCTTGGCTTTAAAAAAAAATAAAAAAGTGCTGAGGAGGTGGGGCAGGGGTAGGGAGCAGAAAAACCTAGCTCACTGGGGGACACGATTATAAACCTTAACAGCAATAAAAGTAAACTAGGCTTTAGTGCTGTAGGATTGTGTGTTTGTGTTGACTTCTCATTCAGGAGTTCCCTGGTAGGTAAAATCATGTTGCACATGAAACACACAAGTAACTGGTCAACAAGAGACTCTGTGAAATGATTTTTTTTTTATATAGTGATGGATGTAGTGACTCTCTCGGAATCTCATAATTTTAATCTGGGCCATGACAAATGTCCATCATTTTTCAATGATACTTAACTAAACTACTGAACTGGATATGGGATCTCTAAAAGTGGATAAGAACAAAATGTTAATAGATTTGCTTTCAGCCTTCTAGCTGTGGTTCATACAAATTTTGGTAGGGTCTACACTTTTATAACCTACCCAAAATTGTGTTTGTACTACTGTGCTCTTAAGTGTCATAGTTTTCCTAATGGTTAATTCCATGTCCCTTAGATATGTTGCTTTACATTATGGATGTACCTTGCTATTCACTCAAGTATTTGTGGAATAAAGTACTTTTAAACCTGAAAAATGGTGCAGAACATTTCCCTAAACTCATCAGTGGACATGGTTATTTACAGCTTTACATTTGCTAGTATAGGTTAAAATAACATCCACCTTTGTATCTTCAGGCAGAAGGGCAAAACAGAAATACTTTACTGGGTTGGTTTTTTAATAGAAAAATCTCAGTGTTCGGGGATTTGTCAGCCTGTGTGTTTTCCTATCTTTTCTCCATTTTTGCTGTACTTATAATACAGCCTTTTTTTGTGCAAATAGAAGAAAAAAACCATCACGACACAAGTATCAACTGGCATGTTGATGACTGCTAAAATAAAGTGTTCTGTACCTCAATACTTTAATATACATAATATTGATTAAATGAAAGCCAGCCCTGTACTTTGAGCTTTGTCACAGTAATTTAGACCCTTAGAAATGTGCAGGGTGAGTGGACATGTAGGGTAGAAAACGACAGATTAGAATAGTACCTCTTGAATTTTCAAAAATTCGTATGCAGACAACAAATCCTTTCCCACATGTTACCATAGATCCAGAGTCTAGAACAAAATCAACATTTAAAGTCTCCAGTTCATCTTTGCTTTCTGTGACAGAGAATCCTCTCCTGTGACAGGCATCCTTTCCTCAGGGAGAGGATCCAAATATGCCAGAGGTGGCCTTGAACCCAGCGTTCTCCACAAGGACAAGAGCAGGTGTCACTGGACTTACAATCTCATTTTGAAAAAAATTCACACAATTAAAGCAGGGAGAAGGGAACAGCTCGTGACTGCACAGAATTTAGATCTCTTGAAGCTTTAAGTTTGAAGACATACGCTAGTTATCTCACCTTTTATTGAAAGCCATTGAACATTGGTGGGCAGTGAGCACAGAAGGCAGTTTTGGGGCAGGAGCTGAAAGGAAGCTGTATTTGCCCTCTTTTGTTCTACACCACTGGACACACCATTTCCTTCCATGTCTCGGCTTTATATTTTAACTATTTCTTTGCTACAAATAGCCTTTGTTTCACAAACATAAAATATCTGGCATTGCTTTTGAAGTTGCTTTATGCATAATGATAGCTGGCTCTGCTCTGTGTAGAGGACAGAGCTGAGGTTCTAGTTTAACTCGGAACACAATCATCCTATTTTTTTTTTTTTTTTTAACCTTTCTATACACGTCATTGTCTTGCTGCTAGTTTCTGGTGAGAAATCCAGATAGCTGGAATAATGCTTTATGAAACCTTTGGAGTTTTTTATGTTTCAACAAGAAGGAAAAATTTGGTGTTTAAATGTTGATAAGAAATGGAGTGCTTCTGCTGGAATAGGTGTTACTATTTAGTTTGTGGACCAAATGATGATTGACATTTTTAGTATGTTTTTGAAGTAAAGCTTAAAACTCTGTGGTAGCATGTCTTAATAAACAATTTGTGTTTTTTCGCACACCCTCCAGCGTAGTTGCTCTCTATTCTTACTGGGGACTTCAAATAAGAAATAACAAAATATCTTGAGGGAACTTATTCTCGTGGTGTTAGTTAACTTAGCTAAATTAACTCACCTTCACAAAATATGCTTGAAGAGGAGAGAAATGAAATATCATTTGACTGCTGCATGGTGAAAACTCTACCATTAATAGCTGAAGGATTTGTAGTGTTCAATAAAGAAGTGACCTATCATAGTTACAATTGTGCATGGCACAGTGAATTATGGTGAAGTGATTGCTCACCTAAGGCTGAAATTGCCAGTGATGCATTTCTTGGGGCAGCTCTACTAGGAGGATAGTTTTTATAGGCACATAAAAGATACCAGGTATGGGAGTAGCCACAAAGCAACAACACTGAGAATGGTGTGCTGTCATAAAATGTATGAAGGAGCAGAGGGAGTGGGACAGAAGCAGAAAAGGACCATTAGTTTTGCTGTACTGTTGGCACAAGAACTATACTGATAGATGCATATGGCTCTCCTTTGCTCCAATTTGAGGAGCAATCAGCAGAATGCACTTTCTGGAAGTGTGCTTCTGTGGTGATAAGTCTGTTAACTTCAAGAAAAAACACCCAAAAGAGAGCTGTGATTCAAAATGCTCTGTGGGTGATGTCCCTTCTCTCCCAGAAGCACCATTTTCAACACCACTGCCTCTTTGTTCATGAGGCTATTAAACAGAGGAAAAAATCAATACATAATTTATCTTTCCACATGTGGCAGAGTTCAACAAAGTGAAAGAAACTGATAGTAACTGAAGAAAAAAGCAGTGGTTTTGGTATTATGCTGGGAAGGAAAATCAGTTTTTATAGAAGCAGTTTTAATGTGCTTTTATATCTGTTGCATATGTCAATGTCATATGTGAAAGTGAATGTTGCATGCATACATTTAATAGCTGAATTTGTGCAGAAGTTTCAGGAAAAAAGTCAGGACTGATGTGCACTTCTAGGAATGGGAGATAACAATAGCATTTTTCTAATCAAGAATGCAAGTCTCTGTTCCAGAACATGAAAAGCTCAGACTCGAGTCTTTCTCTGTCTAATGAGGCTTTAAAACTCATGTTTTGCCTTCTGAGGAAAGAAAAAAAAAAAAAAATCATCTCCAGAGAGAGAGAGAGAGAAGTTGTTTTTTTTTTGTCTTATATCTTTATTGTCCTGGATTCACCTCCATGAGTGTGATGTGGTGGCTGAGGAACAAGATACAGCTCCATGGGAGTTCTACTTGCAGGAGTGTTTCTCTGGGAAAGGAAATAAATTGGAGGATCTCCAGGTGACTTCCTCAGGGGCTTGTTTTTGGACTCATGAGCTCCAAATTTTGTGGAACTCCTGAACAGTCTATGGAAACAGGAGGGTTGTCAGCTCTCCAGACTTCTAAAAATCCCTGCTGCTGCTAAAAGAAGGGCTTCCTCATAACTGTCTGACAATGACTCTGCCTAATGAATGAGTTGTCCTGTAACTGTGGCTATTGCAAATGATCATTTCACTGCCAGCTGTAAAGCATTAGGGATTGTAGTTTGCTCACAGTGTGTGCTCTGAAGCTCGTTGGCTGGAGTCAAAATTAAAATGGTTTGTGTTTTATTCAGCTCATTGTACTTTATGCAGCAGAAATGTTTAACAGCATTTAGGCTATTGTGGAAAATGCTACTGTATTTATTTGTCTTTGCATGTCTCTGACTGTTCCAGGGTGTGGGAGACATGTGCCTGGTGTATCTTGGAGTTTCTCTTCAGTTCTGGGCAGCTGGTGCTGCAAAAGACAGGTCAGTTTTTCTGGCAGTCAGTTGCTATGACAGTATCACTTTTCCTCCAGGACTTCCTCATTTAGGTGTATTGTTTATTGCTATGTGAGATCTCGAGAGCTCACTGTAATTGTTGCTCTCTAACAAATACCTTGACTATGAATCTTCATCTTTTTCTTGCAAACACAATATAAAAGCTGAAGTGTAATAGTTCTTTTCATGATATCTAATTCCTTTCACTGGTGTTTTGAATCCAGGTACACAAACTCATTAGACTGGCAAACTGATGTTCTGGAATAGGTCAGGAGTGTGGAATTTATGCCAGACCATCACTCCAGGCCCTGGCTATGACAATGTTTAAATTTTGCTATTGGAGTTTACTGGTCTGGGGTTTACAAGTATCTGAGGATAATTTGAGGACAAGATGTTCATATTTGGAAATTGTTGGAAAATGAACCAGTGCCTATACTTTATCATACAACCTTAAATGCCTGAAGAAAGAATTTCCTGCATTTCTCATATTTGCATTTTAGGATTTTTCAGACTAAAATTTTGAGTGACTTGGTGCCAACATCCAACTCATAGTTCTCCCTTAACAATAGCATGATCTCAGTTCAGTGCATGCAGAATTTTTTATTTAGCATGCTTGAATGATTTTCAGTCTCACTACTGAAGTAACTTAAACCTTCCAAATAGGTTTCAAATGTTTCCTGAGATAATACCTATATTTACATAATTTAGGGTTGTTGTGGTTGATTCCACTTAACTAATGTATGAAGAGAGATCTATCTGCATCCAGCCATGATTAGAAGACTGTAGCACTTTCTTTTACAATTAAGAAGCTTATTGCCATGAAATTATCAAATTGGGGTTAACTGTTTAGGGAGTGCATCCATATGTGCCCCTCCAAACATTTGTATTGGTTTTCCTCTGTGTTTAGGTGTCAGCATTTTAAGCAGACAATAGGGGAACATTGATCTTGCTCTCTGAGGCTGTGCACATTAGCAGTCAGTTATCAAGCAGTAAAATACATTTCTGAAGCAACCTTCCAGTCTCCATTTACAGTGATTTTGGTTTTCAGGGTGCTCATGATGCATCTGAACTAGATATCTTTCAGAGGAAATGAATCCAGAGTAACTCCTCAGACACTGGAGGCCCTTTGGAACAGCCATAATGGTCTAATGCCAGCTCTCCAGGAAGTACCTAACATACAGCATGAAGTTCTTGAACCACTGAGAACTCCCTCAACATGTTGGAGATGTTCTTGCACTGTATCAAGGACTAAATGCCATCTGTATCTATCCTTCACCAGCTCTCAGTGCTTTGTCTTGACTGATGCTCCTTCCTCATCCACCTACACTTTTCCTGGTGTATAACCTTCTCTCCTTTTGCCTGTTTTACCTTCTGCTCCCCTGGTCCTTTGCCAAATCCCTTTTAAATTTTTTTCACAACTTTTAAAATTCTTTTTTTCTCCCCACCACTCCTCTTCTCCTGTATCAAAGTCACATATAGAGCCTTTTAGTTGAGATTTACTGTTCAAAAGACATAATATGTCACAGCCAGGCCCTATGACGTGTACAATGCAGCAGCTGAAAATAGACTGTCCTAGTCTCTTCCACTGGTATGCCCTAACCTGGTTTAGAGGGTTATTTTATCTGGTGTCTGATGCATAATCTCTCCTCTTTAAAATTATTTTTCCCCCCAATAAGGTTGCAATGATCATATCACTGAAAAGTGTTACTCACACAACGTAATTCACATTGTTAAATGCGTGTGCTGGAATCAGGATTGTGTCCATATGTGCAAAAATTAGAGAGGCTATGTGCCCTCTGCCCTTTGTTTTTTCCTAAGAAGCCATGAGTAGCCTTTTCATTTGAATGAATAATCACTGAAACATTTCTGTTTGTCCAAACCATGATCTTAGAGAAGATGCAGAAATTCTTGCTCCATTGTAAAGAAAATCCCAACCAGGAAATACTGGCAATTGAATCTCTATCTGCATAAAACATTTCTCCCGGTGTTTTTTTGTTTTGTTTTTTTAAATCTTCTTGGGCCTATCAATGAAACCTAAATAAGAAATTAATGGTGCTACAATGTCTGTAGTTTCTGTGTCTGACACAGTTATGGTAAAAACTATAATGTCTATTTCCCATGCAGAGGGAAAAAGATTGATTTGTAAGGGCTTTCTCTTTCAACAAAATAGCACAGCCTACTTTAAAAACAAGTAGGTTGCTTGCTTTGAAGTGTTTTGTATGCCATCTTTGTAGCCCTTTGATTTTATACAATAGCTTGCATCACTCACAGAGGATAACAGAAACTGAGAGAGACTGGGGACAGCCAGAGCACAGGCAAAGTTTAATCAGCTCTGGCAAGCCTGCCAAATGTTGTTTGTAGGCATGCACCCGTTTAGTGCATGTAAATGAATTTTGAAACTTTTTGTGTGTCAGCTATGTCAATTTAAGGTGTGTGTTTCATGAAGGTGTTGCTGTTCCAAACTGTCTTAAAATATTGTAGGGAAGGATAAATGTGGTCAGTAGAAGAATTTCACCCTTACATATAGCAAATTGCACTTTTTTTTTTTTTTCTTCCATAAGGAAGCTATACTCATCAGAAAATGTTAAGGTGCTTGCCATGCTGCTGAGTTGAAGTGGGCAAAACCAGAAGAGAAATGGAAATTGCTTATGAATTGTATCTGTGGCAGTGGGGCTGTGATCAAGAATGACTCTACCACTAGTAAATTCTGCTGTGAGAAACTTTGACATTAAAACATGGGGATTGCAATAAAGTTTTCATTTTGCTAGTATAAGGCAGTATGACACTCATTAGTTGTGTGATTATTGTGAGAAAAATAAATAAATAAAAATCCCCCTCAGTGAATGCTATAGTGTTGGAGATTGCAAACTGTTATAAAAGATAATGGTTCTGGAGGCTCTCATAGGTTATTGAACCTTGTTTTTCCATGAAACTCCAGGTTCTTCTAGCACACTGCTAAATTTTCTGTTTGTTCATTGATGTTAAGATACATTGAGGGACAAACTAACAGAAAATGGTAGAGGTGCTCTTTCAGGCACCACAGAAGCAGTTTGTGGTTTTTATGTGCGAGAGAATTTCAGAATGTCACTGCTCTGGCATGCCTAAACAGAGACACTGGCATGATAGAAGATAGCAGTGCTCCAGCTTTGACTGATATTGGATGTACTGTGCTGCAGAGTGTTCAAAAGGAGCCAAATTGTCTGCTTAGTTCTTGGGGAGAGTTAGAAGCTTTTCATGTTGCTTCATTCTAAACAGTCTTCTCCACCCAAAATATAGCTGTAGGAAATCAGAGATTTTGAACTGCACATCTGCTGCTCTGATAGCTGTCAATTTGTATTGATTTTTTTTTTTTTTGACAGTGCCTGCCAGTTGCCGACAGTTGTTGGAACCTGTGATTTGCAAAGTGTTACTAAGATTCTAAGCAACCATTATGTGAAAATATGTGATGCTACTGTCTGAGTAGTACAGCATGGTGCCTTATTTATAATCTTATGTTTTTCTCCTGAATGGTATTCTTAGGTGCGCTAGGGCTCTTTATGTAAAAAGATATTGATAAGAAAAATGGGCAAAATATATTTTATATGCAAGCATTAAAAAGAGTTTATGGAATATTGATTTAATAAGAAAATGACAAAATTTTATGGCCTTTCTTTTGAAAAACAAAATAGAAATGCATTCATTGATTAGTAATTAGAGATAATTAACGCTTAAACACGCAAAACTTGTTTATGTACTTAATCCTAATTACACGGCCACAGAGCATGGGATTATATTTTACAACTTCTTACCTAATTATATGGATTCAGAATATAAAAATTACAATGCCTAAACGAGTGTAAATGATAAGTGCTCATGTAACTGCCTTTCATATTTTGACTGCCTATAAGATACGGTAATGTTTGGAACTAAAAAGGTTCAATGGATTGTTCCTACGTTATTTTTTTTCTTTTCTACCAAATGAAGATGGTGTTGATGATTGCTATGAAAGTTGCATTATTCTACTTTGTTAATATTTAAACAAGTAAAAAACTCCAATCCTATATAAAAATGCTGCACCATCTGGTCTTGATTAGGTAGACTAACTTCGCATTTTCATGTTAAGTTTGAGCTGCTTCATGGTTTTTCTTTTTATATTTTTACCTAATTTTTCACTCATTTCTCTAGTTATTTTACTTTTTCAGATCACGTGCTGATCTACTGTGCTGCCTCGCTTTTTAAAGTGTTATTCACAGTTTTTTGGACTTATTGCATAAAACAATGTAAAGCTGTTAGGGAAATTCTCATAATTAATTTCATTTTCTCAGTATGTTTTAGGCATCATTAATTAGGGATGGCTTCTGCTGCTGGAGCAGTGGCCAATCAAACTTGTGTCTAAATTAGCAAGTTGCAAATACTCTGACATATTTTTTTGTTTCTATTTGGTTGTTTTACCAGTAAGTGAATCAAGAAATGTACCATACTTATCCTATTTGCATCTAATTTTATATAGTTTTTATAATTTTGTATACTCCAGTGAGTGTCATTATTTTGCTTAAATTAAACCTGAAGAATGAACGTATATGCAAATCCTGGTTGTTTATGCATAACTTACATGAACAGTTTTAATAAGCAATTAATTAGATTTTGCTCTAACCCTGCAGCAGGTCACAGACAATTTTGCTTACCACTTCTCCAAGTCCTACTTAAACATGTATCATTAATGTTGTACTGCATTTCATTACGAAGTATAAACTGTGACTGTGTAAGTACATAAAATGGGCTTGAGCTGGGTGTGGTAGTACTTATCCTTGTAGATATTTGTCCCTACCTTGGATACAACACGGAAGCAAAGAGCTGAATTAAATTTTTCTTATTCCATACATAAGACTGGGGCAAAGAGAAGGTTTCAGATGCCTTAAAGATGTTGTTGCTTCATTGTTTAATCAAATCTTTCCTTCATTTTACCTCTAAATATTAAAAAAAAAAAATCAAAAGCAATTAAGATCTTGAAATCTCTCCTCATACAAAAAACAAGCTGTATTAGACATCAGGAAATCTACTCCTCACTTTCCTAGATCAGTTAGAAAAGCAGTAAGCTTAAATGACCATTGAGAAACTAAGTTTTACTAGTTCCCACAAATACAACTGAGGGAAAGGAATTTGCAGTTAGGTTGTCAAAACAAGTCAGGTTTGGAAAAATGGATAGCCACTGATATCAGAAGATAAATGGGGCTGAGAAGAGATTTTTACAATCAAAACATGACATATGAAAACAGAAGAAAAAACACAGAGAGTGAAAACAGATTCTTCAATGAATTTCTTCATTAAAATATAATCTTTCTTTGTTCAATTGGAATAAAGTGAATTGCTTTACAAAAAGGCTAACTGTAAAATCTGGGTCTAAGGGCACTTATATTAATCAGCATAATCAACCCTTTATCCATGCAGGAGGAAGCTCAAACAGATTAGACATTTTCATAGCCCTGAGTTAGGCATGTCATTTTGCTCCTGGAAGAAAGAGATGGCCTAAGGCTGGAGTTCAGCAAAACTTCCTCCTCAGTGCACAGAGGAGCACAGAGAAAAGTGACACAATCTGCTTTAGACTAAGATGGATGTCTCTTCTTCCAGCTAAACCAGAAACATTGTATAAAATAACTGTCTTTGAGTAGCTGCTTGAAATTACCCATAAATATCTCTTGATCTCTGATAGGCTTCAACAGAAAGGAGAATCATTTTAGATCAAGTGTGTTTAGGGCAGTCAAACCTCCAGCTAATAAAAGGGGTATATTTCTGCAAAACTGAATTTCACTTTTTTGTTCTTCAATGTGAAGAACATTAACATTGCTTTTTAAAAATATATCTAATAATCTTAGAACACTTTATCCTTTGTGCTTAGTTGAAGGAACTTACAATGTACCCAGAAACCAAATACTGATTTCAGGGGCAAATAAATTTCCCGTAGTGGGGCTGAAAAACTGATTATAATAAGTGTGACTAGACTAGATCCATCAATGCTTATGTCATCCGGGATACTTTCCCTGGGGTACATTTCAAAATGGAGACACTTTGACCATGAGAATGAACACTTATTTTGTAACTCATGTATAGTGAAGTTAGGGAGGATTCTGTGGCTTACCCAGTGGATCTTTTGGGTTTTTTTTAACTGCTTGAGCTGTGGAGAGTAGGGATTTACATTACGTGCCATGCCAAAACTCCAAGTAGACATAGGCAGACTTGGTCACTCTTTGTGGACACACAAATTATTTAAGGCTATCTGATCATATGACTAAGTTTTTCCAGTTCCTACTGCAAGTTTTGTGTGTTTGACAGATTGTCACAAGAAGAGGTCTCCAGGTTAGCTAAACAACATTTTTCATTCATACAGCCTCAGCTCTGAAGTCTACTGCTGCATGAGAACATACCCTACTGAGCTAGAAATCAGTCACAGAAACCAAGTGTTCCTAATATTTCTTGTAGCAAGGCTCTAATTCAGCACTGTGTTTCCTTCATCATTAATGAAAAGATAGGGCTAGAATACATCTCAGGAGGCCAAATAATTTACTCTTCTTCCATAATACATATTTTCCCCCCTTTAAGTGGATTTCAGCTGTGTGTTTTAAGCTAACAGGTGATCAGCTGCTCTGTTCTAGCTTGTCTCCAAAATTTGTGCCTGAATATTCTTATTGTTTTTCTAATACCCTGCCTGACTCTTCCTTGCTGTGCTTACTTATTTTACTATCTGCCATGGGCACAGAGAAAAATTTGTTCAGAAAAATGTTAAGACAGAGATTGTCTTTGCTGCATTTATTTTCCCCTAGCATAGAAGGAAACGTGAACATACATGCACATATATACATGTGTGTACATATGTAAATGAACACACACAATTTAGTCTTTTGTCTAATCCGTCTTAGTTTTTTTTCAGGAAGTCTCTTTTTAGTTAAAAATTGGTGATCTACACTAGACATACTGTTCTCTTCTTCCCAATTCTAGAGAGAATGCAAAATTTCATTTTTCATATAAATATGTCCATCCTGGGAATATATCTTAATGTAAGCATTGGTGAAGATCTTTTACTGGAAATACCTGTGGGAAGGATCCCAAGCCCACCTCTCTCTCTCTGCATGTGTAATCCATGAGTCTCCTTTGAGAGGGACAAAATACATAGAGATCCACTTAGGTATAGGTGCTCTAAATGTGATTTAAAGAAATTAGCCTTGCTGTCCAAGCTGTTATCTGTTGTTGTTGTTTTGTTTTTTTTTTTTTTTTCCGGTTTTTTTTTTTGTTTTTTTTTTCCCCCCTCCCCCCACCCT
>WEKY01046604.1:0-50351 GCA_013390045.1 Picathartes gymnocephalus
AATTTCTAGGAAACCTTATAAAATTAGCTAATTAAACTGTGAGTATTCTCAGTAGTTATAAAGGAAAACTACAGATACATCTTTTCAAAGTATTTTCTGAGACAGGGTAATGTGGAATGTTAGGTTTGGACCTTATAAATTACCTACCAAGCTATACTAACAATGTAAATGAAAATAGTCTTACTAAAAAGACAGCCAAGATATCTGCATATACAGTATTCAAAGAAAAGGAGAGTAGTGTACTTTTATAAGCCTACCTCCCTCAATTTATCCATCAGACTAGAAGAGTCTAAAGGGACATATTAGGATATCACAAATCCTTTTGGCAGTGATATCTGGAAAATCTCTAGAACAAGCTTCATTTTCTAGAGTGAAAAAATACTCTCTTGAGCCATCCACAGTGTTTGGTACAAGTCCTGAAGGCTCTAAGTTTTCACTCAAACATAGAGGTAGAGAAAGGGTGTGGATTAAGTCATCTTTTCACTTGGGAACATGCCAAGAAAACCCTGGAAACTTACTGTAGTTACCTCATAACTGAGGTCCTAGAAAATAAAAAAATAAATGCACACATAAATACATAAAATTCAGATACAAAGTAATTTTTATTGTCTTAATAGATTTTTATATTGAGTTACCAACTTCTGACCCTATGCAGTTCATTTGGGTGTTTTGAATAGCTGTTGTTTACATCCTGCATTTTTAACTCTGATGTAATACTTCAGAGCATGAAAAGGCTATTATGGTAACAATGAACCCTCCTTTTTTTCCAGCATCCTTTTGCTGACATCTCTTGAGTAATGCTCATGTGTGTTTATTACTTAAGTATGTCAGCATTACCAAAGCCCAAGAAGGGAGGAGATCTATATAGCTTAGGAAATGCTGCTCATCTGCACTTGTCAAAAGAACTGTTTGCTATAGGGGTTTTTTTGCATATACAGGTATAACATTTCCTATTTTGGAAAAATTAAAATATTTAAGTTAGAAATATCAGTTTACAGAACGCCTCTCATATGTCCATGATATTCCTCAGGAAAGTCTAAGAGTGACAGAGTTAATTTATTCAAAATAATGACTGAAACCCTCAATCATATTTGTTCTTTAAAATTTTAATCTCCTTTCACCTTATTGCATGAAAGTTTATTTAATTTCATTTTACTGATATACTTAATAACATTGAAATGAGGCGTTTCTTCTTCCATTTTCTCATAATACGGAAAATTCATGAAAATATGAAAGCAGTGCAGTAGGTGGAAAATTATTGCTTTCTCTCATAAACTTGGCCAAGAAAAGAAGAATACTTACTCAAATAATCCCAGAATACAGCAATATTTTCAAACTAGACAGGTGCTAAGTATTTTGTTTTGTTCAGTTGGCTAACCTCCCATAAATCAAGATCTATCTCTTCCAAGGTTAGTTTTAGCAGCTTCTGTCCAGCTTTTCAATGAGCTACTCCAAACAATTCTACCATACTTTTCAGATGACCAAATCTGCTTACTAATACTAAATTTTCAAGTAAGGACATCAATATTCTCTACTTTCTCAGAGTGAAATTCCATTACTTATACACTTCTTAGATCGTTTTGTTTCTAAGAATCACAGAGTGAACCTATATCAACATTTTAGCTCAGCTGTTACCTTTTGGAGCAAATTCCCTGATTATTCCCATTTAATAACATTTTCTTTTATATTTACTGACTGGTCTTGGATCCCCACACAAAGTGGATTTTGGAATGAAAGTAAGTAGGAGGTGGGCTTTGGCAAGCATGAGTAGAGCTAGACCAGCAGTAAAGTCTCCGGATATGTGTGACAGCCAGGTGTTTCCTACAAACAGTTTCATTTAATGAGTTTGCTTCTCTTGGTCTGTGCTACTTGCAAATGTGGACACTGTTTTTAACTGGACTTTGATTTCATAGACCCCAGACGTAGAACAAAATTCAAATATGATTTAGGCACTTGAAATGTCATTAAAATGTATATAGGACTTAAGGATGTGATAATCTTCAGAACTTATGAAAATTTCATTAATTGTTATCTGCATCTTTAAATGCCTAAGTATCTTCAAAATTCAAAACCTTCTATTTCTGTGATGCACTTCCACTTAGGATATCCAATAAGGATAAATAATAATACCCAGTTTGACAGGATCTGATGAGGATAAATACATAAAAAATTGTGAGCTGCTCAAATTATGGGATGAGAGGGTTGAATCATAGATTGCTTTCATATCACAGATCAAGGTTAAACAAAGGCTAAAGCTCTGCATGCATGATTTGCAAATGCAGTTATGCTAATAGCATGATGATCTTAATTAGATGATCAGCTGCATATCTGACTTTTGATAATAAGTCCTAATGTGACTTGCTAATCAATGTCAGGTATGGGAATAGAATGTACAATTTCTGACTTGTGAATCCGTGCACTAATTGCTAAACCAGACTGCCTCCCCACTGTCATCCTTCATAGCAAAATCTTCTATCTCCTCCTAGTACTCATGTCATGTATTATTTCAACAGCTTTTTGTAGATTTTCAAACTGCTAAGACCAGAAGAATTCACTATAATCATATTTTTGAGCTTCTAAATAACAAGGACCAAATATTTCTTGCTATTTCATACTGAGGAAATTATTATTTTTTCCTCTTACTATAAATTAACATTATCACTCTTAATTTTTTTACTGGGCTGTATAATGTTCTTCACAAAGACATAGAATTTTGACTTCAATATGCCAAATGATGATGAGTTTGTCACTTTCCATGAGAAGAAATGTCAGTCATTAATTGCCCTCTATCTAGCAAGATGCTCAAAAATAAGGTCAGACTCATTATGTTTTCAAAAGTTGCATTTAATTGACAGTTTATGTCTTTCTGACTTCTGCTTTCAGCCTCAGTAATATCTTGTTATGCCTTTGACTGCTAGATTAAACATTCCTACATCTCAAGTCATAGATTGCTGTATAAAGGAGACTATGAAAGAAAAGTAGTCACTTTAATCACATTGCATAAGTCACTGTGGGAAGCAGATCTGATAGCTAAGAAAATAATAGATTTATTTTCACTTCGACTGTTTTGTTTTTCTCCTTAGTTTAGCAATAGTACAGAGCAATCCTAAAAAGCAACTATTACAAAAATGCATTTTAAAGTGAAACTGAAAGATTTGCCTGGGTTAATTTTCCCTTCCAATGGACAATCCCTGTATTCTATATCTGAAGAGCAGATCAGAAAAGGGAAGAAGCCATTTTTCCTTCTTGAAACCAAAGTGTGTAGTTGTCAGCTGTTTCTTTGGGTTTTGTCGACATATCAGAAAACCATCTTAACAACTGGGATTCCCATTAATAAACTCACTGGAATAAATACAGCTGTCAAAGCAAAATAGAGTATTGTGGAATTTCCACACACAATAAATCATTACCCCTTCAAAGGACAAATGTTAGAATTAATAAAATTAAAGAAGTACGTGAAAGTGACATCACACACTGAAAAGTGCTGAGATTCAGCACACTGAGTCTAATCTTTGTTTATATAAAGTATTGCATGAAATAGAACCAAAATTTCAAATCAGGATGCTGTTTGTGTATAAAATTGCTGACAATTGAGAATACTCATATAAAACTGAAGAATAAGAAGTTGACTTACTGAAAACACAAAAGAAGATTTTTTTTCTTCTGAATGCATAGCACTACATACAATGGTTCATGTGTGATAACATGCAAAACCTGAAATCTATAAAAATATCTGCTATTTCTGTATTTAATTTTATCTCTACCAAATTAAATGTTAATAGATTGTGGCCTAATTGTAACATGGTGTTTAATTTTTCATCTTATGCAAAGTTTTACAGTGGGGAAGGGAAAAACAGCAAGATGTTTCTCATTTTAAAAGTGCATGTTTTCTGCTGCAGCTGCAGCTTTGGCTTCATTTCATAGTTAGAACTCTCAAAGGGCATAGAAAGAACAGTAATAGCCACTATGGCCCCAAACTTATCACCTCCTAAATACAAATGGAAAATTTAGACAGGAGGAAAATTAAACTTGGTTTCTCTTCTAGTAAAAAAAATTCAGCAAAAAGAAACCCGAAAACAACACCAAAAAAACCCCCAACACATTAACTTATGTAGTTAGACCAATGTCAGTGAACCAAATTCTAGAAAATAAAATAACTACTTTTTAGAAATTTTGAAAATGTTGAATTTTTGCCTTTTCCCCTTTTAACGTGCTCTTCTCCTTTTCACCAGGAAAAGCCGTCTGATAAAGAGCTCCATGAACAGAAATCCAGATCCCACAGAGGAAAAGTGGTTGTTTTTTTAACATGTACACACATGTACCAAAAGATTCTGTCTACATAGCAGGAACATCCACTGTATGAATTATGGAATAATATAAGAATGTTCATTTATTGTGAACTCTCAGCTCCTCACCTTTGCCCTGCTGATGAATCCATTCCTCCTGGGATGAGTAGAACAGTACCAGACTCCCGGAAATCTGCCAAAAGCAGGAGTTCTGTGAGACTGAAAAAAAGTTGATTTCCACAGTGAAAGTAACTGGCCAAAAAAAAATCTATAGGGAAGTTTTGAAAAGTAAGGGAAGGGAAGACTCCTGCCTTTCTTTTTCCAAATGCAAGATTCATTTCTTAACATTTTTGCCTAATTAGAACACATGTAATAAAATAATTTTTAGAAGTCTGGCAAAACAAAATACTACAAACAATGAGTGGAGAATGGAAAAGTATGAACAGAGATAAACAGCCTTAATCACAGCTCTTAGCTGTGTATTGGAAAATGCTCAGTGTTACAAGTTTAGTTTATAAATTTGGAATGGAATGAAATCATATGTTAAATAATAAATGAACCAATAGAAAATTATAAATTCTGAAGACTCTGGAAACAAAACTTTTAATAGTTTAAATAATGAAAGGTCAATACATTTTGTTTAGATTGAGCAAAATCACATTTTATCCTGTATTAATACATCTTGTAATTCCAGTAATTAATATTCTACAGAACATACGATTTTGTTAGTTTTGTTATGTTATGGTGTGAAGAAAAGTCCCATGCTTTGTCCTTTCAGTACACCCTCAATCAAACAGGGAAGATGTGAATTATGTTCCTGATATTTACAAGGTTAAGAAAAGAAAGCATACACTAAAATTTATATTTCCTGAAAGATCAAAAAATATGGCCAATTTTAAAATACTCCGTTCCAGAACATCTCCCAAAGGCAGACATTTCTGCAGGAATTAAACAGAATTATTTTGTATATAATTAAAACTCTGAAATCACTGCTTACTTACCAAATTTTACCTTGGTGCTTAGTGATAACAAAAGATATAATACCTCCTTTTGTTCATCCATTATAAACACACATCAAATATTGCAGAGGAAGCATCTGGTTTTAAGAGGCACTTACTTTGGAATGACAGACTCAGAGATGTAATGTACTAAAGTGATACATTTTGATTTCTATTACTGGCCCTCACAATTATCATCAGTATCTCTATAGTCTGTTTTTCCTATTCTGCCAAACAAACCGTATTTCTGTTAATTATATGACTAAATTAGTCATTCCAAACTTAATACCTCCTAAAGCCATCAGCAGATGTTCCTTTATAATCATTGATGTCATTCTCTAAATGATTGAAAAGGAGACATTGCTGGAGTGCTATGAGTAAATGGTAACTTTGGTGTTCTTGTCTAACTTTAGCTGTCTAACTGAGAAGCATCTGGCTTGCCTCACTCAAACAGGCTCTCTCCACAGACAGTGACACTTCCAAAAGGAAATTCACCCAGTTTAAAAACACACAGAAGAAACAGCCCTGTCACACTCCTCTCTGCCTCTGGAGGCAGCCCAATTATTTAGCCCAGTCAAAATTGCTATCTTTGAAGCTGCAATCTGGTAAAACTGATGCTGTCTTTTAGCTGAATGTGGTTACAATCTGCAGGTCAGATTGTCTTCTTCCTTTCAGCTGATCTTGGTTTATGTTTCAATAAGATGAGAAACCTGCCCAGTCTGACAGGAAAAAAGGTGTCTCTGCATGGTGAGTAATATTTAGCTCCTTCCACACATGGTCTCCTAGGCAAGTTCAACAGTCTCATGAAGCCTGAGATAAATAATCTTAGACTGCTGATGCTTATTTTGAAGTCAAAATCAAGATCAATGTAAGTATTTAATGCGATATTTTTAAAATATGAAGGACACAAACAAACCAGAGAGACAATAAGAGGAAATGGGAATTACTTGGACTTCCAGCTACATCCTTTGAGAATATAATGTCTTTTCTATTCTCTTCCTTGCTGCTCTATCAATCTGTACCACAATTTACTACTGGAGAAGAAAAAAATTACTGTTTTCCCTCTAAATAGCTATCAGCATGTTCTTTCTCTGTAAATCCTACTGAGATCCCTGGTGGTGGCATAACAGTTAACAAACACAGAAAGTGATATAGAACAGCTTCATTTACCCAGCATATTAAAACTACAGTTGTCAGCATTTAATGTCTCTGATATCCTTAACCCCCTACAAGTTGTAGAATTAGCTAAAGCTTTGCCTCCAGGTATCCCATCAGGATGCTCCAATACAGCGATTCACATTCAGTGTAACTCTCTAGGAGTAAAATATCTTTTTTGACATACTTAATGCGTCATAATAACTACAAATTTATTGTATCAAGCATTAACCACTTTCTCCTTCATACATGCCTGGAGCAAGGAAGAAACATCACTATTACCATAACTATGCTACACTGAATGAACAAATATGCAGAAGCCTTACTGCAGACTTCAATCATTTGCGTTATTTTTAAATGATATAATTTTAAAATACGTTCATTTTAGAGCCATAAATGAGAATGGAGCAGATGGTTAGAGCTTAATTTAGAGTAATTTGTCTATTAAAATACACTGCATTGCCAGTGAGTCTTTGTTATAACACTAGCTCATTACAATGGAGTTGTAATTTATGGGATAGAGAAAGAGGTATTGGACCTTTAGGAAAAGTTTACAATCTTAAAGTATTCACTAGGATAAGTGAACACAGATAAGCATGTCAATACAAGATTATTGAGAAAAAAATGAGAAAAGCAAGAAATCGTAGAATTAAGATTTGCAGTCCTTTCAGGACTCTCAGTGTTCGTACATAGGAGGGCTATTCACATGCACAAACAAAAGGAACTTCTTTACATAATGGTGGATTTCTTCATTTGCACTGACTTTTAACTGTTGAAAAATGTAGAAGCTTACAGCTTCACATTGCAACAGTAAAGATTTTATAAACAATTTTTTAGAAATATTTTGGATAAGAAAGTGATGTGTATTGAAATTCATTATTATATATTTTAAAGCCTTTTCATCTTAGTACAAAAGCCCACTAAGGCTGTTAATGTGTTCAGACTGCATTAGAATTAATTTTATGTTCATTATCTATCTGTAGAAAAAATGAATGAGCAACAGGGAGGCAAAAAGCACACATAGGATATAACAATTTAGGTTAATCAAAGCTAAAACTAATGTGAAGAACTTTAAAGAGACATAAAATACAAAAAGCATAAGTTTCTTTCAGAGAAAATTCACTGCTGTTATAGTTAAACTGATATTAAGTGAAATAAATCTTTTGGGTTTTCATGTACCTTCCCCATATCTAAATTATTTTTTTATTCCAGAAAGAATTTTTTAATTTTGATGAGAGTACCAAAAATTTTTCCTGAATACTTAGAGGTTGCTCAAAAGATGGTGATTAAACACAGCTACAAATGAAATCATGTGGAAAACAATATGAACTCTGTTATGAAACTTGTATTGCATATAGACATCCATATAAATACATGTGTGTGCATTTCCATATATTTATATCTTCTTATATGGATATGTAATGTTCATATCTGGTTGTAGACTAGCAATAAGAGGACACTGAAAATTATTAAACATATTAAAAACTGCAGTACCTTGTAACTTGTACAATTATTTAATTGTGACAAAATGTTAGAATAATTTATTAGGGGTAGTGCTGGGGTGAAAAGCTCACACCATGGAATCACAGAATTGTTTGGGTTGGAAGGAACCTTAGAGACCCTCTGGTTCCAACCCCCCTGCCCTGGGCAGGGACACCTTCCACTAGGCCAGGTTGCTCCAAGCAAATTTATTGTATCAAGAATTCTCTGTCATACATGACTACAGCAAGGAGGAAACAGAAGTTTAGGACAGAGGAGTCCAGTTAAGTGTTTTTTCCATAAACCAATAATACCTGAGAAATACCCACATATCCAAAGGCAATTTCTGGTTGAAATATTTTAGAACAAGACTACTTAAAAAGAGCTGCTGTGCAATATCTTATTTTCTAGCCAAATATGAATGTGTTTTATTTGATATAAAAGTATTCTTCTCTCCAAACTGACTGCATAATAAATTAAAGCTTTGCTCAATTTAGAAGATCACACATAAATATTACTAGCATAAAATGGAAAAAAGTGAAAGGAAAATCCATGCTACAAGGCTGCAAGTTTATTTTAATACAAAACACTAACTAAATTTCATACAATGGAACTTTCAATTGGTAACAACAGCCTCGTCTCCTGGGTTATATGAAACTAGAAAAGGGAAGCAACAAGATAACATTGTGTGATTTCCTCTTTTCAAATTACTCTGATTCTTGCCAAATCTGTATCTTCACAAGCCTGGTCCAAAAACATGAATAAGTGTCTAATACCCCCATAGCTTCTATCTAATTTATACAGTACATTTTATAAATTAGTGGATATGTTTTTCTCTTTTTGTCAAATATCCAAGCAATTACTGAAGTGCAAGACATGGGTAATGACATTTGGTACGACAGTAAGAGAAACCATTTGCAAAATTTTATATGTAGTATGAACTTTAATTTTTAAGTAGAAATGAGCAAATGAAAACAAACCCCAAACAGCAGAACTTGATGAACTAAGAAAACAGTCTCTTCATGGTATGCATAAACTATTTTAATAAGATTGTGATAAGAACTAATTTTTGAAAGTGTATACAAATCAAGAGAGTCAGAAATCTAGTCATATATCCTAGTGTAACAATTTTAGAGTTAGGATCAAAACTCTCAGGTAATCACCTAAAGCACCCCTTCCATTCTGAATTTTTTTGAAAAGAAGACTTTGTTTCAATTTATTTTAAATTTGATATATAAAACCAAGTCACTCCCAGCCCAGTTCTGATTCTACCTATTGACTACAAAGGGAGTTAAGGGTAACCTGCTGAGACTTAAATATCTGACTTCTGGGTTTCTGAAATTCTCTGAAGGCAATCCCACCCTAAATGTTTTCAAAATGTGATTGTGTTACATGTCTTCCTTGCAGTATAAGTAAATACAAGCTTTCAATGACTCATTTTATAATGGCATGAAGTCCAATGCAAACTACTTCACTCTACCAGGAAACTCTGGTACTCATTTGGTCCTGCAACTGGCACACACAGGGCTTAGAGTTTCTGCATGGGTCTTCCATGCTTACCTGCAAAAGAGTAACTTCCACCATAAATTTGAAGATTTGAATTTCTCCGAGCTTGGCGACAAGCTACCGGATATGTTATGTAGACCTTTTTAGATTATATACATATATATATATATATACATATATATGTATGTATGTATAAACATTATGGTAACATATAAGCAACATTTTCACAGAGTAATCATGCAATAAATCGAAGATTTCCAGCTGCACTAAATCTCTCTATATCAAAGAACATGTATATTTGTCAAATATCACTTACTCAGTTTTAATAAAGCATATTCAGTTATACTTTTTGTTGCATGTGCTTTTCCAAATTTGATATCATTTCCTAGAAGGTGGTTCTGTATAAACAGAAAAATAAGCAACATGAAGTGTATTAGATTACTTCAAGAAAGACTGAAAATATTGTCAATACTGTTGCATACCTTTCATGAAAAATACATTCTGTGAAACAAGCCTGATATCATTCTATAACAGGACTAAGTCAAATCAAAAATTTGACTGTGTTTGGTTCAAACTGATTTAAACCTATTCCAGATATACACCTGTGTTCAATTAGTGTCTTCAAGTCACACTAAGATCCTCTGATGAGAAATGCTGGATCCCGTAAGTGCAAAAATACTTTGATGTTATCTCAAAATTTGCAGAATTCCCAAAAGAAAACTATAATCCTCTGGCATCTGTTAATATGTTGCTGGTTTATTACATTGCCTGCAATGAAAGCCTTGGCAGTGTGGCTTCAGGGAGGGTTGAAAGGAGGGTCTTGATTGTCCCAGTACTGAATCCAACCCCTGAAAGCCTAGAGGGCCGTATGGATACATGCTGCATGCCAGGATCCACAATTTTCCAGGATCTACTCTGGACAGTGTGAACTTTAAATCAAAAAGTAGCTTCAGGATCAACAATGAAAGGATTAATACCAGTCCCTAATACAAAAAACAGTGACGTTGTGAATGGGCATAAAACCAAAGCTAGTTGTTTACCTATTAAACATTCCTCCCCTAAACACATAGCATCCTATGTATTCCTGCTTTCCAAAGGTATCTAGAAACAAATCCAAATACAGACAGATTATGAATGATGCAAATGGAAATTCCCTTCTCCCTGGAAGATTCAATGTTGCAGGATTATTAATTGTGGAGTGTTCAGCACCCCTTCAATGGGCATTGAAAAGTCAGGGCTTCATTTGTTTCCAGGCTTGCAAGAAACCATAAATAAAATGCTCTGTTCTTTTCTCTAAAAGTAACAGCACTCTGAAGAGTGACAGTAATATAGAATTGCACCACAGATTATTTCTGAAAGCAATAACAATTTTTTATAAGTTTAACAGAAATTCATTTTTCTATATCTTACTGGTAAAAATGATGGCTCCACATGATTAAATGAAGCCTGTGTAGATATTCAGAAAGGTTTGATATAATGGAACCTTTTCACCTAGCCAAAGCGGAGATATTTTTGCTTATTGGTTTGCAGAGCAACTACAGAGTAAGTTTTATTTCAGAAATCTCTTAGAAAAATGATCAGGGTAATGTCTTATGGAAAAAATTTAAATATAAGACCAGTAAAGCATTTATTTGCTCAAGCATTACTTTCCAGCTGCCAAGCTATTTCAAATCTACATTTTTCTTATCAGTCTTCTCCATAGTTTGTATCTTAAAACATTCAGCTTAGAAATCCTTCACAGAGGCAAGTATTAAGATTCACAGTAGCCCAGAACTGTAATGAGTGGGTGAATATTTGTTTGGTCTACAGCCAAAACTGACATCTTCTCCTCTGATTTTAGTTATGTAATGATGGATGCCAGGGTGCAGAAGGGCCAGTCACTCCTTTGGGCTGAGCACTGGAGCAGGGAAGGGTCCCTATGGGGCGAGGAGTCCTGGGCTCTTGGATGGGGCAGGAGTGGGGGTCCCGGATCCCAAGTCCCAGGAGACTGCTGAGGACCATTAACTCCTACTGGTGTCCTCAGTATTAATGTGGAATAATTTAAAAAATTATTAAGTAGCAGAAAAATTGAAAAAGCAAAATTCTGTTAGAAAGAGGAAGACTTTAAGGATTGAAAGTCACCTGAATAGAAAATTTCTTTGTCCTTGAAAATATTTGCTGTTCTTTTTCCTAACTGGAGTTCAAAATTTAAACACAGGACTGCAACCCAAAACTTTGAGCTGGGCACCAAAGGCATCTTTAGGTGCTCAAATCTCTCCAAATAGAGCCTTCTATTCTCTGTGTACTCAAAAATTGGTATAGTCCATTAATTAACTTATTTAGATTGAATAAAATAGCTTCTGCTCTGGGATTTGTAAGTAATGGCTCAGTCACTTGAAATGAGACTCAGAACCATTGACTGTGTCCAGTGACCTGAAAATACATTTTCCCCCCAGCTTTTGCTAAAGTCTTCAAACATCAACCCACAAAATTTTTATGACAATTGATGTTTGTCTGTAATGTGCGTCACTCTAAAACATTTTAACAGTGCCCTGTATCAGCCCTGAAGAGCAAAGATAATTGAGAAAGCCAACGTGAAAAGTACATACACTCTTCAAAATACTTCATATCTTCAATGTCAGCACCTGGTGCACTACACATACAAATTACTATGAGAGGTTATATTAAAGCTTTCTGTTACAAGTCTCAGTAAATACACCAATAAAATTTGACTTATATATTCAATATTGGACATATAATTTTAAAAAATTACATTTATAATTATATTTGGAGGAAATGCATGGAAACAACAACATAATTTGAAAGTCTTAACTCATTCCCCAGGAGAAGTGTTGTAGTCACACTTTGCTCACCTCAGTAGAAAGTTTGCAGATAGGTAATTAATTCTTAAATGCTCCTAGAAAAGAAATTATGATGGTTCTTCCTCTTCTGCACAGACTATAAGAATATAACCAAGATCCTCCCATCACAACACTGTAAAATTTGGGGGTTGTTCAAGTGCCATAAAATTAATTGAAACACATCTTAGCAGCTTTTGTGCATGCAATTTGGTACTGTCAAAAGTGTTCTGACTGGCCAAGTTGTAACAAGAAAGAAGAACTTAGTAAAGGGAATAATTTAAGAAACTTGAAAATGCCATTACTGTAAAACTCAGGTACCTTTTTTTTTTTGGGTTGGTTTGGTTTGGTTTGGTTTTTTCCCTGACAGTATGGACATTCCCTAGACATCTCTGTTTTTAATAGAATTCCAGCTGCCAGGTTTGTGCTGAAAGTGCTTATAATTGAAGAGAGCTGAGATGTCTCTGTTCCTGCCTTATGTCTGTGGTGTGGTGGCACTGATGACCTAAACATTTTCTGATTCATTTTGGCTGTCAAGCAGCACTGACATACAAAACCTAGACAAAATTTGGCAAGCCTCCGGAGGGTAGAGTATTTCTTTTAAGTGTTCTTCCTACAGTGAGGAGGCTGGTGAGCCTGCCCCGATGGCTGAGCCCTGAAGGGGCACCATCTAGAGAATATTACTGTCCATTGATTTATTCATGCCCAGGTGAGTGCGACAGCCATCCTAACCTCGCGCCTGTTTTTCCCCTATATGGGTATGTTTGGAGTTCTGTTACCCCACCGGTGTTTTGGCCCGTTGGCCGTTCCTTCCCCCTGTACCGTGTTGGTTCGCATCCCTGTTTATCTTCCCTGGTTGTGTCCTCCTTCCCGCCTACCCTTTGCACCCGTTGGCTCATGCCCTTTCAACTCCTCCCCTTCGGTCCCTCTTTAAAAACCCTGTGCACCCTGAAACCTCGGTTCTTGTCACTGGATCCGCCTCAGGGTGCGGTGTAATAATAAACCTCCCCTGGGATATCCATACAAGAACCTCTCCTGCCTCCGCCTTTGTCAGCTGCTCAGCATCCTGCTGCGTGTGCCCTGAGCCCGTGCCCGCTCGCCCGCCGGCCGGAGCTCTGCCCTGCTCGGGGGCTTGCGGGAAGGTCGCCGTGTGCGGGCAGCCCGAGCCACGCCACCGCACTACAGAATCAGGTACCTCAGAGGGAGCATCTGACACCTTGCTACCAGTGCTCTCTAAGACAAATGTATTGCTTGGATGAGAAATAAGCCCCCAGTTTCTGAGTCCCCCCCAAACGCAGTGTTGAAGACGTGCACTTTATCAGGCTCTGAGTGAGAAATGCTACTGATTGCTTTCTTTGACCACAGTTTGCTGTGTGTACAGTAAATTGTACACAGTAGTAGAGAGGATGTGGTGAGCAGGAAGGGTAATGACCTGTTTGTCTTATCCCACCTAAACACACTGGATCAGAAAGAGGTCACAGAAAGGAGAAGCAGATTTCTAAATCCCTGAAGAAAAATGATCACATTGAGCCTGGGGAATACTTTGGAATGAAGGTACGAAGAGACACAAGAAACTGAGAGGTTGTAGCCTGGAAGACTAAGAGGAACAGGAGGATCTTCCTGCAATTGTGAGCAGACCCCAGACTGCTCAGAATAATGAAGGATTTTCCTGGAAACATAACTAACTAACTGGAGCATATGGCATTTAATCCATCTTAGTCAAACTTCTGAGCACCCTGTGTTCCCTTGAACACAAACTTAGAGCCTCCTGAGGAGGCTGTGCAGGATAAATAATCATCACTACTAGAAACCACACGAGTCATAGGGAACATAACTGAATGCATCATTACCAAAGCAAAAAGAGTGAAAAATTTCATTTCTCATTCTGCTTCAGATTCTTTTTCAGAAACATCAGTACAAAAGAGAGAAAAATAGTACAGATTGCATAAATTCATATCAAAAGAACAAAGTACCCAAAACCTGTGAATATCTTGAGCTGCAGGGTACATTATTCTGCATATAACCATTTAAGAGTGACTGAGTGCCCAACACTCTTGAAGGTACTGCTTTTCAGATGACCCAAAAATTGTCTCAATACATAGACAGGGTTTGAAGAGAAATGTTGGCATTGGGAATATAGGAAACCTCTGCTTGCAAAAAGTAATAAGGATATGAGCAAAGTATTCCATTTAGGGAAAAGAAATGTCAACTGTGCAAATGCAAGAGGAAGAACTGGTTAGGTGGCAGCTCTTCAGAAATAAAGCTTAGAAGTTACGACAAACCACAAAGCATACTGGAATTGATGATACACATTCACAAAATAATAGTAAACATTATGTTAAAACATATATAGAGATATAAAAGAGTGTCTATCCTATGCCTCACCACTCTGAGAAGTCCTCACCTGGTGTACTGCATCCCATCCCGGACTTAGTTAGTTCAAGAAAGCTACAGATTAGCAAGACTGCATATCTTGATGCCACATTACTTCTAATTCCTGACAGAGCTGTTTGGCCTTTGTTGGACCGGACACAGAGCTACACTGACATGTTTTTAGGGACTCAGTGCCCAACACCAAAGAAAGCACACCTAATGTACTAACAGGTGTGAATTGTCTTCTAACCACAGTTATCTCTAATGGATTACAAGGAACAGAAATTCTACATAATGTTTTCCTTGATTCCCTCCTGCAGTTCTTGACTTGTAGGATATCTGACATGCAGCTCATTAAAATATTTGTTCTGCAGAGAAGAACAGCTCATTGCCATTTGCTCCTCTCATAGAATCAGTGATTTTTCCTCTGTACCTTGTAATACTAACAGCTCATGAATAGCATCCAAATTTACACTGACCTCGCCAAAAAATTATTCATGAAAAGATCATCATAACAACAGATCCAATTCAAGTATTTCTAAACCTCTTTGCTTTGCTAGGGCTGAAGGTCAAGAAACAAACATTCAAGCACACTAGAAGTCTGGGCAGAAGAACATTGAAGAACTGAAGGTCAGCATGTGCTTTTCTCCTGTGAGACTTAATCCGAAGAGCCACAAGTCTCTCTATTCAGGTTCAATTCCATCTTTCTTGAATTCTTATAATCAAGCTCAAGCCTCTTTTTTACATCCCCAGATATACTATTCTTGCCCATTGGCAAATTTCAGACATTATCTCAGCTTTTCAGATGACATTTTCATGGATTATTATGGTGCAAAACTGTGAACTTCTAGTGTTCATGGTCTCTCATGTGGATATTGTCCAACAGTTAATCTCCTCTTACAACCTCTGAGGAACTGGAAGTATCAATAGAATATCCTGGAGCAGGTTCTGGAAAATTTCTCAAGTCTTTTAAAATATGGCTTACAAAAAAACCAAAAAACCAAAAAACAAACAAATCTCCCTGGCCTCATCAGCTGTTTCTCCTGCTAAAATAAAGATAGATAATAATTTCTACACAAGGAGCTGAGGAAAAAATCCAACCTAATTTATGGGCCACGGGCCGATAAATATCACATAAAGAGTAATGATTGAAAACCTAAATAAAAGTTTTATTTACAACAGGATTACAACTTTAGCTATTAATACAGCAAAATTACAGTTGACTTCCAGCTGCCTCCTGCAGACTAAGACTTCTTGATGTGTATCCAGGCTCCTTATGGTTTCTTTTATTGCCTTTTAAATTCTGCTTTTTGTGTTTCTTTTTTTTACATGTTTTTGATAAGCTGTTGAGGCTACAAGTTACTGGAATATGGATGATGTGAACCCTATTGACACTGCCTGTACTTTGCCATCACAGTCCTTCCAATCTGATGATTTGCAAAGGATTTCATGTCTGTGATAGAATTAGTGGGAGTCACACAATTGTCAAATGTCTTCAGTGTCTGGTGGGATCATAGCAGTTCTTAATATAAATTAACTTCTATTTCTTCTGCACAAGCCAAATGCTATCCAGGACTCTTCTGGATGCTTTCTTGAGGCCCTCTGGCTGGTTGCCACTACTCTGCTGTGCTTTTCAGTCTTGCAGGGACATTACAGAATGGTGATAACATTATCTCAGGATCTATTGCATTCTCTGTGTCCTGGAAATTTTGCCTATGCTGTATTTCCACCAAAACTGAATTTTTCTGATTAACTTTCCATCTTTCCTCACAGCACAGAAGTTTCAAAAGTGTGTCCCATAACCATTCAGGCACACTTTGGTAGTGCTTTTTTATAGCCATTTTCTAATGACTCTGAGATAGGACTGTAACTCAAATTATACAGCTATTCCAGGTGCATTTTCTGAGCGTATTAAGTATCTACTAGCAACAGCTTTGGCCTCCTAGTTTTTGATGAGTAATTTTTCTAATTTGCCATTGAAAGTCACACTTTTGATCTAATCATTTTACAGGATAGTAGCATTTCAGTCATGATACTGGTTTCTTTTTTTTTCTTTAAAAATTTGGGGGTTGAACACTTGACTATTTTTTGGGAAGATTTCTCACCAGCTCTAGGCAGCTGTGCTGACAATTTCAAGGGTTGAAATGATGCCTTTATTTTAGGCAGCTATATCCGTCTTAGCTACAACGTTGAAGACATTCTGTGTTCTTGTAGGTTTGCAGACTGTGAGGAAATATTTCCAGCTTCATCTTGCCTCTGAGTATCATTTCCTTGGATTTCCTTCTCTGTTGGTTCATGGGCTTCTCACCAGGAGTCTGCATTTTTCCTCTGGCTCCTGAGTTAATTGTAGATGAACAACACTTGGCCTCACTTGTCCAGTCTAATGTTGCTGTTTACTTGACATTAAATTATACCTGGCTCCCTAAACCAGTAGCAATTGAATTTAGTTATTGTCTAACAGCAGAGCTACAATCATAGAATTGGAATAATTGGCATTCTTCTGCAAAACTTCATCCTTGGCATCTCCTCATCTTCTAAAGTTACAATGAAGTTCTCCTTCCCTTTACTAGAAAACTTTGCAGCCTTGTTGATTGTTACTTCTTCCCTCTTGAGATAGCATAACTTTAGAGGATAAAACTATTCTTTTTCCTACATATTGTGCTTTATTGTCTAAAAATAGACAGTTTTCCTTTCTGCACATTGTTTTCCACATAATGTACACCATGACCAGCATGCCTGTATTTCAGGTCACCTGCTTCCCTCCTTGATTGTCATGGTTTGAACCCTTGTATTTTAATTTTATTATCTATGTAATTATGTTGGTGTTAATTTTCATTTTCTATTAATTCGTTGTCTTTTTTGGGCTTGTTTTTGAAGTTACATTGTCTGGAATGCCACCTCTTGTGTACAATCCTATCCCTAGTTAAGTCTTTTTAATGTATTTGAGGTTACATGTGTATTTTGGACTTCCCAGCAATGAGAAATCCCTTTCTTACCTCCTTGGTTGTGGGTTTGAAGCCAGTATTCCTTTATACTCTTATTAGGCACATATTTTTAAAATGGTACTATCTTAGATCCACATGCAATAAAGATGAAGGACTTCACAGCTAATTCCTGTCAGAGGTATGAATTACCTGATACTGTACCAACAGGGTGTAAGATGAGTGGGCCTGCAGAGTCCCCTCCTCTGCATCCACACTGTGGGACAAATTTCAAAATTCACTGATGTGGACATGGAGCCCAGACTTGCGAACAGCTTTGGAAGATCTCTTTAACTGCAGTATAGATGTATATGGACATAAACACTTGAAATTAAAGTCCTATATAAATGTCTTTTCTGGCCTTTTAGATGTGTTTCCAATTAATGACACATTGCTGACTTACTCTTTTTGTACTTTGCATCATTTTCCTGTCTTTATCCCTCATTGACTTTGCCCCAGACACCAGTCATGCTTCCCTATTGCGTTCATGTTGGTAGAAGTAGGATTTTAGCTAGAACTTCATAATTCCCTGGCATCTGAGACTTTCCATGATACCTCATACCTTCGTTTCCAGTGCTGATTTTTTTCCATTTACAACATTTTTCAGATGCTTTTGCTAAATTGGGCACTGTCACAGTGCTTCATTTACTTACTAGCTAGTTACTTGCTAGTGAGTAGCATGAACATAGTAAAACCCTTGTAAAACTAAAAATTAGCCTGGCATGTAGGTAGCTAAAGATGAGTGAGATTATTTGCATCCAAACTATCAACTCATCTGTAAGTTACAACAAAGGCAGTCAGGACCACTTTTGCACAGGCCCTTGGATATTTTTCTTGTTCTTACAATATATTGATCTTAGAGATTTGTTTTTCCTGTTCCTATTGTAAGTGGAAGCACTAAAATCTCATAAAATTCTTGCTTACCATCACCTCTTACATTAAAACTTTACATATCCAGGGCTGCATAAAAAGAAGTGGGGCCAGCAGGTCACAGGAGGGAGGTGATTCTCCTCTGTTCTGCTCTCATGAGACCTCACATGGAATGCTGTCTTCACTTCTGGAGTCCCCAGTTTAAGAAATGCAAGAATCTGTTAAAGGGGTTGAAGAGGAGGGCCATGAAAATGGTCAGAGGGAAGGAACAGGTTTCTTGTGAAGACAGGCTGAGAGCTGGAGCTGTTCAGTCTGGAGAAGACTCCAGGGAGGGCTTATTCTGACCTTTCAAAATATAAAGGGGCCTGTAAGAAAAAAGGAGAAAACCTTTTTACCAGGAACTGTAATGACAGGACAGAGGCAATGGTTTTATACTGAAAGAGGGAAGATTTACACTGGATATAAGGCAGAAAGTGAGACTGGATGGGGCTTTGAGCAACCTGGTCTAGTGTAAGGTGTTCCTGCCCAGGGCAGCAGGGTTGGGCTGCATCTTTGAAGGTCCTTTCTAACCCTAACCTTTCTATGAT
The DNA here is from genome assembly GCA_013390045.1 of Picathartes gymnocephalus. NCBI lineage: Eukaryota > Metazoa > Chordata > Aves > Passeriformes > Picathartidae > Picathartes > Picathartes gymnocephalus. The sequence goes on from WEKY01046604.1 coordinate 19,073, forward strand.
TCTGTGAGCCTCTGTCACTGTTTAAAGAGATTTACAGCTCACCTGATCTTCCGAATGCTTGCTCAATTCCTTTTCCACCTCCATTCAATCCAAGCAGTTCATCAGGAATAGTTTTGTCATTGCTTGGGGTTTTTTTACAATGAACTGTAGATTTTTTGAAAATTTGACTTTGTTGGTAATGTATAAGTTTAATCAATTAACTTTTTTTTTTGAGTCCATCGCTAGGGTAGAGAATTAGATTCATAACAGAAGGTTTTTTTCAAATGAGTCCCTTCACCTGTGGTGCATCCAATCAAACCTTACATGGTTTCAGTCAGGGACCTATTTGAAGTGGACATTCTTCCACCAAGACCATGATTATGTTAAGTGGGATTCTTATTTCTCTTGACTGCAGCTCTTCCACATTACATAAATAAATGGTTATTGGAGCAGAAAATTGGACAAGTGCCTGACATACTTAGTGCAAGCTCTTTCAAATAAAGCAAGGAGAATATAGCCTTCTTGGACTTAGAGCTTTCTGAACTAAATTTCTGAATTTCCAAAACAACTTCAGTTTCCAATTTACCAGTACCCCTTTTTTTTTCAGGGCATTACATTGTCATTTCAAATTCAAAGTAAAAGAAAGTTGGAGACTGCAAAAATTCAGGAACAGTTGAGCCAACCATAAAAGAAACAAGTTTTATGCATAATAGAAGCACATTAAATCCCACTGATTTCTGCATCAAAGTTACATCTGTGATAAATATCTCATGCCACTTTGGCTCTTCATGGATATATCAGTAGTATATTCCTCTGTACCCTAATCTTAAAGAACTAGAGTAACATTCACTGGTTTCGGTTTTGGCTGCCACAGATCAAGAACGCTGAAGTTGAGCTAGAGATTATCCAGAGGATAGAAAAAATAATAAACAGAGATCTGGTGCAGTTTTTGGTCTTATTCTTCTTCTTACTAAAAGATTTCAAAGCACCTAAATATTAGTGTTAGACATTGCTAAAATTCAGACACAAATCCTGCATGATATTTGTCACAGGGCAACAAAACACTCTATATCATTATATCTTTTCTCATCTTCCCAACTGGAATAAAAATATATGTCTTTTTTATATTCCAAAGAGACAACATCTTTTATTATTTAAGCTTGACCTTTCTTTTTATAGAATAGTGGTATTGGTGGGCATAAGAAAAAGTTCTTGACACAATTTTCTTGACTGCAATTTTTCATCTAAAATAAAAGGCTATAAAAGCAGGAAATACAGAGACCTTGAGGGTCAATATAATGACACAATACCCAAAAGACCTACAGTACTATCATGAAAAATAGATAAATGAGATTTTTATTTATAGATGTTATTAGCTGGTTATAGATGTTTATAGATTGTATATAGATTGTTACTAATTCTTTATATTTAAGGCCAGAAAATAAAAAGCCCTCTTACTAATATGTTTGGTAAGGGCCTACAAGTTTAGATGAGTATTATAAGATCATAGGAATTTAACAGTTTCTAGGGTTCCTTAAATTTTACAATCTCAGAAAAGGGAATTTTTTGTAATCTCAGTAACTTTATCCTTAGGTCAATTTTGTTTAAACAATACAGCCCAAAATTCACTTTACATATCTTTAAAAATGTGCAACTTTCATATTTCTCCTGATACCAATTTTGCAACATTATACCCCAGCCTCAGAAGAGGCTGTTGTCATAACATAGGCAGCTTAAAGCTGAAAATATAATCTAATCAGGATATGTAATAGAAATATTTCCTGTGAAAAGCTTGAGGGAGGGGAGGAAAAGGCAAGGAAATTAAATATTATGTGATTTCCAACAACCAAACACAAGAATTGAAAAAGAGCAATTGGTTGAATCATTCCAGTTTGCAGACGTTCCATTTTGCACTCCAGAAGTGCCTAGAGCAGTTACCATCAGTGATTCTGGTGAGGAAAACGTAGCACCAGGAGCCTCCAACATGTGTCAAATTTAACACCGATTGCAAAAGGCAGCCGATTTCACAACGTAGATGAGATGCTGGAATATGTAAGACATGCCATTATCATTAGTGGGTTAAAATTGCTTCTAATCTGCTTGCAGTTTCATTTTTAACTTTGTTCTATTTTTTATAGTAAGCAAATTTAAAATGTTTTAAAATTTTATCCATTGATAAAGCTTGTCTTGTTGATCTGGCACATGTTAAACTTTTTATTTCTCTAAGTGTGGCACTCCCTAAAGCCAGGTTACCACACCACAGTTCCACATTCAACACAATATTCAGGAGATAAAGGAAGTTATCCTAGTTCTCTGCACAGAAGCATCAATGTTTGGTCACGGCCACTGTCAGTTTGGAAGAGGAATCTTCCTGTGAGTAACAGTTCCTGGCTCCCTCTTGCAGGCAGTGACGTAGGGGACCCTGTAACAGTCTGGCACTTATAGGCTGTCTGAAGGAGAGACACATTTCTATGAAAAAAAAGGAGGAAAAGTTATAAAATAGTTCTTTTATTTCTCCTATGGGGAAAATCTTCACTAAAGTCTGAATTTTCTTTGATTTTGCCTATTTCATCCTTTCCTCAGCTAAAAAAATATTTGAGCAAGATCATTAGGCTTAAGGATGTTTTTTTTCAGCATTACTGACCGGATAATAATGAAAAGGGTTTCAGGCTGTTATATGAATAGAACGAATGGCAGAATCCTAGTATTTTAAGATGGAAAAGACTTCTTAATTCATGTGCTCCATCCTTTTGATCAAGAGAGACTCTTTGTAAAGTGAGGTCAAACTCTTGGATATTGTATTGAACTTTTTAATCCGCAATACCTTCAAAACCTTTTCTCATTACTGAAACTAAAGAACCAAAGATCTTTTTTAAGCATTATGCCCTAAAGGCTTTATTTAGTTAAAAGTAAATGAAACCCTTAGTATCAAAGATAACATTTATGCTATGTCAGTAAATAAGAACCAAGATACTTCTGTTACCAGGAAAAATTAGACATTTGTTTATCTACACATTCCTTTTGCTATGTAAGTGTTAAAATACAAAACAATGCAAAAAGTTGATGAGTAAAACATTAAAACAAAGCAGCTTTTTAAAAAAAAATGTTTAGTAGAACAGAGGGAAAGATCTCAAACCTTTGTTCTTTCAGTTCTGTTAAGCAGATGTGTTCACTTGTGATCTCCCACTTCAAAGATTTTTCCTACAATATTTATTTATATAAATTGCTGAAAGTTTTCTAGCTGCCTTGTACTTAGAGCTACTGCAAAATACATTTGTAAACATCATAGGAAAGAGAAGATGAATAATTTTTTTGTTGGCTAGTTCCAAAATATGTCATAATGGATTTAACAGTGCAAGAATCTCTGGATTACCTCTGGCAGGAGAAGGAGATGGAGGAGGGAGGATGCTGGGTTTTTTCTCTGTATTAACATCAGTGGTATCATCTGGAGTTCATCAAGCACAGGTCTGTTTCTAGTATCAGTATTTTGAAACATGCTCTATATACGGTATGAAGTTACTCAATCGGAGCATTTTTTTTCTCAGCTCAACCTCATTAACTGAGTTAAATAGACTGCTAAGACCTTTACAGTTCTTTTCACTATAGCCACCATATCCATAAGACTTGTCTATCCACTGATTCTTTCTTACAGCATCCATCAGTATCAGCAACAGCATTTCAGATTTCATGAGACATTACTCTGCAAAGGAATGAGACAATATATCAGCTGAAAATTGACAAAATATGTTTGCCTCAAAAGACGCTTTGTTGTTCCTATACTTCAGCTCGTTCATGAGAAATCTGAGAGAAATTCTGGTATAAAATATTTTCAGCCAAACTGTAGCCCATTGTGTACAAAATGAAAATAAATTTGTGGTGAGACATAGCTAGTACCATAGAACTGGGGATCAGGACAATTAAATATTCCTCTAATCACTTTTTCCTCTTAAAATGGCTGTGGTGGGAAAATAGCACAACTAAATGAAGGGTTTTTAAGGCTTTCTTGAATTACTGCAGATTTCACAATGTGGGAAGAAAGCAGATGGTTTGCAATGGTAGTCAGGGCCCCTCTACTCTGGTGACACAGCACCACGAACCCCTCTGATGCTGTGGTCCTACTCACATTGCACACATCTGGCCTGAATTCTGATTTAGAGAAAACTTCAAAACAAAGCAGAATCCTTACTCTCCATCACCCCATGAGGCTCCGAAGCCTTCCCTCCCTTTCCTCTCTATCAAAATCAATTTTGCCATCAGTTTCTTTCAGCACAATGGTCAGGTGATTAAGTGGTATTGGGATGGTCAGGTATTGAAGAAGTGTTTTTATCACCTTCTCCAGTTAAAAAATAAAGAATCTGCCACAGAAAACTCTTATTTGTACCTGTACATCCTGAAGAACTTCCATTAGCTGACTAGAGATTATGCTAGATTTTCTGGCCTAGAACACTAAGAAAGGAATAAATCTTTGGATGCTATTATTTTCAAAGACTGGGACTCACAGAAACACTGAGATGGGAAGGGACCTTTGGAGATCCTCTGGTCCAACCTGCTCAAACAGTGTCAGCTTGGGCAGATTGCTTGGGGCCAGGTCCAGTTTGGTCTTGAATTTCTCCAAGATGGAGACTCCACAACCTCTCTGAACACCATTTTCCAGTGTTCAACTGCTCTCACAATCTAAAAGACCCCAAACATTATTTTAATTATATGGTATTTCCCATATTTCCATTTGTTCCCATGGGCTTTCTTCCTTTCTGTGTGCAGCACTGAAAAGACTCTGGTTCTACCTTCTTTACATCATCCCATCAGGTATTTATATGCATTGGAATGATCCCCCAGTGAGCCTTCTCTTCTCCCAGCTGAACAAATCCAGCTCACCCAGCCTCTCCTTGAGCGTCTGATGTCCCAAAGCCAGTGAACTTCTCTTCACCTTGCTGAACTCACATCAGTATGCCCCTGTCTCACTTTGCTGGGGAGCATGGTGCTGGACTCTGGACTCCAGTGTGTCTCACCAGTGCTGAGCAGAAAGGAAGGATCACCTTTCTCAACCTGCTGGCAATGATCTTCCTAATGCAGCTCTTACCAAGGTCTCTTTCTGCAAATCTGCTTTCCAGATGATTAGTCAGTCGTGCTTGAAGCAGTCAGGATCTCCCCTGGCAGTATCATTGGTGCCCATTTGGAGGGCCAGCAGGAAATAATAATCCAAGGGCCATTCAAGCTTAGGCAGACTCTCTACAATGTCCCAGACCTGAACTCCCAGCAATAAAGCAAACATCCCTAGGCAGCAGGTCTGGTCATCAGATGGGACCTCCATCCCCCTCCCTAAAGCAGGACTTGCTACTGCTCTCACTTGCTGCTTCTTTCTTGCTCCATCCTTGGTTTTGTTGGAAAGACCTCTCAGGTCCCTCACCTGAAGTTATGGCACTGAATATATTTAGATCTGCCAGTGAACATGAGTTATCCAGCTGATGCCAGAAACCATCAGCTTAGAGCCTCAGCATCATAGGAGTCTCCAGTTCCCAGCCTCATGAACACAGACTCTGCCTGTCCCTGCTGGGGGTTCAGGTTGTTGCCTGTTCAGAACCTCTGGGAAGGTCTGATCAACCCCTTCCTGGTTGTCCCTGGTGCTGTGCAGTCTGCTGACCCCTCCCATGGTTCTTTTGCCTGGGAACACAGCTCCTCTGCCTGGACACAGCTCCTGCAGGCAGGAAGGTCATCACCCCCTGCCTCAGCAAGGCTGGAGCTTGTGAATTGTCTCTTACATCTTGCTTGGGGTAAAGAGAGTGTGCAACGTGTCCACGTGTTCAGGTATGTACTGCAGGACACAACTCTGTGACAATTACACGATCCCTGTGCTGTAGCAGTATCAGTTCCTGTGTTACTGGAACAAGAGTAAAATGGTTTTTGAACTCATCTTACCCAACAAGCAACACTGTGACTGCATCACCCCGGTCACAAGGAGGCATCCCATGATCTAGTAACAATTGCCAATCGCATTTTTTTATTTTCCTTTTTTTTTCAAACCAGCTGCCTTGACTGCTTGCAGCTTTCCTCACAGATGTAGCTGTCACCCTCTCTGACCTCTGCTCCGTGGTCTTTCCCTATTTATAGAGTCTAGGCGAATGTGAACATCTTCTAACATGTTATTTCGTATAACATCATTGCATCCATATTCTCTTTATTTTTATGTCTCATTGATCCCTGGTCACATTTCTAACCTCAGAAGTCATCACATGTCTCATCTTTTTAATTTTTGTTTCCCTGGGCTATCAGTTAAATTGGATTGGGATGAGACTTTCTTCTGTGTTTTTAATTCTATGAAGTATTTTAAGATATGATTTGTGAGAAGGAAAAAAAACAGTATGTGAAATACATCTGTTTCTATCCTTTACACTTGGATTTCTAGTTGGAATGTAATCTTATATTTTGCTGATTAGAAAAACCCATGATTTTATTAGTCACTGTAGTGCTGCTAACCTCAAGCACTCAAACACTGAGCAATACCCCAAAAGTCCTGCAGTGAAGCTGAAAACCATGAAATCTAAAAATATATATACATGAGGACACTTCATTTCCTGGGCTAAAGTCTTTAGGGCATATTGAGGTCAAAATTTGAGACTTTTTGAGTAAACAGGAAGACTATAAATAAATCTCTTTTAACACAAGTTTATCTATCTCCTTCCTTTTAGGAGCATGGACAATGAGAATCATACTACTCACGGTAGCATAATAAAAGCTGCAATAATGCCATTTTCTTGTTTGTAGGGTGAACAATTTGATAGTTTTTTGTCTGTGTGGGGTTTTTTTGTTTGCTTTTTTTTTTTTTTTTTGTTTTTTTTTTTTATTTTTTTTTTATTATGGGCTCTATTCCAAGGACGAACATCACCATTCCTTCCTTCCGTCCAACTTCCAACCATTCCCTTTTCCCAATCTATGGAGATCTGTGGGNCCAGAATTTATGTTGAACCAGGCTTTATCTATTTCAACTGTGATGGACCTTAGGTCATGTTCCAAAGGTGGAGAATAAACCCACAGAGAAAAATTGTTTCAGACAGAGGAAAAAGGAAAATAAATGCTCTCTGTAGCAGTAGAGGGTTTTATCTGTGGAGATGAGACTCAACAGTACAGCCATGCAGTGGCACAAAAGATAAGACAGATAAGGCTTAACTTCAGTAGCCTTTTTAAGGCTTTACTACTTGGAGAAGTAAAAAGTGAAGGAAAAAAGGAAAGGGTGGGAAAACCTAACATGAAGTAGGGGAGTGTCATTTTAAAAGGCAGAAGATTTGGTCTGTGCATTATTTTCCACCACCTCAAGCTCTAGTCATTATAATTTGCTGATACGCTTGGATACTCAAGTTGCATATTTGGGTCTTCTGGGCAGTTTTGCTGTCTCAAGTCCAGCTTCCCCAAGCTGCATTGTCTCCCTGCACTTGAATGACAGCCAGCCAAGTGGCTGCCACCCAAACACAGCATGGAAATGATTATGAGTAGCTTTGGGATGAAAACACATGTAGTGATAGCTGTGTGGCCAGTCTGCCTTGAGTTACAGCAAAATCATTATTTTTAGAAAGTGGGAACACATTCATAGGTGTGCTTCAGCTGTAGTTGTTCTGAGTATGCAAGGACTGTTATACTCTCTCCATACCTAAGTGGGTAATAAAAAACATAGGGTCTTCAGCATAAAGGCTCAAACATTTGAGAAAATTCAGATCTGCAGAAAGCAACAGGAAGATATGTCATCCTTCTGGATGTCTTGGGACTAACCTGAGCAAACACATATCTTAATTACAATATATAGAATACTCTTGGACATCTTCATTACTCAAATGCTACTTTGATTGAATCCATTTCTTAGCCCATACTGCTACTCTGAAATAACGTTCAGCTCAGAGAACCACCATGCATGAAGGAGAAAAGTAGTGTATTTGAGCTAGAGCCACAAAATGATTTATGACTTACAGTAATGAAGCCTCATAAATCTGAATTTTTGGCCAAGCCACATTCACAATCCTGCATGAGGTGACTGGAGTCTCAAAGTGATGCCAAGAAAGTATTAAGTATCTCAGCATGAGATTCACAAGAGTGAAGTTTCTGAAGTAGGAACCATCTAGAACTGAGAAAATAAAGGAATACCTAGAACACATCCTAAATCTTTCCTCTTTTCCAAACCTGCAGAAAGCACCCCTTGAGTTAGAGGTACTCCTGAACATAGGTACCATTACATGTCCTTCAAAAAGACAAGCAGAATTATTCTTTTTTTTTTTTTTGTCCAATTGAAGGCAATTGCCCCACAATGACTCCTCCCTCACCTCACACTTCAACCCCAGGTACAAATCTGAGCCTTCTCATCGACCTGGACATGGAAGAGACAGGCTCAAATTCTCCCCTCTGTCTGAGGACATTTCAAACCAATCCTCCAGCTTCTCTGGAGGGCATCAGCACTCATGAACAAGTTACATTCTCCATTCTTCTGGCTGAAAATGCTCTATTGCTCAAGAATTAACAAACAAATCAAGATGCATTGGAATAGCAACAGCAAAAAGTAAGAGTGATTCTTCATCCTAGTGCATCACAGGAAGGGAAAGTTGTCAGGTGCCTGTTGCAGTCCCAATGTCAAACCCTGCTACAGCATTTCATCCAGTTCCTGCTTCAAGTAAAATGTATTTACCATTATGAATTTGCATTGCATTTGCCATATAAACAAAGAATCCATTCAGTTTTCTTTTTTAAAAAAAATTCATTTTCCATATAAGGAAACAGGCACAAGTACAGCAACTTGTAGTAACAGCATGGAAAAAACCACAGAAGTCACCTACATCTAACTCCCTCACTCTTGCTATCAATGAGCCAATATTTGAAAATACACAATAAAAATATCCAGTAACAATTGACAGCATATAGCTCAGGTCCTACAATGAGGATCCCCCTCTGGCCACACATGGTTTTAAGGGACTGCTGCTTTCTTTTTTAACCATCACTTTGTAATACAAACCAACCAAATACAACATAAAATCTGGCTTAAATACAGTGGTTAAGAATAAGGAATTTTCAAAACACTAAAATTCAAATGAATGTTTTACCCAAATAATTAATCTTTTTTTCTTTTAATGTAGTCAAGGATATTTTCATAAATATAACCTAGCTTCTTAAAAACCTGAGGATATATTGTGGTTTGTTTCTATTTCATATTTGGAAAATAACAAGCCATCTAAGAGCAAAAGACTTATTGGATTTTTTCAGACCGAATACAATCTTGAATTAGCTGATTAAAGCTGGAAACAGACATTCTGACCTCAGTATGACTAAAACACCCTGCAAGTTATATAGTGAAAGGCTGCTGGCTCTAGGTAGTGCTTGTTAAAAGTGTTCTGTTCTTTCCATAAAAACATAAGTCAATTTTCAGTATATGGTTTCAATTTGCTCAAATCTCTGTATAAATTATATTTTATTTTTCCTGGGGAAAATATACTTGAATATCACGTCAAAAAAAGTTGACTTTTTTTATTCTTTTCAATTCTTTACCCCACCCTTCTCAGTGGAGTTACAGTTTTTCCTTTTGTATTTCCAAGTCAATGGCATTCAAATACAGGCTTCTCTTTGTTGCCATTTTTTATGTGTAGCAGCGTCTCCCAGGAGCAGTAATAATCCTCGTTAGCCCTTGCACAGGTCCTAATCAAAAGGAGCAAATTATTTAGGCTTATCCTTCATGGCTCTCACACTTTTCCCCATAAAATATCAGAATATCTCAAGGATCAGGAGATAAGCAGGTCTTTACTCTTAGTCTGCTCTTAGTTCCTCACATCCGGATCTCCTCCTTCAGCACGATGCTGAGAGTTCTTACCCTAAACCCCACAAATTCTTGAGTAAACCCATTTATATGAATGAGCCTCCTGAGGTGCAGAAAGTTAAATATGTGCTTAAGTGCTTTCCTGGATAACAGCTGAAACACTCAGCACTATGTGAGACTAAGATCTGGGTAATTTCCTATATTTTTTATGCCTACAGAAAATGGCCTAATTCCTTTATATAACAGAACAAGGATTAACAGAAGGTCTTCTGTCTAAACTAGGAAGTTTAGGAGGAAATGGATGAGGAAGGAAACATGATCAGCATTTTTCCAAAGTTAATATTTTTAAAATTATTTAAAAAAAAAAAGGCATGATGGCAGATTGTGTCTAGTTAGTAATAGGTCCAAATCAGAAATCTCTCATAATTTTAGGGTATGTTTGTTTAAGCTGTATAAGAAAAGTAATGCTAACTCCAAGGGTTTGGAGAGAAATATTCATGAAGTGAGAAGTTTAGTTTGGAAATACGACCATGTAACACTCTTTCATTAAATAAATAAACACTTTTGACTTAAAAATTTTGCCTTACTCAGTCCTCCAGTCGTGTTCATTTTTGCAGAATTGGATGTGATGTGTCAGCCTGTGGTCACAGAGTACATTAGGGAAAAGGTGCTGAAGGTAGAAATCCAAAGCCTTTAGACCACTCACCACCAGTCAGAGAAAGTCCTCTGCTCTGTGTTAAGGGGCTGTCATGAGCATGAAACCAGAAATTCAATTCATTCAGATGTCAGGTGTCTGTATTTTTCACTCACTTGTAAGGGAGGTGTAGCAGTCCTGATACCTGTCTCTGTTCAGCATGAGATTTCAGGGCACAATCACTGTAAAAAGGGGACAGGAGGGAAAAGAAACAAGGCTTCCCATAAGCAAACTTAATTACCTCAGAAATACAAGAAAAGCTTGGTACGTGAGGGAACAGCATCTAGAGACCTGATTCTGCCCACACAGAGGGCCTGCTTTTCCACTTCCTTATGCTTTATAAAGTCATGCCTATGTGAAGAAATTAGAAATTTGTTTCTCATGCTGGCAGCATTTTACACTCACTTTTCAGAGGTAAATGATGGCTCATGACTGAATAGAGAATGGAGTGTGCATGTCTGGGCCTGTGCTTCTGCTTGGAAAAACAGAAGATGTTCAAAAGTTTTGTCATCTCAGTAAGAGTCCAAGGCAATGATTAGATATCTGTGTTCTTAATCTCTTTCATGTAGGTAGGTAAGTGTGTGTATGTATATTTATGGAGAGGGAAAGAGACAAAAGATTATTTCTAACTGAGGACTTGATCATCTGTCAAGTAGAAAAATACTCATTGACCTCAGCAGTGAAGTATCGGGATCAAACTTTTTGACAATCACATTTAGAAAATATGGGTTTTTAATAAATGGAAAATTATTTTACACATACATCTCTGCCTCTGTAATATTGTAGTTCTTGCTGTTTTTTTAAATTGACTATCATGCCCACCAACTTCTTTTGATATTTGTGTACTCAGAATGTAATGCTTGGTGACATTTTCCAAGATGTTGCAGGGTCCTGCTCCTAAAAAAATAAAGGGAAAAAGGAAGAGCTTTTTCTGTGACTTAATTTCCTTTTAATAAACATGTAGCACCCATGAAAAGGAGAAGACTTGTCTTTTCTAGTTTATTTGAGGAAAGTAAATCCATGTTTACAGCAGTGCATTCATTGTACATTTTGCTAGGAAGGTACAGAAATATCTGCAAAAAATTTTCTGGAACCACTGAGAAATTCCAGGCTGTTTTCTGTCTGGTTTTGTGTGTGGCCACTGTGCTGAGCAGGCTGAAATCCCACTTCCGTTATTTGGTGGTGATTCAAAGCCAGGCTGCACCATGAATGACCTCTTTAGTGTAGAAATGCCCCTTCATAAGATACCTAAAACTTGAGTCTCCCAACTGTCTCAGCCAACCATTCTGTTATTTCACAAATAATTACCTGATCTGAGGATTCTGGCAGGGGAAAAGACTGAGACGGTCACATCTGTGGGTATTACAAAGGAAATTATAGTGGAAGAGTAAGGTGTTTGAGTCACATTGGAAATTACTGTACCTGACCTATTTAAATCTTCTAAAAATTCTCCCCTCTCATGGAATTTTTTTAATACAGAAATAATTCAATATGCAAAAGTAGGTAAATAATTAATGGAAGCTGATTAAGTAATTCTTATCTGAACTGATTTACCTCTACCAAGTCAACCCACCACATACCTTGACACAACAGTGGTTCTGCATTAATCAGCTTCTGCCTCTGGACAATTGTTCAGAAAGTGGAATCCATTATTACAGCACAGGGAAATGTTGCAAACTATTAGTGACTCTTTACTCATAAATTAAATATAATGTGCCAATACCATTCCTAATGTAAGCCCCTTAATGCTAGGATTAATTTGATGATGTGTTTATGTGCTGAGGAATCTAGGCAATGAGAGAAAAAAAAAAAAAGAGGGCAATGCCAAACTTGGTGTCAATACCACATCAGAACACTTTCTAGAGATTGTCCACAATGGTTTACTTTTGAGAAATTATTACTCCAACAACTCTGCCAAGTCTGAGCAGAGCAAAAATTATGTGTTACAGATGCGTAAATTAGACCAGAGATGAGTAAGATTTATGTACCTGGGGTGCTATTCTTACACCTATTAAGATTATTGACTTTGGAAATGTGCTTTAGAGGAGATACTCTGTGTCCTAGTCACAAAGTGGCCTGTGCTGTTGTTCCAGATGGCTCCTGTTCTCTCACCACCTATCCGTCCCCCTCTCAGCCAGCTGCTATAGCCCTCAGCCCAGTGCTGGACAAGATCTGCAGCATCTTAAATTAACCCCAGGCTGGCTCCTGCAATGTTTTGCATAAGTCACATTGAGAAGACATCAGGCATTTCCCATTCAGTTTACAATTTGTCAACAAACAGATCATGTACAGGACTTTGTAAACACAGAAAGCAACTGTTCTTCAAATCTGATGTCTAATGACTTCCCCATCTGTTGGCTGGAAGTCAAGGGCTGTTTAAACAGCGCTTAGCACAACGTGTAGAAAGCACAAACACCACCCATAAACTGTCCCTGGTAACTTATCAAACACTTTATCCACATAAACAGCTGTTTCAGAAACCCACATTCACAAAATGTTGATTATAGTACCTGGACCTTTTTCTGTATACAAAAGTCTACCAGTTAAAATCTTAAGGAAATGTAAAGGAAAGAGCACTCAAGGACTGCGCAGGGCTTCCACATCTGCCAGTTACCACTGAGCTGTGGTTTATTTCTGAAAGTGCCACAGGAAGTTCTTGTAGCTGATAAAAACTGAGGATTATCAAGTACTGAGCAAAAGGTGGCACAAGTCAAGGAAAATGTCACAAGAGTTCAATCCTGCTGCACTCCTGTATCCCTCTAGAAAATACGTACGTGATGGTAAAAAGCTCAAGAAGAGCCACTGCTGGCTTCCTGCACTCATAACGTTTGTTGCAGGATGGAGTGTATTAACAAGGGTTCAATGGCATTGCAGGAAGTCAGAATCATTCACTGTCTTGGAGGTTATTGCAAATCCAAAACCAAGATCCAGATGAGCTGTTGGTGAAGTTTTATTTGCTTCTCTAACTATAAACACAACATTTTGTGAACTGTCTGCTATGCAAAGCTGATACATGTTCTCCTCAACTCCCAAGTCTTACTTCTGAAAGCATCAGACATCACATAAGACATTTCAGTTCTGTAACTCTGTGTATAACACCCATTTCTAAAAACAAAAAACCAAACAGGCTCAGGAACATTTGTTTTATTTTGAAAAGATACTGTGTTTTTTTCCGATGAGATTAACTTTTCCAATAAAGGGGTCAGAAAGCTGAAAGATGTGCGTGTTTGTTTCTAGTCAATGTTGTGAAACTGCCCCTCCAAACTACCACAGATCAACTCTCAAGAAGTTGCACAACAGTGCTTGTTTTGAGCTGGAAAGATCTTTTTCAGATGAGCAGAAAAAGATACCAGAAGATGTAAAACTAACCAGGACAAACAAAAATGCATCTAAGCAACCACAGCCAAAGCTCTCATCCAATGTGCATGAAGCCAGTTCTTGTGACAGATGCAAAGGAATGCAAAGACATCTTCCATTTCGTGCAGGGTGTTTGAGTATATGCTGGAAAAATTAGGCAATGTGCTAAGAAAACTTAAAATATTCCAATGTGCAAAAGAAGAATGAGTTCAGAATAAAGCTCAGTTGTTTGCATATTTGATTCCAAAAGTTCTAGCTATCTCCACCCATGTACTAATGTGCTTTCCAGGTAAAATAGATCTGCACAATACCTCTAATAACCTTCATGGAGCCAGATGAACTCCTTTCCCTGTCATAGGCAGCACTAACACCAGAAATGTACATGTGTAACCTATGGCCAGAAATTACATATTCTGCCCTTTGATGCCCAGGCAGATCGAAAGGAATAAGCCAGAACATTAGATATTTTTCCTTTCCGTTCAAGCTAAATTATATTTGCTTTTAAAATAAACTCTTTGGTTTTTTTCAGAAACACTGCAATCCAATAGGGCAAAACAATGTTAGGAGGGCATTAAACACAATATGACGCCCTTGGAGAAGCACCACAGAAATGACCATTTGCTGGTCCAGCCTCACTGAATAGATCATTGCCAGAATAAGCTGCAGAAGCCTGACAAATCTTCTCACACAGTGCAACCATCCCACAATGCTTCCCCCTCACAGCAAAACTTTCATTCGAAGTCAACTATTTTTCACCAGTTATAAAAGAGGAGATAATCCTTTTATCTTTCAAACATGGCGCGATTATCATAGTATCTCAAAGGAAAATAACCAAAATCAGGGAGGGCAAATAAACTCTCTGTGTTGTTTCCGACTCAGTTTATTTTGAAGCAGAAAAATTATTTTTCTGTATTTGGTTACACCTGCCCTTGTAGCTGCAAGGTGGCAGGTGTAAGGGTGGCCTCAAAGCAAGGATCAAGGCCAATTTCCTTCTACATCTATATTATTTATGTATTTTTGTGTGCATTCACACATTTTATGGATAGAATCATAGAATCAATTGGAAATCAATGGAAGAGACCTCTAAGATCACTGAGTACAACTGCTAAGACAGTAATGCCAAGGCCACCATGAAAGCATATCCTGTCTCCACTTCCGACCTTGTAAGAAAGCACCCAAGCCTTCTTGTAGCACTTTTCTTTTGTTCTAAAACCTGTGACGAAAAATGAGGAAAATCTGTAGAATTTACAACTTTTCTTCCTTTAAGGAAATGTGACGATGGCAATGGATGTATTAGATAGATACAAATCTAATTTCTGCAGAGCACATCTGGAAGGGGAGAGATCTACAACCATGGAATCAATGCAACAGCGGCAGTAGTTTTTTAAAACCTCAGACATGTAATGCAAGTTCATGGCAAGCAGCTAAGGTTCATATGACCCATTAGTCTTTGAATGATTTTATTTTTCTAGGCCTTTGAAGAGCTTCTATTCATCGCTGACTCTACAGCCAGTTATTGTCGTTGCTGGAGGCTCTTTTCAGTAAGAGCATCTCATCATGAACTCTTTGCTCATTTTATTGAAGGGTATTTTTTGTAGCTCATCTCATGGAAAAACTCCATTAAATGTTTTTAAACCATCCTTGGGAAGAATATCTTTTGCCCTGAGGACACATCACTGGAGTTAGGGAAAAAGAGCTCCAGATTTGTAGCTTCATTCAGAGTCCCACACACTGCATCCTTCTATGGGGTCCACATTACAGAAACCACAGAACAGCAATTCACTGGCATGCTTTTAATTATGTATATTTTTTACTTTACTTTGTGGTTTTCTTGTAGCTTTTACTTCTGTGACATCACTTTTTTTACATTAAAAGTCAGAGACAGAAGGGGAAGCAGACCCAATCTGCCAGAAATGTTGGGAATGATTTTTCATATTAATTCCAGAGTTTGCAACCTCTTTTCCTATACAGTTCCTAATGATGAAACATAGTGCTCTGCCTCCCTCCCAGACTTTTGAGTTTTGTCTCTGGACTGTGCATCTGTGCACTTTCTAGCACAGCCAGTTCTAACAGCGTTAGGCACATCAACAAACAGATTAAATGATGTGTTGTCCCTAGGAACTGATTGCTTGATGCCTGAAAAAAAAAAAAAAAGGAAAAAAGAAAAAAAAAGAGCTTTTGTACCCTTATGTTAATTTTACTTACAGAGTAACCCATAATGAAAATCCTGTATTTTTTTGCTGTGCAAAAGGAAAACTCAGCATAGTGGCATACAAGGTAGTTCACACAATCTTCACCCAAAGAGTTGTTCCTGAACTTACTCCTTCTTTTACCTGCATTCTGGCTGACAAAGGAGTGTGTCAGACAGGTTTGATTCACATGTAATGAAAACCTGAATAGCTGCGGTTGCAGTGAAACTTTGAAACTGTGTAAATACCAAGTGTGGTTCCCATCACACATAAAAGAAAACAAACTGAACCCTATCTGGAAAATCTCTCTCTTGCAGTGCTTGAAGAAAGAACATCATGTCACAATGATTCACTGTTACATGCTGATTTTGAGTGAATGCTGGAGAGCACACGAGCAAAACCCCATTATCTCCGTACCAGAGCACTGCAAAGGCAAGGGGCGGGCGATGCTATTAAGGCCCACACACAATGCCCCGGGACCTACAAAGGGCATCCCAGTCCATGCACTGCCTGCGTCCCCCACAGAGACTTGGGGCCCAGCATGTCCCCCAGCTATTTCATCATATCTGCCATTAGTAAGTTCTCTGAGCCAAAAAAACCCATTTTTTCCTACTCTTTGTGATACAACATGAGGTTTCCTTGCTTGTTTTATGTTCCAGGAGACAAATGATGGGGAAAACATTTCTGAAGCTCTTTCATTTGTCAATGACAAATGCAGAGATTTATATGAAACACCAGCAAAATGGAAATATTGACTCTGAGCCTTCAGTTCAGATGAAAAGTGCTACCTAGGTGAAGAGTGTCATTATTGTAATGAATCAACTGCACACACGTCACAGGCGTAACCAAGTAATATTTAGTGCCAGTAACCTTTACAATAATCATAGTTTCCAATAAGGACTTTTTAGTTAACCATCAAACTCTAGGGGTGAGATTTCAAGAGCTGTCTAAGTAAATTTGGTGCCAGCTCAGATGGAAAATTGCTGAAAGATGGGTGCTGACTTCCACAGGGCCCTTGAAAAAAGGCTCATCTTGCATTAATTGAAAGTGGGGAGGAAACAGAAATTCAATATACTGTCACAGCAAAAGCAGGGGAAAGAACATGGCATATTAAGCAACTTCGAAGGAAAAGTTCTGTGTCACTGAAATACAAATTGCTGCAGAATCTTGTTATTTACTGGCATTCTACTTTGCTTCACTGCCAGGAGACAGCAGGAATTAAAAAAGATGGTCTGCAATGTCTCAAAGTCTTCCTTTCTTTTCTACAGAGCCCCTAGTGGCAAACTCCATTCAACCACAACCCTATCTCCAGGACTGTTCAACATCTGTGCATCTGTGTAAAGGGAGGAGAGAGAAGATGCCGCAGGGATGGGACCAGGAGAACAGCAGAGCACTCTGCTGCTCGAGGTCCTCTCTGCCTCACATTCCAACATCACTGTTGGTACTTCTCAGCACACACCTGGAGGGAAAACAGGCTAAAATGTCGACTAGAGAGATCAGGGTGATGCTGATGAGGTACATTTCAAGCAAAACAAATGTTTTCCACAGCATCACCTACTATTTGGGCATCCATCCTCAGGCTGTTCAGTATATCTTCTGTGCACCTTGTGCTTCTGGAAGTATCATTTCATGACAGGGTAGAAAACACTGATTTCCTGATCTGAAACAGGATTTAATCTTGCCTGAGTCCAGACACTGATCCACGCCTGGTAAGGAAAGCTTTTTTACCCCCCTATGACCTTTACTGTCACAGCTCTATCATTGGAACCTGCTGCGTTTGGGATTTTTAAACAGTTGAGAGAGCAACAGAAGTCACCATTGGAGCCACAGGAGGCTTCCATCCTCTGCACTTGCTTTTTATGCACTGCACTGACACTGAATGTTGTCTTCACACCCCAAATCCTCCCAGGATTTCACTCTACTTGGCAGTTCCTTCCCCCCTCACTAAGGAGAGACCAAAGATATCTACTTTCCTGTGAAAACAGCAGAGAATGGGGACAGCATTTCCTAGGGAGGGCTGGAAACTGCTGAGGAACCACACCCAGCAGGAAGTTTACCCCAGTGAGAACTCAAGTCACACCAACCTACCAAAGCCACCACGTTTCAATGAGCAGATGGAGGGTTGAGTGAGGGTATTACTGCTCCATCTGGGTTTGAATACTTAGGAGGTCAAATACCACAATGAAAGAGGTTGCCCAAATAAACTGGCATTGGGGCAGAGACTTTCATTTGACTCACTTATACTTAATAAATGGGAATAAATGCAGGTAAGCATAATGCCATGGATAAGGCTCTGCACTTACACTGTGCTTACTTCTAAAAATTCAGTGATGGCAGTGAGCTACAGCATCTTTACTCAACTCCAAAGACCATTTTTCACTTCTGAAAAGCATACAGGACCTGACATATGGTAAAAATAAGCCCTGTAGTAGCAATTTCAAGACTTCCACAACACCATAATGACAGGACAAGGGGTAATGAATTTATACTGAAAGAAATAAGTTTTAGATTGGCTACAAGGAAGAAATTCTTGAGAGTGAGGGTGGTGAGGCACTGGCACAGGTTGCCTCATCCCTGGAAGTGCTCAAGGTCAGGTTGGATAGGGCTTGAAGCAGTCTGGTCTAGTGGAAGGTGTCCCTGCCCATGGTAGGGGGTTGAAACAAGATGATCTTTAAGGTCCCTTCCAACCCAAACCATTCTGTGAAAAATAAAAATTTATCCTAAAATATTATTACTATAATTATTCAATTTTTTTCATCTTACTGAACCGTCTTGTGAGCCTCCAAATTAAATTTGTGGTAGAACAGTGGGCTAGTAAGGCTTATGCCCAGTTTTTGTCAGGAAACAGCTGACTTGCAAGACAAAATATTTCATGGGAATCTTTGAGAAGGTGCCAACCCTCACAATTATACTTGACCTTTCTCTTGCACGCAGCTTCTCAGCACACTCTAGCAAATGCTGCAGCTTTGCACAGGAGGAGCTGAGAAAGCTAATGATGAACATGACTGTGTTTTCAGTACTCCTTTCATTTCATGATCATTTATTTCTTTCTATTTTTATATTATTCTTGTTGAACATCCAATTTTCCCACTTAGTAGGAGCCTGCAGTAGAAGTGATCTGGTGCCAGGGAGTGGAGAGAGATGATGAGGTGCAGCAACTTCTTCAGATTGACAGACTGCAATTAGAAGATACTAGATACTATAGAACCCCGATTTAAATTATGATAGAAAGATTTATCCATTGCTGAAATTTAAAGAACAGGTAAATATAAATTGTTTTGCAACTGGTTTCTCTCTTATGAAATAGCACTTGATTAGGTTGAAGGCAGCTGCTACTCAAAGAAAATTACTCTCCCCTCCAAGTTCAGCATCAGGTTTTGACCTGGGTTTTGACCCAGAGGTCACAAGAAGGTGGCAGATGTTCAATGTGATGAAAGGGGGGCTGCACTGCAAAACCAGAGAGCTGTTTTTGCTGTCACAACTACACAATTTCCACTTTTTCATCCCTTCAGTGATGCCATGACACCAATGCAAAGCTTGACCTTGCTCAGAGCATTTGAAATCCCAGTGCTCGTGGGCTGCTACAGCCTGGAAAAGGGAGTGAAAAGGGCTTACAAGGTGACAAGAACCATGTCAGAAACCCCAGAGGGCCTCATTTAGGTAAGGGCAACTTTTCAGCTGGAAAATAAACCCTGCAAGTACGAACCTGCAGCCTTTGTGAATTACCCTACATATGGTGAATCCAGGACCATAAAATCCCCCAAAATTTTCTGTATGAGTGAGGTCTCTGGAAAGGCCTCTGCTGCAAGAAGAGAAAATTAGTCCACAAGAAAGAAGTGTAAGAAAGAAAGCTGACTAAGGTTTTTTTTCATTAGGAATATCAGGACTCTCAAGAAACCTCAAACGACTGTCTGTATTTTATTTTAGCTGCATCTACTGATACATGTTGATTGCAGGGAACAATTTCCATGCACTTTCCAAAAGTTTAGCTGTCTATACATTTACACATAATATACCAATATCCTGTAATAAGGAAAGATTGGCAGCTGAGTTTGAAAGAGTAGATCAGGACTTGAGATCCAACATTTGCAACAATCTGACTGTAGGATTTTAAAAAAATTTGCTTTTTTTGCAAATGGTTCTTATTTCTGGAGCCAAAAATTATTGTAAAAGAATCACGTTAGTAATCAGGAGTCCAGAGAAGCTTATTCAGCTTATTTTACTGCTTGTGTTGATTACACTGCCTTTTGTCCCCAGCCAGCAGTGGGAAGTGCTTTATCATCTTCTGGTTTGGAAAAAGACCCAAGCAGCTAATGTAAAAAAAATATATTTTCTCCCAGTAGCTGCAGCATGATTAATTTTCCACCCTACAAGATCACTGTGAGTTTGAAAGCACCCTGGAGCTTTATATGCTACATTATAGTCATCAAGGATCATAAAGCATCTTCTTCCTTCCGCACCACTAGCACTTCAGAGAGCTAGCATGGTTGAGTGGAATGAGCAAAGAGTTGAAAATCAGGAAATTTTTATTATGAACCTAAAACAGCTTGTGTCTTGCCTTTGGCCTTAGTTACATATTGCTGGACACAGTTCTCTCAAGCACTGCAGTCCTAAACTCCAGCTAAAAATATTGAAGATTCCTGATCATATGACCCAGTCCTTGATATCTGCATTATAAAATGCTGATAATGATACCAGTGTTTGTCATCATGGATATTGGGGTTTATTGATGAAGAGCAGTAGGTAACAGCAAAACATTTTAATTACGGTCAGTAAATCATTTTCCAAAGAAAAATTACTCATTATACTTTTTCCACATCATTCCCCACAGATAAGTACATGGAGGAAATCCTGCACATTACATTTCCCCTGTTGCTACAGAGAAAGTTGACCTGGGGACAGCTGCCTTTTACACATCACTAGGACACTCCAATCCCAGCAGCAGTGAGTGAGAACTCTGGGATTTAGGCTGCCTCTCAGCCTAAGTGTGGTCATGCCTGGGGGTATTTAGAGGTACCTAAGTCTCCCAAAACAATAACAGACGTGATTACTGTAAGAGTTTTTATGCTTATCCAAAAGCAATTCAACTTTTACATCAATCTGCAACTCTTCCATCTCTTGGGTTAGGCAGCTGCCAAATGGAAACACACCTGGGACTGAGAGGGACAGGCTGTGGCAGGGCCAGCAGGAGCATCACCTTTACTGCTGCCACCCTGGGAATAAGCCAGAGAAAAGGTGTGTCCAGATTGCATCACATTGATGATACTGCCCTTGAGTGGCCTCCAGGATGATCCTCAAAGGAGCAGTCCCTACTGGGGAATGTGCAGAAGAGAGAACATCAGGGAGAAGAGTCCACACCTGTATTTAGGGACCTGCCTGTTTTGGAGCAGGACAACACATTCGCTGTCCTTCACCACTGTGGACAGACACACTGAAGCCATCAGGACTACTCACAGAAGCAGAAATTAGACAAGACTTATCAATATTAACATCCTGATATTGATTTAAGTCAGTTCTGCCTGCAGCTGTGCTAGAAAGAAACAGATGTACAAATATATTCAGGACATGACCTTCAACATTAATTTTTAGAAAATGTGTTTCTCCTTAGCATCTTCTGGTTCTGTGCGCATGAATTAATTATACTTCAGACATTCTGTCAGGTGACACTTTAGGAATTTTGTACAAAGAATTAATTCCTGTTTTTCAGGATGGTTTCCTTTAAATAATTAAAAAAAAAAAAGGCAAGTCATCTGAAGCTAAGTTTAAATTTCATCTGCATCTTTTTAAAATGCCCTTATACTGGATTTTTCCTCTTTTATTTTTACTCACATAATTTTCCCCCTTTTATTTTTACTCACATAATTTTTCCCATCCTTTCCTTCCATCCTCCTTCCTCTCCACATGGATATTCTAGATGCCAGCAGAGATCTGTTTGGCTGTATGACTTCCAGTGAAAATGAAAAATAAAAGCCAGTAGTGTATCCCAATGTACCTTTATATAAAAAAATATTTGAGTTAAATATAGCATTAATTTTCATTTCACATATTGGCCGAATCTTGCTTGCCCCCTGCTATATGGAGTCATCCCTTCAACTTACTTTTTGCTCACTTTTTTCATTTCTGAGCTGATGAATTTAACACCTGGTACCACTTTTTCACTTAAGAATATCGATGCAAGCCACAATCCATGAGTGTTTATGTTCAGTGTCACCCTGACACTTCCAACTGAAGACAGCCTTGCATCATTTAAATAGATTCATTTTCTTGAGATGGACC
Source organism: Picathartes gymnocephalus (assembly GCA_013390045.1). NCBI lineage: Eukaryota > Metazoa > Chordata > Aves > Passeriformes > Picathartidae > Picathartes > Picathartes gymnocephalus. The sequence continues at coordinate 41,352 of WEKY01046604.1, forward strand.
CTGCTACTCATCCCTTTTCCAGCTGGACAGAGTAATCAGGTTGTCTCACACCAGCCAACAGAGAGTTTAATCCTCAAACTCTCAATCTTCCTTAAATCTGTCTGCAGAGAGCCACTGCAAGAAATTCTTTGTCATTTATGTCATATCTTGTAAAATCTATTGAGCCTACTTTGAGCATGTGTCTGTTTTGACTTTTTCTGAAGAACAAACTCTGGAGAGAAAATCTGAGCCCTAACATTTATCTTTCCATGCATTCAGATAGGAGGTTGTGAAAGGCTCTTCCTCATGGGGATATTTTCCAGTGAGTCAGCCTTGCTTTCTCTGGATTGACAGGCTCTGACAGCAAAGTATTAATACTGTCTTGCAGTATTAGTCAACTGGACTCCAGCTGAGAGCTGAATAAAAAGACAGACCTTCATCCTAAAACTGATTCCCAGGCAAGGCTCTCATTAAAGAAAAACAAGACCTTTTCCTGAGTAATCAAAAGGGACTAAGAAAATTAAGCAAGATTTCAGGTGTTTCTGAGTACATAGGGAACTGATAGTTGGGCCCACAAAGTTTCTCCAAAACCAATTCCAAACCTAATTTGGGTTTAAAATATATTATGATAAACAGAACAGTTGCACTGTTTTTGATAAACCTGAGCAGTCAAAAATCTATAGTTCGTTCTGCTTCATGGTCAAAGGTGGTTCACAGCAAGAGTTGGCCAAAAAAAATGCTGAAACATCCTTTTCCTTATTTTTGTCATGGTAGCACAACTCAGATAAATGAAACAACTAAGTTGAAACCTATAAAAGCAGCACTCACCTCAGACTGAAAAATGAAGAAAAAGAAAAGGAAATTATTTTACTTTCTAATCGTCATTCATGCTGGATTTTTACCAGATCCATACTAAAGTAATTTTGCTCTAAACAATTCCTATATTTCGTATCAAACTTCTTTCTGAAAATGTCTACCATCTAGTTGTCATACAAACCTCTTCATTACAGATTCAATTCTGGTATTTAAACTGGAAACATAGTGTCATAGCGTCAGATTAGTCAAAGAAGTATTTCTTAGAATCACAAAATCTGTATTGAATATTATAGCTCTTATTTCTCACAAGAAGAACTGGAGCTTCATTGAAGAGAATCGAAAAATAAGTTCTTCACATCCAAGAGCATACTCAAAAGAATGAAAGAGAGGGGGATAAAAGAGAAGGAGGAGGGGAAAGAGGCAAAGAGAATGAGAGAGAAAATTAGCAAACCTGACTGGAACAATGTAGTCACACCTGAGCTCATTCACTGAAAAATGGTCACATCTGTTGTGCTGCTTTTAGACTTGGGATTTCTGCTGGGAAAGAGCTGTGGTTGCAGGTCCCAAGAGTAAGAACTGAAGTTCAAATATCCACCAGCCAGCCAAGACACATAGCCTGCCCTAATGATAAGCTGCAAGAAGCCTTCCTCAGCAGGAGGAATGTCAGGGCAACATGCCAGGGGAAAGAGCCACCCAGTGCCTGCTGGGACCCAGAAGTGCCTTTCTGCTGGCACAGAGCAGATCCCAAACCCACGGTGAGGATCAGCAGGCAGTGGTTGTGTTCCTTCCTTGGGGTTTGCAGGGGGCAGGTGGATGATTGAGCTGAGGGTTACAGCAGCGCAGAAAGAGCTGTGGAGTTCAGATTCCCAGCCAGGAGGGACATCCCTGTCCTGGGGACATCAGGCCCAGCATCGCCAGCCTGGCAAGGGAGGGGATTGTCCTGCTCTGCTCTGGGCTGGGGCAGCCTCACCTCGAGTGCTGGGGGCAGCTCTGGGCACCACAATGTAAGAAAAACATTAAATTATCAGAGAGTGTCCAAAGGAGGGCAACAAAGATGGTGAAGGGCCCTGAGGGGAAGCCGTGTGAGGAGAGGCTGAGGGCACTTGGCCTGTTCAGCCTGGAGGAGACTGAGGGGAGACCTCAGTGCAGTTACAAATTCCTTGTGAGGGGAAGAGGAGGGGCAGACACTGATCTCTTCTCTCAGGTGACAGTGACAAGACCCAAGGAATGGCCTGAAGCTGTGTCAGGGGAGGTTTAGGTTGGATATCAGGAAAAGGTTCTTCCCCCAGAGGGTGGCTGGGCACTGAACAGGCTCCCCAGGGCAGTGCTCACAGCACCAGCCTGACAGGGCTCAAGGAGTGTTTGGACAATGCTCTCAGGCACAGGGTGTGACTCTGGGGGATGGTGCTGTGCAGGGCCAGGAGCTGGACTCAATGACACTTGTGGGTCCCTTCCAGCTCAGCTTATTCTGTGATTCTGTGATTCTAAGTGTGGAATCTATGGAAGTGATCCAAGCAACACTTGCATCTGTCTTATGGGCTCATATGATTCCTTTTCCTTCATGCGGACATCTCCCAGTCCTGTAGCGTTTAACCTTATATTTTCATCCACTTCTACATATATATTCCTTGAGCGGCTGAGGCAGAGAGATTAAAAGTTGCAGGGGGAAGATAGGAGGAAAGAACTGTTCCGTACTGAAGCATTGTTATTGGGTCTTCAGAAGTGCCTGGATCCATGAAAAATACAAGGATCTGTGTGCAGAGTTGCTTTCAACGGTTCCCTGCATGCTGGCTGCTTTGTGAATGCTTAACACCTTTCCAAAATATGGCTTTGAATTATTGCTGTCAGCTGGGTGGAGAGTGTCAGAGCAAGAAATCCCAAGTCTCATACTGGCACAGACCATCAGTTTCTTTCTTTCTTTTCTTTTTTCTCTCTCTCATTTTCTCTTTCTCAATGACCTTAAAATAATGTTCCAAGGAAAACAGAACCATATCTTTTGTTGGAAGAGGAGCAAAAGAATGGAAATTGACTCAATATGTTCAGTAACAACTCACAATTGAAATTCATGAAAGGTGAAATCAGACTAATTTAGACCAAAAATAAAGCTATGCCTCTTTTTTTTTTTTTTTAGCATTGAAAATTAATCACTGCCACAGCTTGAGTGTCTGCAGGATTTTTCATCACTAGTAACTAATGTTTCAACATTGAATGTCTTTTAAAAAGAAAAATAAAGTTCAAATATAAATTAAATCAGGGAAGACCTACGACCTCTGTTACACAGGATCAGATGGTCACTTTTTAGTTTTACAATCTATTAATTAGATCTTTCTATTCCGTTCTCTGGGATCACCCTTTCAATTCCACTTGATTTCCTGTAGATTTTTCTTCTCAGGCACCTAGACAGGAGGCAGGTCAATTAAAAATACCATTAACCCCTGCAAAGCTCATTTAGCTGCTACCATTTCTCATCAGATGGCAGTACAATGTCCAGAGGGAAAGCCCAAACCCAAGGAAAAAAGGCAAGCCCTGGAAAACCCTTGTGAGTACTGGGGCATCAACCACATTGTGGATCACATTTGCGGTGGCAATTACAGACAAATGTGGCTGTAGCCCATTCTCAAGCTCAAATTTTTCTCCCACCTATAAATCTGAGAACTATGTATGGCTTGAACTTCAAAAAGGAAGCCAGTCTGCACACAGATGTTAATTTACTCTTAGAGTCTACCCACATCAGGCAGAGTCCAACCTACCGATAGGTATATATGAGTAAGAAACACTTCATCCCAGTATGCTCAAATGTGATCACCCATTTTTCACTTAAAGACAGAACTTTTGCATAATTCTTGCTGACCATCCCCAGTAATCACAGATCTGTTTGTTCTGAGCTTTCACAAGAGCCTAGCTAACACCTGATTGATGTTAGCAACAAGGCTTTTCATCCAATCAAGTTTTAATGGCTCAGGAGTATTTATCTTCTGGGTTTTGGGGGGTTTTTTAAATTATTTTTAAACACCATCATTCAGCATTTGAAACCACTCCATGAAAAGTCCATATTTGAGACACCTTTCCTGTCAGAGCACACCCAGGTACCCCATTTTTCCAGGGTGCCTCCACCTTTATTATAACTAAAGGATACTACAGAAACACCCAAACCAGCTCTAAACTCATTTCTTTAGAGCCTATTGGTACTCCAGGCCAGCAGCAGTGATTTCATCTCACACACATTTTATTCTGCAATGTGACTATGAAGGAAGAACACATTCATCACCAGCCAGCCCACATCAATATAAGATTAAACTCCTAATTTGGCATGAATTACTCAGTCCCTAAAAGAGGTAAATGGTTTAAATTATTTGGGGGTTTGGTGAATAGGTCATTTAAAGAAACAGCAGCAATTACTACTGTTGTCCTTATTTCCAATTATATCCTTATTTATAGTGTTATCCTTATTTACAGGGATAATTTTTACAAATGATGACTGAATAATGCACTTTTTAAAATTAACTTGGAAATGCACTTTTTTTGCGGTAAGGGAGATTTTAATGGTGACTCAAACCTACAGCAGATCATGAGGCCAGAAAGTAATTTAAATCTTCTCCCTGTATGGGAAATATGAAACACAATATTTTGTATAATAATGCCATGCTACTCTTGCTTGTTCATCAGAGGGAGATACCAAGTGCTGCCAGGTCAGAATTGTTCCAGCAGGACAAGATTCATCTCACTTGACTGTATTTATCTCCAGTGTGAACCCTTCTATCAAAGCCAATCACCTTCAGCTCCTTTTTTGTCATTACACAGTTTTAGGACTGAGTTCATCTGCCTTATTTTAGTGGTCTTCTGTAGGGTGAATGACAACCTACAAGTGCCCATTTCTCCCCACTGGCTCTAAAAAAGCCCTTTCAACTGGCTCAGCTGCAGACATCTGCACTACAACCCTCTCCTGTTGATCAGCCTTGTGGCTGCTGTCTCCAACAATTGCCATTTTAATGGTCTCAGAGGAAATGTGCCAAAATATCTACTGGCATTAACAAAATTACTTAGGCAGCCAGTGTCAGTCACACAGCAGATGTTTGAGTGCTGCAGAAACACCATAGCTTTCTGAAGGATGTAGTTGTAGGTGGCTTAGGAAAAAAAAAGTCATTTTTTATGCAGATACTCGTTTCCATGCATCAAATATAACAAAAAATGGCTTAGGCAGTGAGTTTGGAAGAGTGGCCAATCCTACAGAAGATCTGCAAAGAACTCCCAAATTCTGGTGTTACATTCACAGAGATGTGGGTTGCACAATGGGTAGTTTTATTGAAAATAAGCCATTTTTTAAACTTGGGCTAAAAAAAGATTATGAGATATCTCCTGGTTGATTAGAATAATTGATTTATCTGGTGATTTCAGAGATATCAACTACTATATGGATGAGGAACATAATAATCTTCAAAGACTTCTCTCTGAATTTTTATATCATTATGAGTAGCTTTGAAAAGTTTCCTCAGAGTGTCTATTCAGTCATTGAAACTGTTGCTTTCTTGCACAGGTAGGAAAACAAAGAATTACAGTGCTGTTTTGGGGGGACAATTTATTATTTATCTATTTATTATTAATTATTATTTATTTTTGCCATGTTTCCTGAAGTTGTAACTACTTCAGTGTAACAATCTATCATGAAAAACTGTTTTCCCAGCTCATAAAATTCGCATTCTTCAGAGCTGGTAGCAGCTGTTTTGTAGCTGTCATACCACATAATAAGGGTAAGGTCATTCCCTGTAGCAAACTCGTAAGCCAATTTAGAGAATTTGATCTGATGCCAAATTTTAAAAGAAGAGATACCACATTATGATGAACTGTGGTGTCCAGAGTTTAATGTATTTCTTATTAAAATCAATGAGAAGTTTATTTCGACAAGGGTTGGATGGAGTTCTAATTGCATGTCGACAAATGCTCCCCATATGCCTGTTCCAGTGCTAGAACTGCTGTTGATTAGATGTCCTGACAATGTGCTCGTCAGTCCTGTGGCCAGTGAAACAATTAATTTCTATTGTCAACATTAAATTTAATTAAAACTAATTTTCATATTGAACATCAGATACTTCACCCTGATAATTTAGAGAGCAGTCCTGCTTCCAGTTCTACTACCCCAATTTTCCACATGTTTTAAGAGTGTAATTACTGGTGCTAACTGCACAATGGCCAGTGCCTCTCAAATTGTTTTCCAGACATGACAAGACTATAACAATCCTGATTACAATTCTCCTGACTCAAGAACAAGGTGCAAGGCTTTTTTCTACATCATGTTTCTTCCCTTGGCAATAATAGTAAAGAGTCTTAAAAATATTATACTGAGCTACAGGTTCAAGTGTGGGTCTTCCTGCTGGTTTTAGTGTGGGATAGATGAAGATCTAAAAGGAAAAAACACAGGAAATAATATGGAAAATCAAAGATTTTAGAACAATGAATCTCTGTTTGATGTTACTATGGGAAATGGTCACCTGAAAACTGGACTCTATATTGGCTTGAAACTTCCTAGTAAATTATTTTTTAATATATATTTCACGTTCTACTCTGGTTGGTCCATGTATCAGTGTGTGTGTGTGCATGTGGCATACATTTTTCCCAGTCGTTTTTCTCACAGCTCTTGTTTGATGGTTGATCTTTTTTCCCCCCAATGAATCATTGTTCTCTTCTTTTCATTTCTGTCTCTCTGCATTCAATTTGTCTTCTGGGTTGGGGACCACTGCTGGCTGAGGATCTGTCCTTGTGGTAACTGAGACACAGCTATTTCTGTTCTCAGCCCCTGCTGAGTCTGAGGTTTTACTGGTGTACGGATATTTGGTTTTGGGCATTGGGTTAGACCACTGAAGGAGCAGTTTGGGAGGTAAGGAATGTTGGGAACAACTTTGTGTCAGCTCTTCTGAGCTCCAGTGCCTGATTTTCAGTCTCCCTTTTACCTCACTCAGATTTTCCAAATGTAGCTGTCGATGACATGACACTCCACTATTTTAGGAGATGTCCTTGCTCTGCCCAGTTCAGAGTAATCTTTCAGGCACTTCCTTTTGGGTGCCTGTCTCCACACCAAGAAATGAGTGAAGGTAGTCTCTGCACAATTTCCCCCCAGGGTCAAATGGCCCTACACAATCAACAGAATTATGAGTGTTTATAACAGGGGAGGACCTGTCCCATGTTCCTTTCACATGTATGAGAATTATGTTTATTGACAGCACAGTCATCCATATGGAAATGGATAGGCTTTCATGAAAAAAAAAAAAAGAGTAAGGGTAAAAATTAAGACTGATCCATAAAGGAGTTAGAACAACTTCAAAAGCAGCTGCTCAGAGCTTTAAAATTATTTCACCATCCATACTGTCTGAAGGAAGTAAAATGTGACTTCAGCTATCATAAGGGATCACAAGGTGGGTTCAGCAAGAATAAAATTTGTGAGACTTGTAATTAACAATAAAATATACAAATTAATCAACAACTCTCAGTCTGGCACAATAATCAAACATCAGATACCCACAGAATCTGTGAGGTAGTCCCACTGAAAAAAAACATGAATAAAACCTCAATGAACTGAAGACCACAATGCAGACTGTATTCAGTAGAGAATTTCAATTCTTTGGCATCCTTGGTAAAGGAAACTAGAGTGTTGCTCCAAGTGTTTAATAAAGCCAGCCAGTATGGTCAAGTGTAAAGTCCAATACCTTGTTTCTGCAGTTTTAAATCTTCTCTACTTTGAAAACAAACAGTATAAATCAAACATTTTTCCTTTCTGCCCTTCCTAGGGACAATGATTCCACATCACTAGTGTTTTGTCAGTACATTTCACAGTATATACATTATTTTGGTAAAGAAATAAACATTTAGGTATTTTTTTATAGCACTATCAATAGCATTGCAAATATGTCAAGTGAGCTGGAGTGAAGAATGTCTGTAAGACAAAGCTTGCATAAAGTAAACTAAATTAAACAAAGCAGAAAAGATTGCATATGGTTCTAAGTAATGTTATTCTTCCTCTTAATCCTCAAATAGAGTCACTAAATTACACTTCCAGATTTAGTTATGATATTTACAAATGACTTAACTGTGCATTTTAAGAGGGGAAACTGGCTACAAACAGGAGTAAGCTCATAATTTCAGGTCACGCTGGTGCCAGCACAGAGCAAATGGTTATTACTGGGGTATTTTTGGCCATGGGGAATTCTCTTGCCCTAAGAACTAATCCCAGAAAAGCATATTTTTATTGCATCTTCCAAATCTGGAATTCAGGCTTTATGTAAATATACAAGACAGAAGATCTTTCTTTTTAAAAAGCTAGGAACTAGAGAAACAGCTGAGATTTGTTGAAGAATATTTCCTTTTAAATCATTTGTATGAGCAACCCAAAAACTAAAATATATTTAAAAATATGCAGATAAGAATGAACAGGAAAGTATTGTATGAAAAACATGGTATTTTGCTGGAGGCTACAAAGAATCACTTCTTCCTTCCTCCCCTAAACATAGCACCTCTAAGTACAAAAACAAAAGAAGTTCAAAAGAAGTTTACCAGTTTTGTTTCTCTATAACTGAAAACAGAAGATGCATTTCTTTTTAAGATTGTATCATTTCTGAGTTCAGTTGCCCAGTTGCTTTCCTAAATGCTTCCTCATCTTTTGATATCCATCATATTTTCAATATTTTTTGTTCCCCAAAATACTTTCATCTAACATCCGTCTCCTTTTTCTTGGTAGAGAACCACAGAGCAGACCTAGAATTTGGAAAAGGTGTAAAGAAATACACCCCAAAAACTCAGAGTCAGTACTGTGATTTACAGAAAATTAAAAACCATTAATTTTGGCAGGAGCTAAATAAAGGCTATGTCATACAGTGAACTGAGCTGGGCAACTCTCATAACGACTTTGGAGAGCAGCTAGACTCCAGAGAGCTCAGGTTAGCCAAGTATAAGTTTTATTTTAGCAGGATTTGGGTGGGTAGAGAAGGAAAAATGGCAGCAGCAGTTGTTGCTGGAACTGCTGGTGTGAACTACGATGGTAGAGTTAGAAAAATACACCATCATATCGTGGTGCCTGAAATCAGCCCCAAACAGATCCTTGCAGTGAGGTGGCAGATGTCAGCAGGAGCTGAAACACCTGAAAGCTTTATTCCTATAAACCATTTTACTGGCATTCATATTCCCATAAGAAAAACAAAAGGGGGGGGGGGGCGGGGG
>WEKY01046604.1:54255-82917 GCA_013390045.1 Picathartes gymnocephalus
GTTATTATAGCTGAAGAATGTGTCAGACTTTCCATTTTAAACTTTTTAGTCTAAAGAAACTATGACTGCTCTTTCTTTGCTGCCAAATATTTCTGCAAAATTTTCAATAAGAATAATGCTATTTATTAGTTTGAAATTTTTCTCAGGATTTCTGGCAGTGAGTGTGAGGAGATAGCTTCTCCTGCAATCCAAAAAAAAAAAATCTCTAATTTCCTGTCTCCTTATTCAGTGACTCCATTTTAGCCAAAAAATGTTAGACGGATTTCTTTTTAAGGACCTGTTGTATTAATGCAGTAGTGGATAAGAGGGATTACTTGCGAATGACTGGAATTATTTCCTTTCACTGGAAACATAATATGTTCCTTCAAGATAGTGCCAAGATTTTTCTGCCAGAGGAACGAGAAAATGGATAAGAGAATCAGCTCTCTACTCTGGTCAGACTTATTTCTTTTTAAGCAAAATATCATCCAAAATAAACCAGATCTTCTCACACTCCAGAGCATCCTCTAGATAAGAGGACTGTAGATGTAAAATAAGAAAGTTCTTGGCTAGAACTGGGGATAGGAGAAGGAACCTGAAGAACCAAGATGAGACTGTCCAAGAGATATTCACAGCAGCTGCTCCCTTGACATTTCCCACTGGCCTGACTAGAAGTCAGGATCCTCGCTTTGTGGCCCCTTACAATGTCTCCAAATGCTGCATACAACATGTCCTGCCTTCTCTTCTCTTTTTGCCTTCAGCAGGAGGAAAAAAACTGCACAAATGTAGTAAAATTTGGTCTCCCAGCTTCTCAAACTTATTGGTGAAATGACAGACAATTGCAAAATTCCATCCTAGAAGAGTAGAGTGTGTGACTCCAAGTACCTCTCACCTCATCACTCAAATTTTACCTGTTCTCAATTTCCAGCCCTTTGTTCTGCCCAAGGCAGCATAATCGAATTTCCTTTGAGTTTCAGCTGCCTATTCCACCATCAGCTCCTGTGGGACCTTGGGCAAATGGTAAAACCCAGGTTTCCAGCAAAGCTGGGAAATTCCAGCACCCTCAGAGAGCAGTAAGACAGGTCAGCTTGCTGTGGTTTGGTGAGCTCAGCCCTGAACACTTTGGCCCTGGCTAAATTTAGGCTTTGAGGCTGTCAGAACACAGAGAGGGAACAAATGCCAAGAAGCTTTGCCATGTCTTCACTATCTCCATTTACAGACAGGATATTGCAAGACCTCAATCCTATGGGAATTGGTTGTGCTGTAAGAGAACAGTAGGAAATGCACCATAGGAAGAAAGACAGACTTTGAGGTCCATTCTGGTGATGTAGAACGCTTGGGTTTGTAAATAAGTCAGAAATCTTGTGAGAATAGTCCTGGTTCTGAGGATCTCTCTGTTTTCTTTCCACTAATGCATGGAAATCCCACAAAATGGAATTTTGCCTCCTGATATTTGGACACATCCAGTTCTGGTACTACTTAGTGAGAATGATTTCTTGCTGAGCTGGGGTTTTTTTGCCAGTTAATTTGCATAAAATGCTGAGGATTAGAAGAACTCAGCTCTTGATGTACTTAGCTCATATATTTTACATAACTTTTTAAAAGGAAATAATACTTATGAAGACTGTGAGATAACACATGCCAGTTTTTCCTCTATGAAATACAACCTGTTGTCAGTATTTCCATTCAGTCTCCTTGCCTATAATCAAAGGCAGTGGGAATAAACTCTGGAAGTCTCACCTTGGGTGGATGGCCTCCAAACCTCAGTATGGCATGTCTGACATGACACATATGGAACATCCATTGCCTTTGAACCAAATCCTGCAATGAGGGCTTTTCTAGAACTGCAGACAGTGAAGCTGCCAGCAAATGGAAATGAGAGCTGGAAGTAAAGAATGAGGAAACTTCAAAAGCTCTCTTCTCTGCTCTCTCGCGTGATTACCTGGTGGCTGTGTTAGATCCTCAGCATCAGAGTGGCATGTATTAAAAGCAATCTTACACATTTGTATGAAAAAATGGACAAGGCAAAAATCCCTGTTCTAAAGGGTACTGCCCTGCAAATCTTTTCTCACATCTCCAAGACATTCGATGTCATTATATGAGCTCACATTGCCTAAAACTCATCCATAGGGTCCTGCCAAGGGTCATCTTGGATCTTCTACAACAGGTAACCTGTGCTTTAGAGAGGAAAGAGGACTTAGTGGTGGGCTGGCACCAAAACACACTTTGTTGAAAGTTGGCTGGCTTAAAAAACCATGGAGGAACCTGCCTTGGGTGGTAAAGGAATATTTTTTAAGAAGTTGTCTACAAAACCATCACTGACTCACTGGTATCCCAGTGTATTACAGTCAGGGAGCAAACTAAAATCCCTGAATCCAGAGTACAGACCTACAGCTCTACCTCCCTGGGCTAAGAGCTCACTCCTGAATAAAGCACTGTACTTGCAAGGGTCACTTTTTCCCTGCAAGCTTTACATTGGAAACCCTCATGTGTATGGCCCAAGCTAAACAGAGAGAGTTCATAAGTTTTTGGGGGTAGCATATTCCATATTTCCCCTGCAGTTTATTGGCAAATTAATTCTAATGCATTCAATTACATCATGAAGTGTAATGTAAAGATATTTCATGAAGGTTACCTTAATAGGGTGTGAAAACCTGATGAAGGGTAATTCAGAGGGATCTGCTTGGCCCATCTCCTATTTACTTGGAAACATTACTGCCTTAAAAAAACCCTTAAATATATTACTTATTTTTATGGCTCAAACCCCTTTAATTTGAAGATTTTTATGACTCCCTTACAATACACATTGATTTAAATAATGTTTTAAACTAAAACGGATCATTTACTGCCAACTGTGCTTCAGGCATATCATTGATTAGTCCAAGTGTGATAAAACAACCTTGTTTTTATTCATACTTTAAGAGAATAATAAAACCTGCATACTTGGAAATACTGAAGCAATATCTTGGCCCAGAGCTATTTAACTATGAATTATTCACATCTAGTTTGTTTTTTTTTTCTTTTACATTCATGAATCCCCAGAATAGTTTTGTAAAGTGTATCAGTAAAACCATGTTTCTAATTATTAAAGGGAGGGGGGAGGAATCAGAATGCATCATATATGTAAAGGGGTCATTTTTTATTTGTCTTTTGCAAGCCACTGTGAATCTCCTTGGAAATTAGTTATTCAGTATTCTCACTATATTTTAATTTGTGGTCCATTGGGAGAGAATATAGAGAGAGCTACTTTTTTCAAATAACTTTTGCAAAGAAACTTATTCTCACATCCTGTAACAGTGGAACTGCTTAAACATAGGGATATTTAGGGATTTCACAGAAAACTGACTGGTAGCCCACTGCCCAGAATTGGTCTGGAGTGATCAGAGGAAATTACAGAAATAGAAAGAATTTTTTTACCTCTTCATAAGAAATAGTTCCTGTAAGAGAGATAGGGTATCTATCTGGACATCACACTGCTGCAAGTGGTACTTTTTCCTTAACAGCTGCAAAATGTCATAGACAAAAATACCTTTTGTAAGTGAAAGAACCCAAACATTCATCTGACTCTTGCAATCCTTCCATCCTGTGTAACCTTTCAATGCTTCCTGCACACACCATGGCCTGAACCATGGCAGTGGAAAGAATGAGACTGAGATAAAACTTTCTTCTTCCATCACTGAATTTCAGTAGAACATCAGCAAACCAATTCATCTCAGTGCGCCTCCAGTCCCTACACAAACAGACACACACACAAGACTTTGTTTTATTTGGAACATAAACTCTTCAGTCAAGAAAACACCTTTCTCTGTATAGTACTCAGTGTAATTCTGTACTTGGTAAATACTGATTTTTTTTCCTTATACAATCACAGAAAACTGAATGGATTGGAAGGACATCATCTACCCCAAAAAAAGAGCAGGTCCAGATAAATTAGCCCATACAGGCACTTGTTGAGTTTTGCAATATCTAAAGTTGGTGTTTACAAACCTCTTTATATCTGTACTCCTGAGTGATCCACCTCAAGGTGAAAACCTTACTCCTTTTATCTCATCAGAATTTCTTCTTGTTCAGCCCAAGTCCATGGCCACAGGACTCCAGGTTTGTCCTCTCCGTACTCTCAAATTGGTTGCAGTAAGATCTCCCTTTGCCATCTCTCTTTCTGCTCACACTTCATGTAATCCAGCCCCTTGACCATCCAGGTAAGATGAGGTCTCAAAGCCTCCTGATGTTTAACTGAAGGATTTCCTCTACTTCAAATATACTGGTGACCTGGGCCTCAGAATTGAGTACAACTGCCAGAGTTGCACACCAAGAGTGATGCAGTGTCTCTGTGGCTGCCACACCCGTGGAATGCACTGAGCCTTCAGCAGTAAAAGACAGAGGACACAATAATTAAGGGTTACTGGAGGAAGGGGAAAGAAGCAGACAGCAAGTAAGAGTCTTAAATGCTGATTTCCAACTTGAAAGCAACATCTCCAGACATCCACAGCAAATTAAATGGTCCTGTGAAACAGTAACCCAGAATTACAGAGAATTGATGAATACTCAAACACCAAAAATTCAGTAATCACAAAGTGCCAATGTATGCCTTCCAGTCTTACAAATAATAAAATTTCAGACAAAATTTTATCACAAAAAGGCATTAGTAGACTGTGTGGAGCCTCAAATGCATCTATGCTGAGATTTGCAGTAGTCACAGTTCTTCCTAGGACTTAGAAATTTATCTGAATGTTTGTTACTGAAGACACTTAAGAGTTTTCAATGTCTGAAAAATGCCGAGAAACTCAGCACAGAGCTTGCAACAATGAAAAATGAGAAGAATCCAAGCTTTTAACTTGGCTTCAAGGCCACATGTGGTTGCACTCTCCAGATGTATCTGCCATACTGGGCTTAGCACAAGATTAGCCTGGAAGAATTGTGTCTTTTCTCACTTTTACTCCACAGCCAGGTGCATTAGAGGACTTGTCTGAGATGGAGAAATTTCACATTTAAGTTAACCCTTTTCACTGCATGGCTCTCTTTCTAGACTAAGGCAAAACTTCTGTACCTGGCTACAAGCAAATATCTCGAAGTCTGTAAAATATCTGTGGGAAAAACGTTGCTTTAGAAATATCAATTAACAACAAAAATGCACCTTCAAGGTGCTAAGAGTAGAAGATTTAATTTATTTTACATTCTCTTGGAAATCCAGTGCCAGATGTTAAACTTCAAGCAGGCAGTACCCTCCTCACTACAGAACTGCATGTTTTGAAAAAATCCCAGCCCCTGATTCAACTCACCAAAATCTATGTGCCTCAGATTCTATGTAGATGTAGTCCCAACACTATGATGGGAATTCTCTGCACAGTTTGAGGTAAACCAAGCCATGTGTTTGAATACTTGCACCAAGGGAGTCAAATAATAGAGGTATTCTCACCTCATGGACATTTTGCTAGTTTTATTTGGCTCATGAAGCATTAAAATGCTGAAATTGGAAAGCAAAAATTAATTTTAAGCTGCTGAATGTGATGGAAAACAATGCTTTCGAGTAGCATGATTAATTTGTTGGGGAGTGATTAGACATTAATAGCAGCTTTGTATACTTAATAAAGTTTGCATAGCCAATTTACACTTTATAAAGTGTGGCATTGTTCTGGAGTGTGGAGTTGATGTGGACTTTATGAAGCATGCAGGAGGCAGTACAGACTTTATGAAGTCCACATTGAGGATAATATCAAATTAAATAGGAAAAGCACACCAAGCTCTGATATGTGGCTTGGAAACTCATGCCTGCCTGCATGAGTTGTAGCTGAGGTCACTCTGGGGCACACAAATCCCACTGTAAAGGCAACCAAAGCATCCAAATGTGACTTCTGCCAACCACAGGCAAGGAGGACAGGCACCTAAGAGTGCTTGAATACTAGACAAGTACATTCCTCCCTGATGTCTTATCCCCTTTTGGTCAGCATCATGTCTTTACCTTCAGTGAGGGCACATTGGTTCTGAAGGGCTGTTCTTTAAGTTTTAAATTGGGCAAAATTTACTATATCCAAAAGAAAACCCTACTTAGTGAAAGGCTACAGATGTTGGTTCCCAAAGTCACACTAATTAGGTAGGTTATTTTTTTTCCTTCTCCTCACACCCTTATGATCCACTGTGCAAATCAAAGTTTGCAACTCTCCTTCAAAATACTGCAAATGCTTTAATGTGTTTTTGTAAATATAATCTAGATTGAGTTTGGCTTACATCATACAAAGAGATGAAACTTCCCAAATGAAAGTTCCTTTTTTTTTTTAATTTCTCAGTGCATGGGTTGCCTGTAAAATACAGAAAACAGATGGTTTATTAAACACAGACACAAAAAATGAACAGCTCTAAACAGTGCATGGATTTTTTTTTTCCCTATTTAACAAGCTATCGAATAAGTTATCTTATCTCACCTTTGAGGAAAACTGGCCATTCAGATTCATATTTTGATTGATCACTCCACTAAGCCTCCTAGTTTACAAACTGGTCATTTCAAAATTATAGTTTTAGTTGTCTTGCACATAGCAGCTTAGCAGGGCTTGGGTTGCTACATTGTGAACTCTGGAAAGGATCTTTTCCTTTATAACCCAAAAATTATTTCAAGTATGGCATTGCAATGCAGATGACACAATCTTTCCAGCTACCAAGTCTATGAGCTAAGATGATTGATTTTATCTGGTTTAAATCAGTATGAAATTGATTAAATGACCTGTCAAATTCTGTCATTCAGCTTGAGAGAGACAAACCCAGCACAATGTTCCAACAGCTGCTTCATTGCTTGTCTGTTACTTAACAACTGAAATACAGCATTTTGTGTATGACTGGATGAGGCACAGATATTGCTTTAGAGCATCATTATGAGTCTGGTAAATAGGTTTAGACTAAAGATATGAACACAAACTCACTGTAAATTTCTGTAGCAGGGTTTAAAGGGTTCATGATTGGCAACATAACTGATTATATTGACCAAAAGAGCTGAGGACATCTGGCTTTCTAGCCCTACAGCTGAAAGACCATATGTTATAAAAAATACAGTGTAAGAGGGGAAAAGAGTTATCCTCTGATATACATGAGGAGACGTCAAAGCTAACACAAGTCCAATTCTATCACCAGTGTTGCTCCAACAGGGGGTGAACGATGTAGGGCTGTTGGGCAATGCAGAAACATTTTTGTCTGGTAGACCAACCCATAGTTGACCTGATGACTGAATATCTGTGAAAACCTCAGGGACTCCTCCACTTCACCTGATGATGAGAAGAAAAATAGTTTACAAATGCCTACAGCTTACCAAAAGTGTCCCATGTTTGTACCTTCAGCTGTTTCACCAAATTTCAAGTGAGTACAGTGTAATTATTTAAGAACAAATAAGGGCATATTGCAATTTTCAACAGCAATCCCAGTTTCCCCTGCTTACAGTTCTGGAAACAATGCATCCATTCAAATTCATGGCAAGCCCTCCATTCACTCATAATTTACCATTTGATGTCCTTTTTTCAAATGCTAATGTCAAAGTTGAGGTCATAAACATAAAATCCTTTCCTTAGCTGTTCACAAAAAGATACAGCAATTTCTTACAGTATATACCCCTTCTTACAGTATGGGCTGGAAAAAAAGCAAAATCTCTGCTGGATTAGGAAAAAAAGAGTTATTTTTATACGTAAAATAAGAGTGAAGATGTTGCTTCACATAAGACCAAGTGCTACAAGCTGGTGAATCTTTCATTTTTGCCAGTGACCAATGAAAAGGAAGATACATTGAAAATTGTATACGAAAATTGTGCTCAAGAAATGAGGGAAGTAGGGAATTTTGCCCTCTCAGAGTCACAATAATTCTTTCAAAGGCTCAAGAAACAAAATTCACACCAAGTTGGCTGGAATTTTGAAATGTGCTAACTCAGCATACAGCTGAAATTTCTGCTGAATTGAGCACTTTTTATTCTTTGAAACAAACATCTGTGATTCAGTGTGATAGATTTTTGAATAGTTAGACAATACAACAAGATGTTTTTTAGAGGAAAACATCAGTATGAATGAATGGTTCTTGCAAGCTCCACAATACACTCTTTTAAATTATACTGAATAATAGATTTCTCTCTAGATTATTCCTATCAAAAGAATAATCTTTTATATTATTAAGTGAAGTCAATGGAGCATGTAAAAGGGTACTTTTTCACCAATAAAAGTACACCAAGGGTACTTTTTCACAGTATCAACCATTTTAAATTGGAATTTTTACACTGTATTCTAAACTACAGCATTTGTGTATGTCAGTGGTTTAAGGTTACTTAATGCACTGACTTGAAGTTTGCCAAGGCACAATATGTAGTGCAGACAACCACTTCACTACAAGTCACAAAATCATTCACTTCTATTGCTTGTTTTCACAGGTAAAGTTAATCAAAGTAGTACTAAACAAGAGCAAGGACAGTGTGGGGGGGAAAAGCAAATTAGTTTCAGAATCCTTAGGAAATTGATGTTATTTTCCACGTCCCAAGGTAATTAGCAACTATGATCCCCAAGCTTGAATCAGTTTAAGTCTTGGACTTCTACTATTTTCCTAATCAAGTTAATCCAAACCACTAGCTATGTGTGGCATTTTACAGTTCTTCCCCCAGACTTCATAAAGGATTTTACGCAATATGGGCCCCAAATCAGACAACTGCTTTAATTTCAAGGAGCACAGGCTGTAAGCAGAACATGTGGTCATTACTCCTTGCAGTCCCAGACCCAGCATCCTCAAGAAAGCATTAAAGTTCTCTAGATACTTGCAAAAGACCATTGCATAACACTTAATTTTGAGTTCAGTAATAATTTCGTCACTGGGCTCCAATGATAAAGTGGATACAGATGTTCATTAGCAACGGGAACACAGGCAAACAATGAAGCATTCCAAGAATCTGCTACAACTGAAAAGTCCAAGGCTGACCATCACGTGCTGCAGAGTCACAAACATCTCTCTTTAGACCAAAAAAGAAATCTGACCAATCTGACCAATCTGACCACCATCCATAGGAGTCCAAAGTGGATATTCTCCTCCTGCCCATATTCAAGAGTAAGGCCATTTTTTATAGGATATCTTTAAGTCTCAGTGGCCTAAGACAGCTCTGGAAGTGTTCAAAAGGCACATGGATGTGGCACTTGGGGACACTCTTATTCTAAGCATGAAGAAATGTTTGCAACCTTCCAGCCAAGCAGGATTTGCTCCTACACATCTTTTCATAAAAACAGGCTTCCCTACCCTGCCTTTTCCCAAAGAATCTCCGCTGGCTGAGTGGCAGGGATTCAGAGCCTGGCTTTGCTGGTGTCATTTCTGGCAGCAGAAATAGGTAATGAGAAAGATTCCTCCTGAGGCCTTTTCCAGAGGTATTCTCTCTCCCAGCTTCCCAATGGAGGAGGCAAACACAAAGAGGATCATCTGCAGGGAACGACAGCTTCGTTTGTCACGTCAGACATGCCAGGCTCTATCCCCGTCCTCTGGAGAGAATCACTCACATGGAGAAGATTAGCCCAAAGGATTAGCAGCAGCTGGATTATCCACACACACGGCTCAGCCAACTAATAAACCAGCACCTTTATGCATTTTTTTCCTTTTAAACTCCCAATTTCCAGGCTTCTGATATTCATCCCTTTGAGCATCACCATATTTCAGGGGATGATGAACACACGACGACGATGAGGTTTTGGCTACTCTGGCGTGTCTGAGCCATTTCTCATCAGCCACAAGATGTCAGTATTGCTGAATGTTAATATTGTCACCTACAGAGAGGCATCTAGAGATCCAGGGGCAGCTGTCAACACCGGGATCTATGCAGTAAGTCTAACAAAAAACCCACAACAAACAACACACAACCAAGAGCAATAAAAATTTGCGTAGCAAAGTGTGATTTGATCATAACAGTAGTAAGTAAATCTTGAACTACATGGTAATTTCTGCCACTTACTCCTAATCCTTCTGTCTTTTTACAAGCCCCAACTCATGAAAACATGAACATGATAGATGGTCCTTGCACAGCAACATCAAAGGAGCAAGCTGAGATGACACCAGAACTGTTTCAGCATGAAACAATCACTCCATCTCCCCAGAAATGAGGCTTTCTAGATACCCTGGCTCTACCCCCTCTCACCAAACATGATATCTGAAATTAAACAGGCCAATAGCTATCTCCCTGTTTTACTCTTGGTATTTACTTCCACGCCCGTCTGGCTCTGGCAGCAAACTCTGCCCACCTGGTTCTATCATGGAGATCTTTCCATGCCCAGACTTGCTTCCTCTCTGTATCACCTCCCCAATTGTATGAGCACACATTTTTATAAGGCCAAATCAGTGTACTGGACTATCTGGTTTTAAAACACCCTTTTCTCACACCCTTTCCTCTTTCCAACCCTTCCCGAAAGGTCAAGGTCAGGCAGAAAGGGAACTTTTGAACCAATATTGTTGTGGACTTAATGCATTGTGAAACTGCACCTCGGATTTCCTCTGCAGACTGACCGACCCATATGTTGATTATTTTTCTGCTTCCTTCTTGGTGGCAGGAGATTTGCTTCACCAAACACTGGCTTGACTTCCACTTCTAAGTATAGCAGAACATGGGTACATTTTGCATGAGAATTCCTGTTTACATTGTTTGCTGCCATTCATGTCCTGTGAACTTGTTTACTTTTGGAATCACAGGAAGCATGACTTTGATGGGAGTGGAGACAGGACTGTTCACGGTGCAAAAAATTTTAGATGAATAGAGATAGATTAATTTATACTCACTTGAAATTAAAAAAATATGCAAGGGCAACCTCATTATTAGATCTCAGAAGCAGACAATTTAATACATTTGATCTGTTTCTACTTTCTTTTCACAATTGGAACCACAGAATGGTTTCTGTTGGAAGGGACCTAAAAGATCATCTATTTCCACCCTTGCTGCCATGGGCAGGGACACGAATCTATGTCCCAATAGCAATACACAAATATATCTCCATGAATATATCTCCCAATATGCAAATATATCTCACAAATCCAAATATTTGTATTATGGGGGGCATATTTAGGGGTAAAAGAATTCTTATAACCTTTTCCTGGCTACATTCCCTACATCTCTTTTTCTTCCCAAAACAGAGCCTGTTCCTTGCAAAATAGTTTACATAGGTAAAGCCACAAAAATCAACCTCTGAGAAACTCTTTCCCACTTCAAACTCTTCCCTCCACTTGTGCTGAACACCTCAACTAGGAAAATCCATTCCCAGTCTAATAAAAATCATTCTTCATAAAAACAACCCCTGACAGCTCCTCCCTGTTCCATTAAACATTTAGGTTGTAGAGACCATGAATCCCTGTATTTATCTCCGTCCCATCTTTGCATTGTGTTGAAGCTGGAGTCAGAGATCCTGTTTGCTTGACACATTCCTGCCTCCCTGTTAGTGATAGCAGGCACAAACGTGCCAATATTCACAGTTTAAGGTCGCTGGCGTGCCCGGCTGCTGGGCAGAGGCTCGGCTGGCACTGTGCTGCAGCACAGTGACCATTTGTCTGTACTCTCCAGCTGCCTGGAAATCTGCTACATTCATGCCCAGAGTGGTAGAGTTGGCAGGAGTGCAGTCATCAAATTCTCAGAAAAGCCTGATGGTTTCTGTTGAACTCGCTTGCCTCGTTAAAAAGTCGCATTTGTCAGGGTCATCTGAGGATGAGGGTGACTGGGATTTATTTTTTTTCCCTTGAGTCCCACTTGGTTAAGAGTGTTTCCATGCAAATCCTAACATTTCCAAGCTATTTACAAAAATTCCATAGGCTTGCAGAGGCTGTGCACTACATACCCCTTGGGGAGATGGATGTTAGTTTTCAACAGAATTCCTGGAAAAGTCAAAGAGGTGACTGAAGCAGGGTTATTTGATCCAGCTCATATATAGGTAGCAGGCCAGCTTAGCTAAACAAGGTATTGTGCTTCAAATAACTAGAGCAGTCTAAGAGGTAAATGTTGGGATGGCATGGGAAAGGATTTCATCAGCCCAAAACTAATAAAAACAGGGATGGAAACATAAGACTTAGGAACTAGAGAGGGGAGGAATATCTAATTTCAGGCACTCTGCTGTAAATGTGAAACTGCCTCTTTAATGTGCACTCTGGCATAAGCCAGTTCTAGCATCAGAGCCTGCCCTCGGGGGATGCCTTTTTCACCTGCTTTTGTTTTTCTTCACCCCTAACAAACTAGGGATTTTGTTGGTGGGAGGTAGGGCGAGGCAAAATCCCAGATTTTTTTCTTTTTTGAAGGTGGACTTACAGAAAGAAAAATACAATTCTTCTTTTAAATTACAAAAGGGCAGACTTCATCTGTGTGGTTTAATTCAGTTTCACATGCAATAACCTTTCAAATGGTGCTTGAAAGTCAAGTCAAATTTCAATATAAATGATATTGTCATGTTAACATTAACGTATGAGACACTGCCCTTTATGTTTTTCTATCACCCCTTTGAATGTGTTGAACAGTAATTTTAATAGAATCATAAAAATCTTCAATTTCCTCTGTAGATTTAACCAATGCCAAGAGCAGTAAAAGAGTTATGCTTCTGTCTCATTTGTAAGGTTTGATTATTTTAACATCTCCATTCTTGCAGGCCTTGTGTACGTACAGCCTAAGCCTGTTACCTTTTTGCTTAGAAATACCATCACAGGAAGAACTGTTCAAATTCTTTTGTCCTTTCTTTGCTTCTTCTAACAAGGAGATTAGAACTGGAAGCTACAAGTGAAAAAAAAAAAAAGGAGGTATGGAAATATCCAGACACCAATGTGTTTCATAATTTGGCTTCAGTGAATATTTAGAACTGTGAATTAAACAAGGGCATTGGAAAGTTATTTAAATATGTATCAGATGCAGAAATTTAAGGCTGCAAAGTAATTTCTTAGGAAACATGCAAGTGTCAGAAAACAGTGGGGAGAGCAAAGATACAAACTACAGCCTTTCAACACATCTCTGTCCCTGCAGGAGGGGAAACTTGTCACCACAAGCACCGCTGGGGCAAAGAGGCTGCAGGAAGGCTGAAGTGACACCCCACAAACACCAGCTTTGGTAGCCACAGCACCCCATCCCCAAAGCAGCCACCTCGTGCTGGTGCAAGCAACCATGCAAAGGGGTGGGAAATCGGACCATGCAGCTGGGAGCTGGGGATGCAGCCCTTCCTGTCCTGGAGGATGGGATGGCCGAGGTGGATCAGGTGTGGAGAGCCTGAGTCACCCCTCCCTGCAGTGTGGCAAAGTCGGCCGTGGGTGAGTGTTTTGTGTCCCCAGCCAAAGGCAGGCCCTGCCCATCACTGATGGGGACCCAGGGTCTGTCACACCACCCAGCCTTCCTGCCCTATGAAACACCCATCCTGGAGGTACCTGTGGGTTTTGAGCAGCTGCCCCACTCATGCTTTCCTTGCCCAGTTTCAAAGAGGAATCACTCGTACTGGCTAAGTGCCTCT
The DNA here is from genome assembly GCA_013390045.1 of Picathartes gymnocephalus. NCBI lineage: Eukaryota > Metazoa > Chordata > Aves > Passeriformes > Picathartidae > Picathartes > Picathartes gymnocephalus. Next base: position 67,689 of record WEKY01046604.1, read on the forward strand.
AGAAACAGTAAATGCTTCACAAAGGATTATAGATTTACATATTGTCCACTTTTTGGCTGTGAGCAAGATGTGGCTTCTCATACAGAGGTAGCTTGATTACCATTTAAAATTCACAGATATATAGATTCACTTAAAAAAAGTTTGGTAGGGTTTTGCGGGAGTTTTGCCTTGACATCTCTGGTGAAAAGCTTTCATCAAAAGCTCATCTGATGTTTCCTGAGGAAAAATATTGGTTTGGCCATGTGAAAAGGCAAAATGAAATATTCCACCTCACCCCAATATTTCTGGGACATCATTTCAGGGGTAGAAGTGGCAATTGTCTGCTGTTATGAATATTTGCCTAAATTTGGCCAAAATAGCCACTTCACCTTACAGAGTTTCAGTGAACTTGTTAAGGTGTAGAAGCACAGCTTCCAAAAAAATGTGAAAGTGTAACTCCACTTCCAGTATGTAGGCACAGAACTGGAGTTACTCATATTTCCAGGGCCAGATATTGTAAGCTGACCTCAGAAATGGATTATGGCATCAAGCCATAGGTTTCACAGTATTACAGGGCAAGTCTTCCCTAGATGAGCACTGGCAGGTCATCTTACTTTTTCAGACGCCTTACTACAGACACCAGCTCTATGATTTCCATCTATCTTGCTATGAACACATGAAGAACTGTGAAATGCTAAAGGGTCTGAAAAGGAACATCATAATCATCTTATCCTGGTGCCTTTCTGGCACAGAAGTGTCTGGCTCCATTCAGCACCTGTATGATAGGTTACTAATGCCTCTTTAAAAGGCCTTTATGAACAGAAATGTAGTAGTTTAGGGGAATTGCTAAGATACTGTGACAATGATAAGGACTGAAGGAAGTCCAGGACAAAACTAATAATCCCATATTAGTTACTAAACAAAGACAGAGGCAATATTTAATAACACCTGTGATCACATCAGCTGAGAGTTCAGCATAATGCAAAACATCAGTGTAAATCTGTGATTTTAAAAAATAATCTTTAATTATGGCATTTCTTAAACACTCAATTCACCCTTTACAAATTCACAGAATGTAGGATTTTTTTCTTGTACTCATGAATTAGCTATGCAATGCACTCTAAATTCACAGCGTTTTGATCTGAAACAGCCTGGATATTTGGAGATTATTTATTGTGTTCCTAATGATTGACTTTTCTTCTAATGACAGACTATTATTTTAATTTCTTAGGAATTGCCTTTAATGTTTTGCATGGTAAGCAATAATTTTGTAGGATTGCATACCCCTAGGTCAGGATTAGCTACAGCCAATCTTATCCTACATTTATTTTTAGCAGAGAATGTCTTGAGACTTTACACTTTAAGTCCAGAAAATGCTTAATTGAGTTTCTGAATTGGACCCTGGATGAAACATAAACTATGGTTATTTGCAAGTTACATTTCAATATCCAGCTTTTCAGGCTGTGTGTTTTTGTAGTTGCAACTTTCCACCTCCCCCGCACTGATTTAAGTGATGTTATTCTTGGCTAATAGTAATTGTGAGAAAATTGAATTCCATCTGTTTCCACCAAAAGCGGAAAATAGAATGTGAGAATCAATAGAAGACTGCACTTGTTACACACATTTGTCACAATCAGTGACTTTGCTAAGGAAACATGTCCGCAAGTATGATTTGCAAAATAAATAGCAAGTCACAGCATCTGATCACCAGCTGGCTTATTTAAAAGTCAGGGCCTCTCCTGACAGCTACGGATCATGAACTTTTAGGCATTGCATGGCCCCTCCAGACTCGTTCAAGGGAAAAGACATCTTTCAGCACACAAATGGATGGAGGAGAATGTTAATACAGATCTGGATGTGCACTTCTCTTCAAAGTTTTGGGTTTACATCTGGTAGTTTCCCCAGTAGATGATCACTTTCTCATATCCCTGCTGATTACTCCATATCCTTGGTAATTTCATAGGTACTTGCTGTGCGTCACCAGAGATTTCTCTGTGACTAATGCCAGCATCATTTCAGGTTTTCTCCTTAGCTAATATCGTCAGAATTGAAATCTCTGTCGCTGCCTTTGGCTGAGCTGTCCAACCCAAGTCATTCAATGATTCATGGCCATGACCAAACCAAAAAGAAGCAAACACTGAGCACTTTAATAAGTCCTTGCAAGCCTGTGTTTCATGTACAGGCACAGCACCACTGTTTTTTTTCAAATCCATAGTCAAGCCACTTCGTAGGACATACCAGTGTCTTATCTGCCTGTTTTTATCAAAACCATTGGCTGGGTGGATCATTTCAGGAGTCCTTCAGCCAGAATTGCTAGATTCCTTCCCAGAGTACAGTGCGTACTTTATCACAGTTTGCAACACCTTTGCCTAATTCTGCTACAGTCCCTGTAGCAGAATACAGCGTATTTTTGCAGATGGTGCTGTGACACAGCCAGTCTCAGCTCATGATTTCTTGCTGTGTCAACAAAGCCCAGTTTAGCCATGGGAGCAGAGCATCTCCCATTTCCCCCTGAACCCATCTCCCCACCCAGGTGTGCAGCATACCATCCACAGGCCCCATTCCCTAATACAGCAAAGGTCTGGGGTGCAGACAGGTATCAGACTGGTTGCTCTGTAGCTCAGGATCTCCTCAGCACTGTGCAAACCTCAGGTCCAGGGCAGTGGCACAGGATGAAGCTGCACTCACCTCCACCCGCTGCCACCAGAAGGACCAAGGCCACCCCAGCTGCGTCAGCCAAGAGTCCCTCCCAAGAATAACAGGAATAGCTCCCGAATTTAAAAGGTGAATTGGGGCTTCCTTAGGGGATTCAAAATCACGTAACTGGTATGGTTTTTATAAAACGGATGCTCGACCTTAAAAGTTCAAGGGTCTTGAGCTTCAAAGTTAATGCCTGTTGTTTGCCAAAATGCGTAGGAAAAAGGTGCGTTTGACTGCTGCACTACAACAGTAAGAAAAAGAGTCAGGAGTCATTAATAAGGAACATTGATGTATGAATAATGCCATTCTGTTCATTAGCAGTATGCCTTCATCTGGAACTTTCCTTGCCATGCCTGGGTTTGAATTTCAGTGGAGCATACATGCAGTGAAACCTGGAAAGTCCAAAGTGGTTAATTACAGTGTTCAGCAGCCTAAAAAGACTCCCATAGGCAGACAGATTTAAGGCAGTACAACAGCCTGCAATTTAGAGGGAAGCAAGTAAAAAGGGACAGAACAGAGAAGTGTAACAGAAAGAACCACTTGGGACAAATAGGGTAAAATTAAGTGTTTAGTTTTTCCTAGAGGCTTCCCTATAGGTTAGGCAGTAATAACATAAAAATTCTTAAAAGAGTCAAAGAAATATTTTCTATGGTGCCTAACAGCTATGAAAATGTTGGAGAGAACAAGGAGTCAACAACTTTAAAAGAAAACTGACACTTTATATCAATTTATATCAGTTGTTATCCCAACTGAAGTAAAACATATGGAGATGAATCTGTAGCAGGGTGCAGGACAAAAGCCAGTTGCTGGAGGCCAGGCTCCATGTGATACAGACTTTTCATATCAGCAGAAAGAACGGTGAAGCTTTGATAATTTCATAGCAATAAGCCAGGCTTCCATGGTAAAGTGAGTGCCAAGTGCAAACAAGAGTCTCCAAGTCTTACTTTTTAAAATTCAGGGGGTTTACAAATGTTAGTAACACATACATTAACATAATATTTATAGAGGTTACAGAGACACGTGCAGCTATTATTTCTTTCCCAGTCATTGCAGAGTCTCTCCCTGCCTTTTCCAACAGAAAATGGTCAGTTTAGGAATGGGGACAGCATGTGGCTCCAGTCAAAGTGAACCTAATGGGAAGTGGAAAACCCTGAATGGGACAAAAGTTCATGAGTTTGGTGCCAGTAATCAGAAACTTCTGAGCTTGTTTGGGTTTTGTTGGGGGATTTTTGGGCTTTTCTAAGGGGAAAAAAAAAAAAAGAGTGAAATAAATCATATCTGGGAGGAAAATTAGGCTCTCTGGGGATGAAAGCATGAGTAAACTGAAGTGCCAAGATTTGAAGGTAAAAGCTGTGGCAGTTCCATATCCTGCATTAATCAAGCAGATACAGAGAGATGTACTGTACTGACCAGCTGGTTATCTGCTTCCTGTCCTCAGAGGCAAGATGTCCTGACCACAAGTGCCCTAGCACAGGCTGAACTTTAATCCAATCCCCCAAAAAATTATAACCAACAACTATCTGGAGAACAACAACTGAAACCAGGACACTCTTAGTTAAAAAATGAATCCCCATCCTTTGTTAAAAGTGAGGGGGTTTTGAAACATTCTGATTTTAAAGATTTGGTGTCTATTCTTCCTTCATGGGTTTCTAAGTTTTAAATCTTTCAGATGTACTCAAGTCTGATTTCCAGGTCTCATTACTTGGTTCCTGATGCTTTTTTTACTACCATCTGCTTCCAGCTGCCTGGTTTCCCAGTCCAGGTTGTAGAGGTATTTATTGCTTCTGCCTTCAAGCAGGTAAATTCCCAACATCCACTGCAGCAAAGTTCTGATTGTGAATTGTGTCTGATGGTATTGTTAGGGCACTGGGACTGCCCCTCCAGGACAAAAAAGGGCAAATATTTACTCAAGAAGCATCCAGGGGAGCCACTCTATAAATAGATGATTGATGCATATATAGATAGGTAAGTGAAAAGAGATTCAATTATATACATACAACTCAATGATGTATAGATATAGTTATAGATAAATACAGGTATCAAGAGCACCCTGAAAATGGAGGTGTGCTGGTGCATGGGGAATTCCAAAACTAGTTTTATTGTGGCCTAGTAAAGATGGGAACAAGCTTGGCACTCATGACAGTAATGCTTCAGTTTCTCAAACTGAATAATGGCTAAACTCAGAGTACAGAATTTCTTCCTAAAATCTGATCTAAATCTGCCCTTTTTCAGCTTAAAGCCATTGCCCCTTGTCTTGTTGTAGCCTGTATAAATGCTCCCTCCTCCTTTCTATAAGCCCCTTCAAGGTACTGGAATCTTTGGAAAGATTCCTGCAACAGCTTGCACTTCCACTTGCACTGCTGCCCACCACACCACAGGCTGAACAGTCTTTGTGGGATGGGAATCTCCCTGCACAGAATCCCTGCTTGCTCTGGGAAATCACCTCCCCAGGGGCCCTCTGCTACTTCTCCCTTCTTCAGCAAATGTAAGGGGAGCAATTCACAGAGCTCACACTAACACCGAATGTCAGAGGTAAATAAACAAGGTCTCAGCCATGTTGAGCGCATCCTCTGAAGGTTCGTGCTGCAATGTGTGGGTGGAGTGTCCTGAGCAAAGCAGTTCTCTCTTTGGGTAATTTGTGAAGAACAAAGCTGGTTGCAGCTCATTCTTGCAAGAGCATCTCAGCGCAGAGCTTAGCCACAAAACATTTCCCGTCCTGTGATATTTGTCAGCCGAGCAATCTGCAGAAATCACTGAATTTCAAGGGGAAAATGTGACAGATTGTTTGTTGAATGCAAGCTACTAAAAGTGGTAAATGACTTCTTTTTACTACCTCTCCCGATACATGCAGCTGAACACACAAATCACTGAGTTCACTGGAAGTCTGGAAAAACTCACAGTTCCGGAGTTAATCATTAATATTGCGGGGCTACAAGGAGGTATTTTTAAGATTGCCACAGCATGTGGGAAATTCCCATGTGAATTCCCTGCAGGTTTTCAAGAAATAGCCTTTTCTATTTGGCTCAGATGCTTTTGTAATTGTTTACACAAATTGAATATGAAATATCAAGGTCAGATACTTTCCAGAAAGCCAAAGCAAACAATTCACCATTCTGTTGCAGAAGAAAACACCAGAACAATTCCATCATAAGCCAACTTCCTTTTCTTTCTCTTGCTTTATGTGGTATTACACTATATAGCAGAAAACACTGGAACTTTGATTACTTAAAAGCATGTCAATCTACTGGATACAGAATTCCCTCACTGAGAGGTGTAGCAACAAGTTTAACCTCACATACTCAAAGCAAGTCGTTTTCCTACATTTTATTTTCCAGATACCCCTCACAAGTTGCAGTATCAGCTCAGTTCCCGCTCAAAAATTATATTCCTACAACTATAATTTCTTGATTTTTATGGGCACTCTATCTCCCAGTTCACATTATCAGTGGAAAGGATAGCCAAGAACAACATTTTCTTTTTCTTCTCAAATTAATAAAGTTCCCACCAAATCAATGCATTGTCTACTGACATCTTTTCCCAAAAAGAAAAACCACTCAGAAAATTATACTTGTGCTACTGAATCCCAATGGCTTTGGATGCTTTTTTGGATGACTGGAAAAGTCATCCAGTCCTTCAGCTGCTTTGGAAAGAGAAACCTTTATCCCTACTAACCCTACTCAACTGGGATAGAAACCTTCTGTATGACACCCTGGCCATGACCCCTAGTCAGTGTTTTGCCACAAGCAATGAGGGTTTCAGGATTAAAGTAGCCTAATACAAGCCAAAAATATCAGTATTTCTCCCAGGAGGGGTCAATCCTCTTGACCAACCCCATAATACATAGACCACAAATTTTGTAGGACTGAACAGATGAACTTTGCATCACAGCTGGCTCTCCTGACCCCTCTGATGCTCGGAGGCTCACACTGGGAAGTCACTTGTGTAGATAGAACCATAAAATCATTTATGTTGGAACAGACCTTTAAGATCATCAACTCTAACTATCAACCACAATTTAAGCCAATATATTAACAGCAAAAGGTAATTAAAAAAAGAAAAAAAACACGCGCAAAGTGAACCTGCTATGTAACACTAGCAATTTAGAGAATATATATCTTATGAAAGTCTAATACTTAATTATAGAAAATTAAATAAGAAGAAGTAATAATTGAACAGTGGCCCCTCTGACCTCTGACACATTCACAGAACAGAGTACTAAAAATGTTATGAATCCAGGGAAATGATATATGGGTTAACTTATTAAAAAAACAAACAAAAAAACCCCCAAAAAACAAAGAACAAACAAACAAACAAATGAAAACAAAACAAAAAAAACCCACCAAAAAAAAAAACCAAACCCAAAAACAAAACCAAAAAAACCCACACCAAACACAGCAACAACAGGAAGCCCAAATTTCACTTTAAATACATATTCAAGCATCTACATTTGCAATTTCTTCTTCAGGAAGATGAGCACCCAGCATTTGGTTTGAACTGCTTGAGAAATTTCATCTGATACAAACATCTGGAAACAAATACAGGTCAGTAAAAAGTATTTTTAAAAATTAGATATCTTTGAGAATCGTACCACTATGTATTTTTACCATCTCATTTCTTAAAATCTAGCACTCCTTAGGATACCAGAGTTCAGGGAAGAAGTGAAAGCTCCCTTAGAGGGTACTGCCTACCCAAACTCTGGGTCAGATTCAAGACTGGTCATTTACCAAGGGCTGCTTTAACAAAAGCTCCTTAAAATCCTCACTGCAATGAGACTTGAAAATAAATATTGGGATGAGAAAATAAAGCCACTGAAATGTAGGTTTGGGCCAGTGCTCTCAGGAAGGACGTAGAGCAATTAGTTTGAGTCCAGGCAAGAATGAGGGAAGGTTTAAACACCATAAATTATGAAGAATGATTAAAAGGATGGGATTTGTTTAGTCTAAAAAGGAGAAAATTAAGAGGAATACTGATAGCAGTCTCCAAACAGAGGGACTTGTAGCTGCGTAAGAAAGGAAATGAGCATCTCCTGTGACCCCTGGGAGCCTGGAAAGAAGCAATGGTGTCACACTAGCCTCAGGGCAGGACATGAGCAATGCAGTAGGAAAGAAATTGGTAACATTAAGCAGAGATAAGCCTTGAAAACATTTCCTAGGAAGGTTATGGGACCTCTAGCATTGCAAGTTTTTGAAAACATGTGAAGCAAACATATGCCAGGAGTAGTTAGTGTGAAGCCAGCTCCACCTGGGTGAGGCGGTGGACTGGGTGACCTCCCAACAGCTCTCTCAGCCCTATTTTCAATTATTCTGTTTTTCCTTTCTTAAGCTGTGTGGAGAGATGTGCAATCGCTTGTCACAACCTGTTTATAAAAAGCAATTCTCTTACGAAATTCCAATAGGACACCCCAAGACAGCACATTAGAAGCAAACACTAAATCTTATCTCATTTCTTTACACAGCTGCCTTGACACCACAGATTTCTTGTCCAGTCTTGTTTTCCATCTGGCTGTCACAGGCTGGTTCCAAGATTTGTAAGAGTCCACTCAGACACACGGTTAAAATATAAGTCTCCATCTCAATGAATAACTATCAACAAAGTTCCAGATGTTTTTAGAAACAGAAAACATAGTTAACTAATGCTGTAATTGATAGTAAGACATTAGGAAGGAAAGGCATCACTGACTAGGACATATCCTCCAGTCCTGTACTGCACTTCAAGGTAAGCTGATACCAAGATTAATTATGCAATTTGGTTTTGATGTACCAAAAACATCTCTGGAAAGAACATGTGTATTATGCTCTTATGTACTCCCCACCCAGCATTCTCATTAATTCAGGTCCAAAGCTACTGAGGTATTTAACTTTGTAACTCTATTCCATAGGGAAGCAGGTAGCTGAGCATCACTGCAGAGCTGAGCCCAGACTTACACATCAAGTACAGTGTCATCCTGAAGAGTCTTCCCAAGGCTGGCTGGCCATGGACCTAAGGACTCCAAGCATTGTCTGCCCACAGCTGTGGTCATGGATACGTTCTCTGAGCAGGCTTTACCTAAGTGCAAACAAATACACTCACACAAGCAAACACACATAATTTGACATTTTATGCAGGCCTGGAGTGTTTGGTTAAAGGTCAGAAAACCACAACAAAAACATTTCAGTTTTCATTACTTCCTTCCACCTAAAAATGTTCCTCTGTTTTTAAGACTGTGATCTTTCTTCTCAGAAAAGGCAGACACTAAAATCTTTCTCATTCTTGGACCCCATCTCTTTTTTTTTTGTAATCATCTCCCTCATTTTTCGGGAATTCATTTGGAAATTCAAGTAAAATTTTTGTGTAGTTAATAAGTGATTCTACAAGGTCTACACTGAGCAACCATGATATTATTTGGGCTGACTGTCTGAATTATGTCCCTTTTCCTTTCTTATTTTAAGAGTTTTGCTGCTTCAAATCCCCATTTAGATTTCTTGTGACTGTTTGGACGTGTGCTATGTCCTGCAGACACTGCTGTGATTTGCAGGCTTTGGAAGATCAAAGAATAATTTCTAGTCTTTGAAGCTCACCACTTTAAAACCTTTCCAAATTACTGGAAAAGTTTTTCTTCAACATCCTGGCTTCCTGGGATACCTTTATAAGCTTCTCTTCCTGGCCACATGAGCCCAATGCCAACCTTAACGTTACCATTGATTAAATGCATTTGAAATGTGGTGCCTCTACCTCTGCTCAGTCACAGCTGGCCTTGCACAATGCAAAAACAAGTGAGGGAAAGAAGAGGATCTCCAGGTTGTAGCTAGAATGTAGGAAATTCAGTTTGCCACATTGATTGCCCACTTAGTGTCAACTCCAGATGGAATTCTCTTCTGAACCTTGGTTGCAGACATCCTTCATGATCACAGAATCATGAAATGGTGTGGATTGGAAAGGGCCTTAAAAATCATCTCATTCCAACCCCCTGCCATGGGCAGGGACACCTGCCACTAGGCCACGTTGCTCCAAACCCCATCCAGCCTGGCCATGAACTTCCAGGGATGGGGAGTCCACAGCCTCTCTGGGCAACTGATAATCAATCGTAATTGATCTTATGGTGTATTTTTTTACCTTGATCCATCCCATCACAGTGGGACTCATTCTCAGCCAGAGTGGTGACACAGACTCATTTTTAGCCATCTGTAACCCTATGTAGCCTGTGAAGTAATGTGTGTGTTTTGCTGTTTTAAGTACACTGCTATTTAAGCTTTTTTTTTTTTTCCAGATCACGATATCAGAATAATGATGGGAACGTTTTAAACTAATGAAAGGATATGTTCTGATCATAACTCATTAACTCTAGACTGAAAAGTGCTACTATCCAATAATCCTAATTACAAGTAATAATTTCTTTCTCCTTGGAATGGAGAATTTCAATTCACTGCAAATTCAAAGCAATTTAACAATAAGACTGACAACTGGAACAAGAGAAGAGCCACATCTATTTAGACAACATAAAACAGTGCTTGCTGTACAACAGTGGCTTGTGACTGACTGAACAACTGGGAAAACTCAGCAGGGCAGCTTTTTGAAGGGAAAGATGGATAAGTGAGAATTCATTTGGGCACGACAGGCCAATAGCAAATGCAACAGTGACACAATTATCTGCCTTCAAAAGACAATGAGGAAGGCACATTTCTTTATTCATATGATGCCATTAAAAAGAAATAAACTAACAAAGTGACAAAGGCACGTGGGCTGCAGCATTATTCCACTGCAAAACACTCACTTCTGGAGAGACCTTCTGCAAGGGCAGGAGTCCCCAGGCTCTGCTGCAGAGGATGCAGCCCCACGCTGCCGGGAATAGCTCTTCCATGGAATAATTAGACAACAAACACAACTGTGAAAAGCTTTGGGAGTCAGAGTCTCCCATCCTCATCCTTCACAGTAAATAAAGGCTAAGTGATTGCCTTTGTATGAAAACAACCTTCCCCTGTACATTGGAGAATGGCAATGGGAATTACAGAAGCCTCCAAATTTGCTCAGATCTCATGCACAGTGCTGTGTCAAGGCAAACCGGGAGGATTATGAGAGAGTAATCACTCTGCAATAGTTTCTCTTTGTGCTGCTTTTACTCTTTGGATTGCTGTATGGATTGGTCTCCTCTCAGTTCCCTGAGCAAATTACCTCTCCCAGCCTTTCCATGTGATGTTTTTGGGATATCCTGGAATGAAATGGCTCAAGGCTGAGGTCTGCTAGGACCCTGGAGTTGTCCAGCCTGGAATGTGTGTAAGTCATTGCCTGCATATTGCAAAACAAATGTCAAAAGTCTTCAGCATTCACAGGCAAATACAGAGCAGCCTTAAAAATAAGTGCAAAGAAATGCTTTACTCTTTATCAGGACGAGAGGAAAAGGCTCTTCACATCCCTGCTGATACCTTAAGGATCCCTCCTTACTCCCATTCTCATGTTAAGGCTGCATCCACCCACCTCCCCACCTCACTTTGAACTGGAGAGGACCAGCTGATGTTTCCTCTGAGACCACAAATATGAGAACAAGCACAGCAAGCAGAATCCCACACCATTATGGAACCAGATTTTGCAATCCTTTTTGCTCCATTTCCTCCCTTGAAATCAAAGCCTCATGTGTCAATGTCACAGTGCTCCAGCCAGAATCCTCCCTCCAGCCCAGTTTCTTCTGCTCCGAGCTGACATCAAGGACACAGCTCCCTACAGCAGCAGATTGAACACTGGAAGGGGATGTTGAGGGGATTTTCTCTATCCCTAGTGCTAGAGAGCAGAATTAGTTCAATCCATAATACAAGAGGCTCTTCCCACACCCTTTTCTGGAATATGGCAGAGTTACTGATTTCCTCTCTTTCCTGTAAGGCTTATTTCCTGTGATGCATTTGAAAGCAGATTTAGAAAATACAGTTGGCTGTACAAAACATAAAATACTCTTATGTTGGAGATGGGAGCTGAGGGGGTTCTGAGGCATTTCAGGCTAAGTAATGTCAGTCTTCAAAAAAATTTAAATTACACTGTCCTCAGTAGTCAGGATTAATTAACCTTATTTTCTTAAGCTTTTCCCTTAGATTAATAGACTGCCAAGAGGAAAGAACACAAAGGTGCTCATACCACCACATTTCATGGCATTTAATCATCCTTGATATTTAGTCTTCCTAGAGCCCAGTCTGTTGCCAAAGGAGACATCCTAAAGGGGAAGTACAGAGTCCACCTCCAGGAAGGGGCAGCCAGCAATCACTGGGCCGTGCAGTGAAGGTGCATCACCTTCCTAGATTTTTGACAAGAGATCCTGCTTTTGGAAGCCTGATGTTAGATGAGATGAAAGTAAAGGGATGTTTTTACAAAGAACTTAGCCTGAGCTCCTACCCAAGTACTTTTCCTACTCTTCTCTCTTGTTTGACACAAAACATCTTGTACCCAGCCCTGTTGTGCCTTCAGCCCTTCCTCTCTGATTTACCGGGGTGAGAAGGACCACAGATTCTGCTGGAACATAAGCTGAAAACAGGGTTGGAAAAAAATTGCTGCCTGGGACAACTCTCAGAAATTAAAAAAAAAAAAAAAAGACTGGTTCCATGAAGAAGAAAATATTGCAACGTACAAACTGAAAACACGCAAAACTCAGGCTGGTCAGTCACAGCACTTCATCTCTGTGTTTCTGAGAAGTTCACTGAAATACCAACCTTTTATTGCTTTTTGTTTCCAGAAGGCATGTGGCAATTTCAGAATATCAATTTTGAAATGTCACTGTCTTTCAAACAGTGAGGCTTAGCCTTTTCTGTCAGTACCTCTCATTTCAAACAATTGGCAGGTTCTGAGGAAAAAATATTTAGGGTAAAAAAAAAGTGTTTCTTACAAGTTCTGAAAACCTTGCAGAGCACACTGTAGCACAAATGTAAGCTGCATCCATCAAGTGTAAATATTGCCTTGGTTCTTTCCCACAGCTTCCCAAATGATACATACCCCATGGCTCTGGTCCCTTCACCCAGTCCAGGAAGTGAGCAGATGACGTGGGGTCCTTGCAGCCCTGCTGAGTCCAAATAAAATACACAATAAAATAACCAGGAAGGTCATTCTTCAATTTACTTTTCTCTACACATTGACCATATAGAAAGCTGATGCTGAAGATGGTGGCTTGAGAGGATAGTGAATATTTAATCAGGGTTTATATTGCTTTTTGGAAGATACAAGCTAGCAGATATTAGTCTGTGGTATTTCAACTGTCTTGTCTTTGCATGACAGGATTTTCTTTAAAAGAATTAGTTAGCTTCAAAAAACAAGCATCCATATTCATGTTCACTCTCCTGCACACGTCCTCTCACCCTTCCCTAGACCTCCCTGGCAGTTCTGTCCTCCAGGTGCTGGCATGTGGCTGGGCATTTTTCTGCTTTGGAGAGAGACACGTCCTTCCTGGCTGCTGCCAAAACTAAAAGCAGTTCCTGATACTAATTCAGGTTCTTGGGAGAGTGCATTATTCCCATTTGCAGCTAATTGACATGTTAGAGATTCATCATGGGAACTGATTCCAGAACAATACAAACGACTCAGATGCAGGTCTTCAGCAAGGCCGTTTATACAGCAAAACCTAAAATAGAACAATAAACTGTCCTGAGTTGGAAGGGACCCACAAGTGTCACTGAGTCCAGCTCCTGGCCCTGCACAGCACCATCCCCCAGAGTCACACCCTGTGCCTGAGAGCATTGTCCAAACACTCCTTGAGCCCTGTCAGGCTGGTGCTGTGAGCACTGCCCTGGGGAGCCTGTTCAGTGCCCAGCCACCCTCTGGGGGAAGAACCTTTTCCTAATATCCAACCTAAACCTCCCCTGACACAGCTTCAGGCCATTCCTTGGGTCCTGTCACTGTCACCTGAGAGAAGAGATCAGTGTCTGCCCCTCCTCTTCCCCTCACAAGGAATTTGTAACTGCACTGAGGTCTCCCCTCAGTCTCCTCCAGGCTGAACAGGCCAAGTGCCCTCAGCCTCTCCTCACACGGCTTCCCCTCAGGGCCCTTCACCATCTTTGTTGCCCTCCTCTGGATGTTCTCTAATAATTTAATGTCTTTCTTATGTTGTGGGGCTCAGAACTGCCCCCAGGACTTGAGGTGAGACCATCCCAGTGCAGAGCAGAGCAGAACCATCCCCTCCCTCCACCATCTCGTGATGCTGTGCTTGATGAACCCCATCAAAAGGCCTGTCCTGATTCCAGGCCACCATCAGACAGGAGCTGACATCCTGAAATCATTCTTACAAATGTTAAGGGTGTAACTTGAGTCTGGGTAGTAAAAAGTTCACAGATCTGTACACCTTGAGATCATCTCCCAGGGGAGGATGCTCAGTTGTGTGTGTGCAGACCTGACACAAAGGCTGGGCTCTACTCTCCCACCTTAGGCCTGTGTGCAAGTGTGTGTTTATCTTCAGGCATAAAGTTTTTAAAAATGCTTTCATTGGCTTGCACAGGGTGGTAGAAGGCAGGATTAATGGCTGCTCTTCAAAGCTATAAACTGCATGGTGTGTTTGCTCAGACTTTGAGCCATGAGTTACTGCTGTAATTAAATCCAGAAGGAGAGACCATAATAACATTCTGACTTGATTTCCAGTGGCAGAGCATTGATTAAGAGAGCTACATAATAAATGAGAGGCATTTCGGAATCACACTGTTGATGTTATCTGTAATTTTTTTATAATTAGAAAAGGCTAAAGAAAATTGTATATTATAATTACATGCATTATTAATCCTACTCTAATATAAATTCTTCTATGATTACAGGTTGCAGCATGATTTTTTGCAAATTTTTGTAAGAGGTCCGGTGTTTACCAAGTGTGTCCAGGTTTACAAAGCCCTTAAAAGCAACAGATAAATTGGACTATATTATTTCAAACTGGTGCAAAAGCAGAGAAAGTTCAAGTTTATGACTGAAAAATCCAAAAGAAAACAAATAGTTTAGGGTCAATCATTTTACTGTTTAAACTCCATGGCATAATGCAAAGAACATTAATATGGCAAACTTCTATGCAGTTCTTCACACAGAAATCTTGAATAATTGAATGTGAAAGGAGGTACACAAAGTATTTAATGATTTAAACCCCACAATTTATAGTTCATTCATCTCTTTCATAGAAGAGTGACCTGACCACAGGTTTTTGTTCTTGAATAAAACTGTATTCGACCATTCTCTATAGTTATTTAGTGTATAATACATCTTTTCAACATTCTTCATTTAAATCAGAATGGAGCTAGCAGAGGATAAACACAGAAGCTGTGGATGTGTTACTCCTGGAAGTGTTCCAGGCCAGGTTGGATGGGGCTCTGAGTGACCTGGTGCAGTGGAAGGTGTCCCTGCACACGGCAGGGGGTTGGAACGAGATGATCTTTAAGGTCCCTTGCAATCCAAGCCCTCCTATGATTCTATAAACTAAGTTGTGGCTTTTATCAACTTTTTCTATTCACTGTGAATTAAAGGTACAAGATCAATAGGATAAGTGGTAAGATGCTGGATTTCCAAGCAATGAAGGCTCCTGCATTTGTTTTTCTTTCCTCCTTTTGTTCATTACTATTATTATTATTAT
>WEKY01046607.1:0-29516 GCA_013390045.1 Picathartes gymnocephalus
AAATTTTTTTATGCTAAAACACACTGAATGACCTCTTAAATTGGTATAAGGACTCTATATATTCACCAAAGATCTTGCCAAGAGCTACAAAAACCAAAGATAGAAATATAAGTCCCATAATGTGGAATTGTAAAAGACTGTCCATCCACTCTTCTCCTCTTTGACTTCTCTCCACTTACATCCATTTCTTTTATTTGATTGCCACAACAGAAATAAACAGATAAAAAAACTTGCGGATTTGGAAATTATCCTGTTGGATGTTGCTGCATTTTGGATGAGCAAATTTTTCTGAATTTTAAAAATAGCCTTGAACTTACTCAAACCAGAAATTCAAGGTGAACTGTGTGGGTATATGAGCTACTATTAACAAAACAAGGAAAAATATCTATTGAAGTGCTCAGATGAATACTGAGTTTCATACTCAGTCCTACTCAGTCCTACTGTAACTTTTCTATCAGGGTTTTCTCTATTTTGTACTAATACTAGGAACTCTTAAAATCACTATTGATTTCAATGAACCAAACAGAACAAAAAAACCCAAACCAAACAGAACAATACTTTTACAGTAAGTTTCCCAGATTATGCATAAGATTTTAAGCAGAGAAAAAAACCAGAATTGAAATAAAATGAGGAAATTGAGGTTGTAACAAATAAACAAGCTGAGAAGGGCCTTGTGGGAAGGCATATATGTGAAACCTAACGTATTTTTAAAGTGATTGATTTTCAAACTGATGCCTTCTGGACCGCCTTTTGAAGTAGCACAGTTAAAAGTACTCCTTGTCTTTTATTTCCCGCATTTTCACATTCTCAAATCTTCACTAAACTATCATTAAAACTTTTTTTAAGAAACTTATTTTATTTAATACTCCTACCTTTCTCATACTCTATATATCTAAGAGATTGGGACGTTTTCTCTTCAACTTCCTATTCTAACCACCAATGAGCCTCACTTTTAGTTTATGTATATTAAGCCCTCGGAGCTTTATATAATGCATAAATATTGACTCATTAATTCACTTCACCATTTATCAGAAGTCCTCCAGAACCACTTGATCTATTAATTTTTTTACCTTCCCAATTTAGATAGGAAACTGAATAGTTTGACAAAATCTTTAACACTTGGTGGAAGCTGAAAAACGAAGAGTAAAACAGTGGTACAAAACTCACCCTGATTTAAAAAAAAAAAAAAAAGAAGAACCCATTTAAAAATATAATGAAATCCGACAAAGTGACCATACAATATACATAAAAAAACTCCAGATATGGTACTACATCAAGCAGAGTTTGAACTAACTCTGTTAGTATCTTAGTATTTGATAGTTCTGGGAAATACTGAAAGCTAGTCCCTGTTCACAGGAAGAGTGGTCTAAGTCACATGGTAACAAGGTTTCTGCACTGGAGAAGTTAGAAAACAAGCTCAAAGCCCTTGTGAAACACTGAACAGGAAACACCAACAACATTATCATCTCCGCAACTCTGTCTCAGTGGAGTTGATGCAGTTTAAACAACCAAAGGGCTACAAAAGGAAAAAAAAAAAAAAAAAGGAATGAAGGAGAGCATGATGTCAGAAGATAACGACTTAATAGTGGATTCATGCCATGAACAGTATTAGGAACCAGCCCACTCAGTGATCTGGCAAACAGTTACAGACACATTCATTACATTCAAAGTATTGTTGCTATTCTTAAACTGCTACATACATAAATAGCAGAGATAAAAATACATGAAGTATATTTTGACAAGTCACACGGAAACATCAAATGCACACCTCTAGGTCCAAGTCTCTGCAACTACAGTGTGTAAGGGTCAGAATACCAGGACCACCAAAATGAGCACTGTTTGACTACCCAGATGACCACTAACGGCACTGCAACTTCCTGCTATTGCTTAACACTTAAATGCTTTTCGGAGTGGAGTGAAGAAATCTTTAACATTTTAGAGAGACACATGAATAGCCTGATGAGTAAATCGCTCAAATCAGAGATTCACTCTTGTGTACTACAGACTACGCAAAGTAGATCTCCCCATAGCAAAGACAGAAAAAGGAAGAAAACAAGGGAAGCATGATGAAAGTGACATTGTCCCACCATAAAATGAAAAGCTGGAAAAGGGTAACTGACTGTCACAGAAAACAAATGTGAAACTAGTGTGACAAAAAAAATGCACCAAAACGTAGGGGAAAGTTACTGAGCCACAATTTCATCCTGACTTACAACACAAAATCAATGGGATAGTAAATGAAAGTCTAAATAACTGTTCCAGGGAAACATGTATGGTGTAACTGTGAAACTCATCATCAAAACTGGTGAGTAAGAAAGCTGAGGTGTTGGTTTCTTTACATGCAGTTGTAGCTAAAAGTGTTAGTATTGCAGAGGGCTTCAGGCAAGGATGATGAACCTCATGTTTTATGACCTAAAGTCTCCACCAATTTGAAACCAGAGTAAAGCTCTTATGATAGACAGGTTACACCATACCTTCCACCATAAGATTTCTTGCCGCCTTCTAAAGTACACGATGCTGACCACTGTTGGGGATAACCTTCTACCCAAACTGGCTGCAGGTCTGAAATAGATCTAACAAGGTTTCTTACAGTGATTTTACAGTTAGATGTCAAGAAAAAAGTCATATTAATTACATGTCTCTTATATACCTAAGTGAGGCAGGATGGAAGTTCCTTAGCCAGCTATTTCATCACATCTAGTAAAATGTCCTTAACAGACATTTAGGCCCACTTTTATGAAGTAAAGTACAAGAGAACATCTCCGTCTGCAGACTTCAGTCTAGAGGAATATAATCCCATTAGTTACTAATTCGAGTAGATACTAAGAATGGAAATTGAAGTTTTGGAGTGACACAACAGAAATAGCAGCTGACCCCAAGGTTTCAAAATCACAATCAGATTTGGCAATTAGCATGTTGACTTTCCTCCTTCTTACCTACATAATATGGCCCTGTAACTCTCTTCTGCTTTAACAGTAGCTCGTAATTTGAAAAGAACAGATCAAAAGCAATTAGACTGCTTCCAGCACTGTACTTACCTAGCATTGACAAGCATGGTATTTTCCAATAAAAAGCTTGCACACACTGATAATTCTGAAAGCAGTTTTTTACTAATATCCACTATTCTGGGAAATTTGGTGTGCCGGTAACTGTAGGCTTATCTGCAGCTGAAATTACACTGCATATTTATCTCAGGGATGGTGTGACATGCTGTAACCGCATTCATGAGGGAATAAAAGTGACACACTAAAACACTAGTAGCTTCAGAAAGACTGTACAACTGCAAAGTATTCTTATTAGTTCAAAAACGAGTGACATCTGGCTTTGGATGGAATTTTAAATGGCAGATAAATACAATCAAGAGAGAATCCTAATCTAATGTTAACATGGGGTACTAGAGCTCATATTCTACTAATTCCAGAGTCACCCACCCAGAGGTAAACACAAACATTGTTAGATAAGAGCACCCCAAACTCACAGATCCTACTCATGTTTCACATAAATTTTAACTATGCCATTTATACAATTAAACCCCTTGAAAGCTTGTTCTCTTTTTTGCCATTTTGGAAATACACAGTTAAGTCACATATTTTACAGGAACAAACCTGCAGTGAGGACTGATTTTGGAAAAAGTCTTTATTAGTCCAAAGTCCCAGATTTCAGAGACCTGAAAACTACAGTTTCACTTTAATGATTACAGCAGTTGTATTTTAGACTTGTTTTGCCAAGATGATAATAATAATTTAAACACTACAGGAGCTCCTATGCACAAGTACACCACCATCTTTTTCAGTGATATTTGAGTACTTCATTTTCAGAGACAGCAACAGAGGGGGTGAGGAGGGTGGCAGAGACAGACCGACAGATTTAATAGGTTTGTAAAGAACCACAGGACATGGAGTAAGAGGCCATCCTTCAGATGATGCTGCCCCAGGATCCATCACCTCTGTAATGGATACAACACCATCCCTAACCTTCTCCTCTCCCTCCAGGCACTGCCCCAAACACATACTTTTTTCTTTAACAGCCTTGCTGAGAGTGGTGTCTGGGAGGAGCAGCTGTGGGTCCTGTTCTTAGGGTGAGGCAGGATGGCAAGATTACTGAATGGTCACTGAGGCTCACTGAAGTGAAGCTGAAAGGAGCAAGGACTACCTAAAAGTTTACTCACAGTGTGTCAGGAAGAAGCTACTCAAGGCCAGAGGAGGGTATTAGCAAAGGGCTCTTGTTTTGCAAGAGGACAGGAAGAACATTTAAACTATGGATATGGTAAAGGCCTGTAGGGGGATATGGCATGCAGGCTGGGTGTGAGATTCCTCACTAAGATCCTCTCCACAATAACTCCCAGGCACAGACACAGTCTGGATCCTGGACTCCAGAAAATGTACTCCAAATATACTCGAGCAGCAGTATATTTGTGAGTTAAAAGCACCTTATGAAAAGCGAGGGAAAAAACCAACCCAGAGTAAAGCATGGATGCAGGGAGGAGAAGGCTTGGGAACAATTTCTATGTACCAGAACTTCACTTTGTACCTTCCTGTCAGCTCCCAAAGGGGATTGTTTCTATGGAAATCAAAACAGTGCCACTTCTATTCATTTTTATACAGTATCCTCACATCAGTCAATGTGGTTCAGGCTGGCCTGTGGGTCTAAGAACATTATAGAAATACAGCTATAGTTTCGGTGATCTTCTTTTTCTTTTGTCACAGAATTATTTACTGCAGAATGGTCCAGTCTGGTGACTTTCTCCTCATGAGCCATACAGGCAGCACAAACTTTGCAGAATAAAATGGTAGGAGGAGACATATTTCCAGCCCTATTCCTTCACACAGACTGGTAGAAGAAACAATTCTCTATTCTGTGCCAGATTAATGGCACACAGGAAAAATATTTCCATTCCCCCAACATATCTTTTCCTAGAAAAGGCAGAAAGCTGGGTGGAAATGTATCCCCTGAGCTCACGAACCACCAGCTTATCCAGGCTCATCCATTTTGTTTTGATAACATGTCTACTTCAGCTACTCAGGTATAAACAACTGCAGACACAGAAGTTATCAGAAAACACGAACCTCAGTTCTAGGTTCCTCCCATTCCCTGCCATGAGGCAGCGCAGAATACTGAAAGAGTAGTGTAACCCTGAGTAGCAGAAATTTATAGTTTCCACATTCCTTCTCATAATCTGTAGCTTGTTGATGTTGGTGCAATGTTTTCCTTCCTGGTTTTTTTCCTGTTACCCAACACTGCAGAACTTAGATGACAACAAGAGATTGTCCTGTACGTTAAACAATTGCCAGCAAAATACAATAATGCAGTTTTGATGAAGTAGGCTGATATCACATTAATACATTGTCTAACAAGCAGAAAACAGCAGACAAGGAAGCCCACAGATGAGAGAGGAAGGCAAACAGGGGTGTAAAATGAGGGAAAATCCTTCCCCTCCTCAATTCCCTATAGAATCAAGAGATGTTAAAAGTGTGGAATAGCAAAAATAGTATCACAAACTTAGGAAGAGGAAAAAGGGAAAGAAAAGTTACACTACCAAATTTGAGTGCAGGAACTGCTACGTTGAATAGTCTATGGCTCATCTGTTCCAACACTCACTTCCTCCCAGAGTGAGCCACTAGGTAAGCACAAGATATGCTACAAGGGTCCATGACTCAACTGTCTCCCCATACAAATAACATTCCTATGACCTATCATTGGCAAAAGCTCTAGATCACCATCTTCCTTCTTATAATCACATGTTCTTATTACTGTCAGAAATGCTTAAGGGATGGCACACATGGTATGGGAAAAGAACACTGAAAAAGGAAAAGACACTAACATAAAATGCTCTAACAGTAAGAGTAATGCAAAAGGATGAATCTGTAAAAATTTTATTGCATCCATCTGTTTGTTTCATACACAGTTCATATATTAAAATCAAATAAAGCAAGTAATGCTTTAATATGAATTTATAGATATTTCACCAAAGTACCGTGCTCAGTAACATAGTGAGTAGTAGAAAAATTAAGATTTTTTTACATATCTTTCTCTGTTTCAGTACTGACTGAAGCATCAGGTACAATTCCAAGGCCCTCTGTTAACTTTTCACCCAGCAAATTTGCTTCTTTCAGTCTATACAATGCAGTGATTACAAGCAGCTTTAAGCAGTAGGTTTCAGATGAAGATCTGTGAGGAAAGTGGAAGCCTGGAGTCACCACAGATGGGAAGTTGTAGTGGTACGGCAGCGGTTGATTTGTCACAACCCAGAGAGCCCTGAACTGTACAAAGAAACAGGTATGAGAAGAAAATGCAACAAAAGGAGAAGAACCTTGTGACATTTCCATTCTTCCATTTCTCTAAGGTTTTCCGTGAGAAGGAAATGTCACTGCCTCCCTCTCTTTCTTCCCTTAGAAGTGGAGGAGGGATGGAACAATGCTGATCTGGTCACAGCAACTCCATTGTGACACAGGGGAGACAAAAGAGGCCAATCTAGGGACAGATATGAAAGGCTTTGCTGAATTTCATGTAAGAACATGGTCCCCTATGGGACAGAACTGCAGTTAAGTTTGTGTTGAATCCCTTCCTAGAACTGGCATCCAAAACCACTGGCTCATTTGTATTTGCTCTCTCAAACATTAGGTCTGTCACCTTCCCCTCAGTCACGAGGGTACGGTCACCTAAGTACAAAACTAAGCTGTAACCACAAGAGTTTGGGAATGTTATCTGTGTTCATGTTTTTGGCACATATTCTTGCTTGGTCAAGGCTATCTCAGAAACTTATGTCCTCCAAGGCACATGTACAGCAGATATTTCAAATACTCGATTTCATCAAAAAGCAGAGAGAACAGTAATGTATATTCGACTGTTATTTAATTTTTTTTTATTTGCAATCAGACAGAAAAACCACATCACCTTTCAAAAATATTGTTTGGGCTGATAATCCTTCTTATTTCTGTACCTCAGTGAAATCCCCATAGCAAGTGAGGGAATGGGGTCTTCCAGTACTGTTAGAAAATACTAGAAAAATCTTCAAAAGTATATCAAAATCTTGCTCTGAGGCAGAAGTAATCAAGTGTCTGCAGTCCATTACCTGAAGATGCAGTGAGAGTATCAAAATGGATCAACTAAGGCCACCACGGAGCACAGTTTCATTGCTGCCAACATGGACTTGATGCCAACAAGTTAGCTGACCATTCTGTTGAGCTTCCTAACTTTCCTGGTGAGTTGCCTTTGAGGCAGACACATCATTTTGCCTAAAACTGGGGCCTCTGAAGGTAATTCACAATTTTTATCAGCAAAAGCATCCAGTGAGTGCCTATATGATTGATTTTGGCTCCTAGAGACTCTTTCTATGCTTGATGGACTAGCAATGCTGCCAAAGGCAGATGTGCTCCCCTCCATCCCACTATCTCTGACAGGTGTAGGTACAATGAACAATTTTCACCAAAATATTTATTTTATCAACTGGATTGTCTGAGGACAACTGAGGACTTTCCATTGGTAGTGACATCAACCATGCAGGGTCTGCTCATCACTGATAGCAGACACAGAGAGTTTTATCCTTTAATATTGATGTCACATGCCACACTTTTATGTCCACAGCTTTAGATTACAAGCAAATACTTAAAGTAAAAATGCACTGAGATGCATCCAGCGCAAAACTTCTATCAGATGAGCTTTTGTTCACATTTCTAAATGGAGCAGCAGAGAAAAATTTGTTTCGTATATACACTGAATATTGTTCTTCTTCTAAGATTCATAACGCATCTACTCCCCAAAACACTCCTAATACTTCTAATGACTGTAGCCCTTATTTATTTGAGCCTAAATTCGTAGCATACTGAATCAATGTTCAACAAGAAGAAACAGTGCTGTGTGCAGGCTGGTGTAGCTCCTGGCAGCAAAAAAAATATGAGAGCAATTAGCCAGCCACAAATCTAAAAGGTCACTTTATTGGAAGAAAGTCTTTGAAACTAATGACAGGCCTAAACTTTTTGAACTATCATTACCAAACTAGTTTGTGAATTCCCACAGTAAAATTTTAAGTCAAATCAAAGTCATCTGTTTCCTTTTAATTCGAAATCCCCAAGCAATACAATAAATTGAAACTGAGGGGTCGTGAGGAACATGACCTCATTAATGCTGGCTCTAGATGTTCAAAACTCTCCTACAGAAACTTGAGGAGAACATAGCACCCAGTTTCTTTCTTTCACAGTACAACATACATCTTCTACACTGGCAGCTCTACTGTTAATGCCTAGGGTAGCCATGGATCAGTAGCCTGTACAATAAGGAAACGCCCCAAATGCCTGCTTTTCCAAGAGCCATGGATCATTCCTAATCATGGAAAGACATACAGCAGCATTTCTATGATATCTGCATCTGACCTGGTTGTCCCAAGCTCTTTTTAAACAATGAAGGGAAAGGAAGGCAATTTTACAGAGCATAGTTTATGGCTGCTGTCTAAAGCTGGGCCACCAATCCAAGTTTTAGAAGTATCTATCTCTCTGTGTAAGAGACTGTAAAGGTGACTCAGAACCTGGGGTGACCCAAATGCTTGTGTCTACAGGTGAATGAGGAGAGTCCTACCTCTAAAGCCTAAGAAATGCTTTGGAAGGTCTGCATGGATGCAAGTTACCATTGTCACTAGAGACCTTCCAAAGGAAATAAGCTAAAGCTTCCATATTGCTGCAGGCAAATAAGAGGTCTTATTTTCACTTTCACTCCAGATCAGCACCTGGCTATGTGAAGTCATCATCAGAACAGGTCAGACGGACCTACAACAAAACAGTCAAGATATACTGCAACCAAAGACGTTAAAAATGGTCTGTGAGAAAAAACCAAAACCCTGTAGATTGCAAAGAGAGCTGGAAAGGGTAAGGGCCTTGATATCTTAATGATGTACAGGAAAATGAAATTCAGCAACACTCCTGTAAAGCAACATCTGAAGCATGCTTTTAAGAAAATCCATGTTCCCAGATCATCTTATCCATGGTCAGATGTTCACGAATCTGCAAGGAAGACAGGTCCTCTCTAGAGCAGGGCAACTCCTTCTTTCCTCTGCAGTAGTACTGCAAACTGGTGGTTTTCTCAGACGTTTTGGAGGGCCAAAGGGATGTAATAGCTGATCCCTCCACCCAAAGGTTGCCCAAGTCCTAGTTCTCCCTGCACCACCTAGGGCAGAGCAAGAGAAGGAAAGCTTTCTGCCTCTTCTTTCTCTTACTGCTTTAAGACATTTCTTCTAACAGGAAACGTGAAACACAGCAAAAGCAAAATCTTACTGGGTTGGATAAATCTTTTTACCTGTAAGAAATCTTCGGGCTTGGTACTGAGTCAAATTGTTACAACATCCAACAGGCCCATCTCCTCATACTGTTGCCTCTTTTGTGCAAATTGTTACCCTAACAAATGTGTTATTCTCTTTATAAATCACAAAAAGGATCAAGGCTACACCTGATTTACAGGTACATGAGTTATGGCATGTGATCAACTAGATGCTGCCCAAGTATAGTGACTTTTGATCTGTAAAAAAATCAAACTTTGCTATAATAAACACACTTGATAACAAAATAAACCAGCACTTCAAAAGCATCATACTCTGCTTGAAGATACTACACACTGATAATCACAAAATCCAGCATGAACAATTAAAACACAATTTACTCAATAATTACATTGAACAATTCGTCATTTTGTCTCCAAACACCAAAATAGTCTGTAATACCCACAGGAGGTATTTTTAAAAGAAAAAGAAGACACAGGGAATTATTAAATGTTCCTTTCAGAGACAGTACTTCTTTCCAGTTATGTGGGTTCCCAGATGGATCAGAATTTTCTGAGAATAAAACAAGGACCTCTCAGTTATCTGTAATGCTCCACTGATTCAACCTCCCAAAGACATTTGTATGCCATATTTCAAAGCAAATTATCTCCATTTTTAAGCAGTGCTTGCACAAATGAGTACAATTAAATGCAACAGTCTCCTTTAGAAAGCTCACAGGTGAAAGCAGAACCAAAGAGGTTCAGCAAAAAGTTAAACACTCTGTTTCAGACATCAAGTTTTAACCAAAATTCATATTCTTTACAAAGTTACCAGATAAAAAATACTGCAAATTTAGTGAAGACAAATGATTAGGAGACTGCACAGGTGGAGCAAGTCGCTCACTAGTATAGCTCTCTGGAGTACAGGGCTCACCTATTTGTCTCTAATGACACAGGTGGACTACATCAAGCCCTGACTACATTTACATCACTGTTGTGCAGCAGCAGGGTAATTGATTAACAGTAAAATCAACAAATTTCGTATGTAAAATAAGACGGATGGAGGTTTGGAAGAGATGACCAAACACGCATATCATGTAATTAGTAAAGAGGAACTAGAACCTAAGAGGAAAAATGACTGCCAAAATTCTGCAAATCGAAGTTCTGAGAAGGAGAGACAAACTGGAGCCGATCTAATCACAGAATCAGAATAATCTCGGGCAGGAAGTGACTTCAAAAAGTTAAGCTACTAGTTTGGTAGAACCCTGCTTATTTTGTTTGTAGGCTGTATTCCTGCATCAAAGTTTTAGTTACAGTTAAGACAGGCTGGATCATACGCTGCCCAAAAGTCACTACGGGATACCTCTTCCCAGTGTAACAATGAATGAATTTATTAACTTCTCTTTTTGGTGTACGAGGGATTGAAAAATCATCCCAAACTTGTGGAGACTGCATTTCAGTTACTTCTCTGTGGTATTCAGCTGAGAGTATCATGCGGGATGGACGCTCTCTGAGTCAGACGACACTTAAAGAGTTTTCCCTACCACCAGCAGAGAGATGTAAACTGTGTTCCTTAGAAGTCTGTACTGGCTCTTTGAGCACAACCGCACCACCTTCTTACACGCTTATTTAGACTGATTAGCGCATTCACATGGTGTATTCTCTGCCCGCCAGTTTTCTCCCGCCTGCCTTCCCTTTCCTAATGCTGACCCTGAAACAGGGCACTGCGCGTCCCTCGGGATGCCCACCGGCCTCGTGAGGCTGCAGGGAAGCTTTGGCACCCCTACCTTACAAATTATCAACCTCCTACTCGCTTCCCTCAGAGAATGAGCGCAGGGAAGGTCTGATCCAGGTTAACCCCACCGAGGAGAACAACCAGCACCGGGATCCAGCACCGCAGCGCGAAACCGCACGGTCCCGCGTCAGCCCACCGATGCCACGCGTGCCGCCGGAAGGTCCCAGTCCCGAGGAGGAGGCCGGGGCTGTGTCCCCTCCGCGGGCTCCCACCCCGCTGCCCAGAGCGGGGTTTGCCGCACCTCCCACCCCAGCTCCGCCGTTCGCCGGCCGGGCTCCTCACCGCGGCGAGCGGGACACCTCACACCTCGCCCCACCTCGCCCTCCCGCCCCGTCGGGTCTCGGGCTGGCGCCGGGAGTCCTGGGGGTCCGGCTAATCTCTCCTTGCCCGCTTTACCTTGGCGGGTGGCGGCTCCGGAGGCTGCGAGACAGCGCGGGACGGCTCTGAGGGACTCGGCTCGGTAGGGCCCGGCGCTGCCTGAGGGAAGTGGGGCCGCCCCGCCGTGCTCGCAGCGCCGCCCTCCGCCTTCAGCCCGGCCAGAGGCGGCGGCCGCTGCCCTGCCCGCATCCCCGGGCAAACCCCGGTCGGCCCCCGCAACCCAGCCCAGCCCCGCCCCGGCGCTCCGCTCCCGCGGCCTCTCCTGGGCCGCCCCGGCCGGGCCGGGCGCTCTCGGCTGGACAGCACTGTCAGGCGCGCTCTGGTTTTTTGACAGAATTGTGTTTCCTTCCCCGCTCTCTTTAGTGACTCTACATCTTCTCTAACGTGCAAGGCAGCGAACTGCTTTCATGGCATTTTTATGTCATTTCGTACCTTTGGAAAAGGCTGCCTTGAAGGGCACTTAGATTTTATTCACGGAGTAGGAATTCTATAAAAAGATGGGGGAAAAAAGTTGAGAAGTTTCCATCTGAAGTTAAAAAGCAAGTGTCGGAAAATTCAGTGTGGCCTTGGAAGTACTGATGTCATCAAGTTAAAGAGATTTTGAGAACTGTAGGCCATGTGCAAATAGAACTCTCTCGTGATTTAAAATCCTGTTTTCAGTGTCCATAACTTTGCCAAAACAATGCTTTTAGCAGATTTGTTTTTTCTTCTACATCTAAAGCACTGACAGTAAAGTGTAGTGAGAAAAGGTGAAGACGTCACCATCGCCTCCTTCTGTTATTTCAGTTTAGAGGAGTCACCAGGTAGTTCAGCTTAGTCTTGTGTTTATAGGCAGTTTGTATTAAAATTCCAGGTTTTATTCCAAAGCAGCCAAGAAATCCCATGTTTTGTTCCTCCAACACTGCTGGAGATAAAATAATTATAGCAGAAGGATGGTAGCAGTTTAAATTACCACCATGTTTTGCACAGCAAATATGTTTCAATGCTTTAAGGGGTAACTGCTTTGAAAAATTCCAGCTGAGACAGCTCAGCCATATTTAAGAATGCATTTGGGGAATGGTGCATTGTTCTGCTCATGTTATTTAAAAAACCCCAAATTATTTCACTGACAAGCTAGCTAAAACTTACCAGAGTCTTTGGTGAGGTCAGAGCTTCATCTGTGGCCAGGCATATGAAAATACATCTAAATTTGGCAAACAGCATTTGTAAAATCATGCACATAGTTATTAAACAGTTATTACTCGAGGAGCTTGGGAGTCTGAGATTTCATGGATACTGCCTTTTGTCTTGCTGACTTTATTTGCAGTTGTTCCTTTCGACTTTTGGTATCATTATCGTGCCAAGGAAAGATGTAATTTCAAAAGATTAATTGGCAATTATTTTTTAAAATTTATCCCAAAGTCAATTTTTAAATCAGCACTTAGCACTGAACACTCTGCATGTATTAAAGGAATAATATTTGATGGTGCATTTTGTTGTCAGAAAGTATATTTTCATTTTTATATGTGACCTACCAGTAACATGGTCACACCCTGAATACACTAGTGGTTTCACACTTATTTTGCTGTTGTTAAGTACATAACCAAGATATTTGTTAGGATAATGTAGAAAACATCTATTCTGCTTGTACAAAGGAGCCTTTGTTTGCTCTCTCTCTAGATTTCTTCCTGTCCTCTCCAAGTATCCTGAAAAAGGTTGAAAGAGCTGAATGGCAGTATTTTTCATCTCTCCAAAGCTCATCTGGCTATAACAGGCATTGCTTATAAGAGGAACAGTGGAGATAAGAACAGTACATTTCTAGAAAACAAAGAGAAAATAACAGAAATCCCAGAGAATATTGAGTGCTATCTGTGAAGTTTTTGGTCTGTGTTCAGGAGCATGAGGATTGTGCTCCAGTGGGATGGGTGGAGGCCATCATGCGTTCATAAGGAGGAAATGTGGTGAGGGAAATGCTACAGCAGATGCAGACTTGATTAACATTGTGTGTTCTAATGTTAGAGAGAAACAAAGTTTGTGGGAAGAGGAGGTGGAAATAAATAAAACTTCCTAATTTGTTTTCTGTCAGATGAAATGAATGTACAGTGGAATTATTCCCCTGAATTCCAGCCTGCTTTTCTCCAGAAGCTTTTAATTTTCTAATGGGCAGAGGAGACATGCACTCCACCCAGGACACAGTTGGGTGTTTCTCAGCAGTTGCATGACTCAAGATCTAACGCATGCAGTTAGAAATCATTCTTTTCCTTTTCTTATCATGGGTAAGTAGATCACTGGGTAGATATGCTGTCATTATACACCCTTCTCTGAGGAAGGGGGAGAGCTTTATTAACCTTCCCAGTTCTTTTGCATTGCATGTCCTAGTAATGTAAGTTTCTATAAAGCAGCAGATAATTTAGATTTAAAGCAGAACATCTCTTATTGAAAGGGAACAAATAGATATATTTCTAGTGTCAGGAAACTAGCAATTCATTGGAAAAAAAATTAATGTTTTACCATAAATGTGTTCTCTTAAATTTTATTGAGATCACTTTACACACTGATAAGAATGACCTAACTTTGTAGAGACGGACCTTAATTTTCTCTACAGGGTAAATGAGACACTACGCTAAGATCTTACCTGCCCAGAGTAAAGCAGGATCAGCCCATAGCCCTCAGTGTTATGAATGGAGAGGATGCAGATATGTAAAATATTGCCAAGCCATTGTGCCCCTGGCCAACAGTAAAAAGGTGGACAATAAATCTGTGTATTAATTGTCACACCAGAACACATAGCTTGCAGTTGAAAAGTTTCTTTGTTTTATGGTTATTCAAGCAAAATAACTTTCAGGTGGAAGAATGAAAGTTTTGATCATAGAGGACAAAGACATAGATACAAGCTACAAAAGAGGATTAAAAATATGAGTTTAAGGCAAGAGATGTCTAAAGGCTAGAGTATCCTCTTTTCAAGTAGTACCATGCAGATACTGAAAATCTTTAGTGCAGTGACTGGATGATCCCCTATAGTACACCAGATAAGTTCTTTCATCAAGACACTGGTTTTCCAGAAAGCTTTAAGAGATGGCAATTAGTGAGAAGTGACTCACATCATCACATCAGACTGTAATGTCAGGGCATTCTGGAAAAATGTTTGGCATCTTCTTATATGATAAGGCCAAAAGCAAAATGTATATGTATAAAAAAGTAGCAATGACAGGTTTTTTGTTCTTCCAATAAGTATTAATTCTATTTAAGGTGGGTTTTTATTAAAAATTCGTTTGTGATTGTGCAATACTGCAGAAGACCTGTAAACCCTAAAACTGCCTACAAGAAAGATGGAAAGCTCTCATTTGAGAGCTTATATTGAAGAAATTACCAAAAGCAGCATTTAAAAATCAATTTAAAAATATCAAAAAATCAAATTGAAGTACGACTGCATTGTGTACAGAAGCTAGTTAACAAGAACATCATATAAACTTATTTAAAATTATAGCACATTAAGAAGCTAAAACTCAGTGTGCTGAAGACCACCATGATCCTTCTGCCCATCTTCTCTTCCATCCTTTTGAAGGCATCTTTCAGCAAATCAGAACTGAAAATATAATTATTTCTCCATAACTCTTATGAGTTAGTCAATGGCTTCCATTTCTTCATCTAGAATATGTTTAGGCAACTATTTAGATATCCAGGATTTACACTGTTAAAATTTCTCTAAGGTCTTGATTAATAAGTCAGAGATGCCTGAGGGAGATATTTTTCCTGGGCTCAATGAGTTTTAGATCAGTCTAAGTTTTCCTGCTCTCACATATAAATATCACTGTGTAGATGCATATTTCTTCTGTTTGTATGTAGCAGATATGTATATATATATCCCTTTCTGTTCCTTGTAGACAAATGTTCAAGTCAGCCCCCTTCTTCTCTGTGAGAGCTGAGCATCTAACATAAATTGCAGTTGAGGTAGGAAAAGCCTGACTAAACACATCTCGTTTATCAGCTTTATTAATCTTATGATAAATGAAATTGGCTGCACCCTTAAAAGGAAACCTGTATATGTCATGACATGGAATATTGAAATCTCATCTAACTTATTCAGAATGATACTTGTTATTAACTAGAAAATTGTAACCTGAAGGTGTTTGTTGGAAAATGTCAGCATTTATTATCAACATAATTTCTTTAGCTTTATAAATAGGCTTTTTTGATATTGCTCAGAGCAATGTGTGCAAAAGTTAGCTTAATGAGAAGTATAATTTTAAACTGAGCATTTGGTTTTTAATAATGCTGTGTGTTAGATTTCACATGTATGACAAACTAACCATGATATGAGTAAGGTTTTGCAGCTTCTTACTGAAGTGAATATAAGAGGTACTTGAAGACAAAAGAAGAGAGAATTATCTGACTTTATTAATAGAAATTAATTCTATATTTTACTAATTTAAAGCTGTTCAACCCTTTCCTTACTCACTTCTTTCCTCTGGGTTTTATTTCCCTATGCACTTTTCTTTCCTGATTGTTAAAATGTTTTCAGCATGGTTTATACAGGTAGAATGTTCATTTGAAGTTTCTTCAATCCAAAGGTGGATGTGTTAGCTCCTGTGAGAGGAAGCACAGAAATTGGTTCTCTGGTCATATCAGTTTAAACTTTCACCTTTTTTAAATAAAGTGTTCTCCTTTACCTGCTACATGTTGACTGTTTCATTACATTCACATGAATATTAAAACTTCCCCCATTGCCTGGAGGCCCAGAGAAAGCCTTTGGAAAACTTAATAGTCTTCTTTTGACAACAAAATAGTAGTTGCAAACAACTTCATAACTTTGTTTTGAGATTTTTTTTTTCTGTTGTTCAGGGTTCAAAATAAACTTGTTCCACCCCCCACCCACTTCCCAGACATCCATTATTTTCACAGTGATTACAGAATTCTTTTAGGAGATAATTGACAGCATTTTTTTGCTTGTCAGAAAGTATCTCCAAAATCTGAGTATCTATTTATTCTTCTTTCCCTCTCACCAGGTAGTTTTCAAGTACAAATGCCAGGTTACATCTTTTTGCACATGCATTTGGTTTTCTGTAGCTGCATGTCAGTACTAGGCTGCAGAGTTTTCTGCTGTGTGTCTGTCACTTAGAGCATTTGTGTAGTGTCCAGATCTAATATGCATATACGGCGAGGAATAGTATGAGGAAAGCAGCACTATAAACTACATGTATTGTTTTTTCTGATGTGAAGAAGTGCAAAGTAGAGTTTTTACATAATCACTTGTTTCCCGTCACTGTAAACACTGTCTGCAAGAAACAGGTGGAAACCTTCAGAAATAGTCATCAGAACGAAGTTTACCAGAGAAGTTCCTGATAGCTCCTGCAAAACACATTTTAGGTGTGTGGCCCTTACTGCTCATAAGGGGGAAAAGTAGAAAGCAGAACTTGCTTTCAGACCTTGTACTAAATATGGAAGAAACGGTGGGAAACTATTTTTAAGAGTTTCATCTTCTAGCCCCACCTCAAAGGGAGGTGCATATGAAATTAGCTCATGCATGTGAAATTCACAGCTGGAACCTGGCTACACAGTCAATCCTTTCTGGTCCCAGTGAGCCAGACCAAGTGGTGTCATAGAAGTGCAAGTTGAGACTACAGAAAAAGTACATGTAATGCAAAATTTAAGGATAAGAGTTTTGTCATACCATGACAGCTTTGACCTGTCTTGGCCAACTCAGAACATTATGTTAGATTTCTGTGAGATATAGGAAAATCTTTAATCAAAGAAATACTTTTTAGTTTCCACGCTATCACAATCTTGCATGATGAATCCTGAGAGAAAAGCTATGTGCTAGAGCTTAACACACCTCAGCAGCAGTCTCAGCTCATGTTCAGTGCTTTACATGGCTGCTGATAAATAAGGCAGTCAGGGAACTTGTTTATTTCTATATTTTTCATTAAAAATTGCCTCCATAAAATTATGGAGGGATAGTATTTATCCTGATCAGGTAACGTACAGCTGAGCTCTGAATATTACTGCTAAGAACGTGGAGACCTTGAGCTTTCTATCTTCTCTTCTTCTTCAGATTTCCATGACCTATAGCTGGTGCTGGTCTGCAACCAAATATCTATGAGTCAAGCAAGAGTCGAGGTGAAACTCTCCTTCCACTGTGCAAAGAAATTACAATAACCCAGCTGTGGCCAATTTTATCACTTTTACTTAAGAATCAGCTCACTTGATTCACAAGAGCATAAGACAATGAAAGGTTTACTGAGATAGAACTAGTAATCTGTATTTTCCGATGAAGTTGGCAATATAGCTTTTCCATAGAATACAAGTTGAACATGAGCTCCATTTGAATTTAATAGAATCAATAATGTTTAAAAGAGGAACTTGACAATAGCCTTATGCTTCCTTTGGTAGCTTTTTTTTTTTTTTTTAAATTTTAGGATAAGGAAGTGAATTCTTACTTCCTCTTTCATTGAATAACTCATGTTTCTACACTGCACAATTGCAATATACAGTTGTATTATTTTTAGACTGCTTATAACTAATATATTAAATACTGTCATATTTCCCTCATATGATAGCTTGAGTGCCCATTTGTCAACAAAAAATAGTACTCTTGCATAATGATACAGCCATCTGCTAGCCACAACAGAGCTTTCTATGAGAATAAGGAAAAACAAGCTTTGACCCAGCGACAGAAGGTAAAATCATTCAACAGCTTAGGTATTCCAGCCAGAACCACATGCTTCACTAGTCTTCCATGTTCCTGAGGGTTCCTGTGTACTAGCTGTGTCCTTGGCTGTGTCCTTGGTGGCAATCTGAGGAGTTTGTTGCAGGATGCATTAAGGCAGGATGTGGCTTTTGGGTAAAATTTCTGAAGAAAGTATTTCAAATAATATAGCTTGGTTTTGAAAAAACTGTTCCTTCTGCCCTAAAAATACAATAAGCATTAAAGATCTTTGGCTGATAATGTTCCTCTGAAAGTAAGGAGATTAGTTTCTCAAACCCATTTGACAAATAACTTCAAGCTCTTAAACAGTTTTTTCCTGGACAAGGGGTAGTTCATGGCTGTACTTCAGCAAAGCAGTTGAGGAAGTGCTTGTCCTATATGTTCAGTCCACCATGATTGGTGTTTATGCATCGTGCTTCCTCTTTACATTGTGGTTTCTGTTTCTGCTCCCTTTTTGCCACAGTAACATTAGTCTTCATCTCTCATGTTATGTCTGAACATAATTCAAATTGTGTACTCTCCACATTTCATTCTTCAATAATATTTTAGCTCATTTTCAAAGGAAAATCCGTTGCAGTAGCATTTAGATTATCCCCAGCTGACAGAAACTTTTCTAAGTACAGGTAGCTGTAGTAGAGTAGGAATATGTGTACTACATTCTCCTGGATTTAAAAAAAACCTTTTCCAGAGACTTTTTAGAAGTTTCAGATGTGAAAAATAAAACATGAAGGTTGTCCTAAATTTTAGTAAATGGGCAAAGAATAGATGAGGATTTATGAGTCTAAATTGAAAGAGGTGGTGTGGAATGTGGAGAGTCCATGGAGGAACTTGGAAACAAAGATCAGTAGTTTGTGTTTGATAAAAGTGGGATGCCAGTGCCAGCTAAGGAATGCAGAGACAAAAGGATACAATAAAAGTATTTGGCCTAGAGAATAATCTTCAGAGCAAGAAAGAATAAATGAAAAGGGAAAGACCATATCAGGAGACCATGGATAAGGATATGAAATTAAAGCCTTGCTTCAAGCTTTGACATATGGAAAGAGAGCACCTATTTTAGAGGTGCTGCAAGAAAATAATCAGACTCTAGACTCAGCTGACCTGGGAAGATCTGAATATATATCTGAGTCAAAGATGATTCCCAGTGTACAGCAGAGAAGGAAAGCATGTCGAAGCAAGTATTTTCTTAAATCTTCATGGCTCAACTTGAGCTTGAATTGACAGCTGGAAAAAGAGAAAAGTTTGAAAACATACATTGCAAGTGAACGTGGAACATACAAATGTGCATTCCAAGTAAGTGCAGCAACTGGCATGCACTGTTTTTTTTAAGTGGTCAGTATTGTCCCATACATGGTATACACTTGATTTGTTTATTTTGAAGACTATAAAGCAAACTTTGCCTTGGTGGTAAACTGTTGTAAAAGTAGTAAGATTTTCAGAGATCAATGCAGCATCTTTAATCATAATTTTATTCTGTACTCAGGTTTTTTTCCTTTTCCATGCAGAAAGAATTACATGCCTTATGATGTATGGTCACAAAAAGAACATCCCGTTTATGTGAACATACTCCAGAAAAAAGTCTTCAACATTTATAACTTTGCAAATATGTTCTTGTTTCATGAAGTGAAGCTAGTCTTGCTTGACAACACTATATACCACTTTTCCTCTGCAAGGATCATATGAAATGAAAAGTATAATCCTCTTCAACTAAAAATGAAAATGCAAAGTCTGAGCCCTGACCAATTCTCTTATGAGCTTCTTTTCCTCTAGTAACTGTGGGTCTCACATTTCTAGAGGGTAAGGAAGCTTGTTCTTTCCCTTAAAGTATATAAAACTGATAATAAAGCAAGGGAGATGAAAGCGAAGGACCTAAATAAGAGTGTGGAAGACCTGGGTTGGTTTTTCAAGTCTGCCACTGGATATTTGTAACCATGTTACTAGTGACATTTAAAACCACCTAAAAATGTCAGAGGAGCTAAATGTCACCTCAGATTGTAAAAAATGTTTGGGTCCCATTAGCTCTGTGACTGTGCCTGAATGGCTGGAAGTCTGCACCTTAAGTGTCTAGGAATCAAATCGTTATGGATGAATAATCGAGAGAGAACATTTCTTGAAGTCTAAGATGTGTCCTGAACATACCTGCATTGGACTGTGACCTTCCCACAAACTCTGGCCAGGTACGTACCTCAGACATCTAGACAGGTGATTTAACTACAGCCCCAATACTCTAATGCAGCTCCTGAAAATACAAACACAGGATGTAAGTGAAACGAATGTAGTACATGAGAAGAAAGACACAGATATTTAGCCAGCTCAACAGCCTTTTTCTTTATGGAAACAACATTTTTTGCCAGGTTAATATTATTTCTTGAAACAGAGACCAAAACAAACACTCTTCTTGGACTATCTAATGAAAATCTATCTTGAGTAGAATAAACTCAGCTGGGTCTTGATCAATGAGTGTTTGAAACATTTCCAGCTTGACTGTTAATGTGATTTTTTGCCAAAATCTTAGGCTTTAAATTTATTATAGAACTACATTGTTGAGGAAAAGTCTTTGTAATTGATCCTAGCCTATTTTTGGGATTACCAAAACAAGGTCTTGATGGTAGGCAAATAGCCATACTGAAAAAAGATCCCAAAAAGTCTCACAGCTTGGAGCAAAGATCAATGTAAACTGTTTACAAAGGGTATTTGAGAGACTATCAGACACTGGAGCACTATTGAGAGGAGCCTGGTGTTACTGTGCAGACTTCTGCCCTAGGAACCATGGAAGCTAATTTGCTTGTCTTATACAGCAAGAGTGTACTTCCTTTCTCAAGGAGAAAACCAAACTCTTATTTATAGAAAGGTATGAAGAGAAGCTTATATGGGATGTTTGTTGCAAGATCTTTTATAATAGCTAGGAAAACACAGAGCACCTGATTTACATCTGTAGTAGAGCTCCTTTACATGAGGTAAATAAGAATCAAGTCCACAGTATTTAGTAGCCTAAACAGTCTTAATTAAGTCATTTTTGCAAGAATAACTCCCCTATTCTTAAAATTTTAAGTTGGAATATGGAAATGCACAGATCTAAATTGACAACGCTGCCTATCTTTGCAGAAATCATTCACTGCTATGCCCTTTGGGTATGTCTGAAAAACTTTTTCTCTACACAAAAAACCTCAGCTATTCTTGGATGAATGAAGATAAAGAATTGGAACTTATAAGGACTCTATGGTATGACTCCTGTGCTGTTTCTCCTATTGTTGGTCTGGAAAATTAGAAATTGTCATAAAATAAAGGAAAGAAATAAAAACCCCCTCATCTTAGTAATTATTACAACTGAAATTTTCTTCTCATTTTCACCCTGAAGGCAAAAGGCACCAAGATGCATTCCTATCTTTCTTGTAGCTGTGCAGTCTGGCTTTTTTGAAATTACACTGTTATAAGTTGTATGCATAAAGATTATCTAGCTGTCTTCTTATTTGCTCTCTTTGGCAGCCTCAAGGTTGACTGGTGATATTTTTCATCATTAGTGAAATATAGACAACACTCAAGATTTTGTCATTTTCAATTCCAGGTTCAAGTCCCCATTTTTGACAGTGAATGTATGTTTGTCTAAAAAACAAATAGAAACATTATCAAATTCAGACCTGGTATGTCTCTGGTCTGAAATGCCCACTGGAAGATTTCACATTGGTTACATTTAATTTCTTCATTGTTGGCTGGTGCTTGACGTAGTAATTTTTTCTAACTGTTAGACATAAATTGATGATAAGGAACATTGCCGAAAGCTTTTCAAAATATTAAGTATATAATTCCAAACACAGTTGATTTTGGTCTGGTTTTTTTTTTTAATGTTTCTAGAAAACTAATCTTAACAGAATCTGTCAACTAAAGTAAAATATAAAGAGGACCATCTTGTCCTACTTCCATACTTAGAAGTCCTGGTACAGAAGTTTTGGAAGTGAATGTTAGATTTCTTAGTCTGTTGTGCTTTATAACATAAGACAAAACCCTCTACACATACAGTCTGTACTAAGCCAAATATTTTTTGTTTAGAAAAACACTGTTTTTTGATTTGAAGACTTTCAAAGATAATGAAGCCAATCTTGCACCCAGCCAGTTCCAGATTTTGTAGGGTTGGGGGTTTTTTTCTGCTTTGATTTTCTGCATGAAATCCTGAGACCATTTATAACTGTGAGAGCTTTACCATTCACTCTAGTGAATCCAGGACCTTTTCCTCATTTTTCACTCATATTAGCTTTTACAAATATTTTCTTAACCACCATCTTATTTCCCTTCAGGCTCTTTGATGTTCCAAGAGTAGTTGGTACATTTTAATCTAACCTATACCATACTTATATATGTTTAGTTTTGCAGGGGCCATGGAGTTTGGATAGGTGGTAACCTGCCCATGATTTAATTTATACCAAATATTTATCATATAAGTATGTACAAAACCAAAGCTTTTATTAAGGCCATAAAATAAAACTTTCCTCACTTGAGAAATGTCAGAATTAAGGCTGCTGATATAAATTAATTCCTGTCACATTCTTTGCAAACACTAAGCATATATTTATCCAAACAGTTAAAAACTGGCAACAGTATAAAAAAACTCAAACCAGATTTTATAATGGGAAAATCTGACAGTATTACCAGTAAATGACAGTTTCTGCTACTCCTGTAATGAAAAAGAGAGACAACAGGTTAGATTTGAGGTTGTCCTCTGGCCATTAGAAACAGTAAATGGAAAGAAATATATCAGCTAAAGTGGATAAGTTAGATATCTCTTGCACTTGCTGACATTGAATTAAAACACATTATTTATGTCCAGCCGGGGACCGTGCTCCACAGTTCTTGGTAGCCTCAATGTACACTGGTGTGATGTACATCAAGCACACCTTCTCTTAGCAGATCTTCTGTATGAAGGTTTGGGAACACAATAGTTTTCCAAAACTTATCTCTAGAGCTGCTCAAGAGAAATCTCCCCTCATCATTTCCATGTTTTTGCCATTACCATGATAGAGGGACCCTGAGGGAAAAGACAAGACTCCTTGTTAGGGTGCTTTGATCAGGAGAATTTCTGGGCAGCCTGGTGATCTGTATTTAACTACAAGCCTTCAAAGCAGATTTCAAAAATGTCTGTCCAGGAGATTCTCTCTAACCAAGTGTGAAACCATTAACAAGGATTCTGTGCTGTGCTTCTAATGCTCATGTGGCATTACTGAAGGAGTGCAGTCAGCAATTAGGGGAACAGAAGGTGACTCAAAGATTATTATTACTTCAAGAGGCTGAGGTTTGTAGCACTGAACTAATGCTGACCAGCTAGTCTAGCCAAGTCTGAGATATTTTTATCATTGTGTCATCCAGCTATGAATGCATCTCTTGGAAACACCATTCTGCTGGCATGTTTTCTGTCAGAAGTTGCTGGTTCATTGAGAGGGAAACATTTCACGAAAGATTATCTCAGTGAGCCTTATAATGGAATACAGATAACTTTTGATAGTCCATTGCCATTTTTCCATTCAGTCAGATCTACTCCTGTGTGATGGCCTCTCCCTTGTCTCAGGAATCCAGGAATACAAGGACCTCCTGGCATTCGGGGCTCCACTGCTCTTGGAAGAAATTATTAGTTTTTTGGAAATGCCGTGTATCTTTGTTTCCCAAATGACATTGTTAGTGGAATGTTTATTTCCTGGGAAATGTTTTAACAGTTTTCATTCTAAATTGGGACAAATTAAGATTTCAAACTGGTAAGATTTCTCAGAAAATGCAAAGTCTGAGCCCTGACCAATTCAATGTATTCATAGTACACTCCATCTGTAAAATCCTAGATTATGTGAAGTCTGAGAGCCTGAAGGCTTGTCCACAGGGCAGATACAGCTCACTTGGAAGAAGTAGCTGCAACACAGGGCAGGTCTGCAGCCCTGTGAGCCAGTGCAGAGCACATTGACACACTGATATGAGGCAGTAGACCATTTTGCAGAGAAACTACATTGGACTGTGCAAACAATGAAATGCTATTTGTTTCAAGCTGTGGTGTATGCATTCTCCTGCTCAGCTTTAGTACAATTAAGAACTACATTGTGAAAAGGATCTAGTTTTCTCTCAGCAACTGGAGAAAAACATTTGTATTTCCTGTCTTTGTACTATTTTGACCATAGAAGTAGAAGCCACAAAATACCACACTTGTACTACCAGAGTAATTTGACCTGTTGTTTTTGTGAAGTTACACCAAAATTATTTCAGGTGATTCCGTAAAATTGTTTGGATAACAGGTCATTCCCAAACTTACTTAGAAAAGGAGATTCTTCATTTGTTTGTAGCTACACTGCAGAATTGTTGCTGTTGCTTCTGTGAGGTGGAGATTGGCAATATGTGTTATCTGAGATCTTCACATTGATTTTCTCACAGAGAATAGCTCTTCTTTATTCCAGTTTTCAGTATCCATATGCCAAGCTAACAACTTCTTCTTGGGTGTAACTTAACAACAGTAAAGTATATCCTTTGAATGATGCTGTTCCTCTTTTTCATTGTTTTCATGAAACCTTGAAATCTTTGGTGGGGGTGGGGGTTGTTTTAGTGTTGTCATTCAGTGGAGTTTCTACATCTTCTCCCTTTGGACAGCTGTGAGTTTCCATTTCTTTCCCACTGCCAATTAGATGGTAAACTGTTACCTGTACAGGGATGACAGTCGAGACATCTAAGGAAGGCTGACTATTTTGTGAGATTTGATGCTAGTTCTTTGTAGCAGAAGGATGTAGCAGAGAGAAGTACTGCTTCAGTGACATGGCTCTCTCCTCTGTTCATTTAGTTGTCCAGTTCTCTAAGGTATAGTTACAGGCAAATTAGTCATCACAGATATCACTGAATGCCATTTTGCATGACATAAAATCATTCAAGGAAGGAAGGAATAAAAGTTTGAGGTCTATTCATTTTGTATTGGAAAATGTTGGTAATGGCTATTGTCAATCCCTTAATATGCACTATTACCAGTTCAACTATTATTAGTGCATCTATACTTTGATTAGGAATCTGTTTACAATGTATAGAATTAATATATTGAAATCCACTCTAGAAACAGAGGCTGAAGGTTAGTGGACATTAAAAATAATTTCTAGACAGGAAACGTAGCAGTTCTGAAAATACTGAAAACATCTTGGGATTTAAATTTGGTAATGTTTTGAAAAGAGAAGGATACAAGACGTTGAGCAAAATCAGAGTGTTTCAAATGCTTCCTGATAGTGAGTTAGATACATACGGGCAGGACTTGTTTCTCCTTAGTTTCTTTTTCTTTCTTAGCTAATGTTCGTGCAAAAATCCCATTGGCTTTAATGGAAAAACTCAAAACTACTCCCATGTTTTTCATCTGGTACATAAGTATTTATTTAACTATCAATCTTCTTTGGAAACCAACATTTACTAAAAATGACAGTAATACTTGGAATTTAGCCTAAAAAAAAAAGTCTTGTAAAAAATAAATAATTGAAAACAACCAGACAAAAATATTTATTTTGTTCTGGTTTGGGTTTTGATTAAAGAAAAATGTGTATCTGGAAAGGTATGCACTGTAAACAATGCTGCTGGATGTAGTATTAATTCAGATTGCTAAGTTAAGCATGTCTGCAAGGCCTGCAGGATCAAATAATAGTTGAACATTTCTATTGTAAAAGATCGTGAAAGTTGGGAAAATAATGCGGGGTCTAGATTTAGGTACCTGGCAGGGATTTCTTCAAAAACTGCTGCATGGTTAAACTAGAAATTTAAGAAAAATAAATCACGTTGACCAACTGTGTTATGTATGACTGCTTTGGATGGTTTTTGTCATCCATATTGCAAAATATCATTGAACTCCAAAAGTTACTTAAAAATCCTTAACGCAGGTTGTCCGGACGTTTTCAAAATACTGGCTCAGGCAAAGAGCACACGAGAAAGAATATTCTACTTCATCCAGCTGCCTCAGCAAAGAAACAAGCAGAGAAAACGTGCCGCCGAGGTTTGATCAAAGCTCATGGCCTGACAGGATGAGATGCATCCTCCCGGGGTCTCCCCTATGCGCCCGGTGCCGCCGTGCGGCCTCGAGAAACGCCAAAGCACCGCCGCGGGGAGCGAACCCCGACGGGAGCGGCGGGGGAGGGCGAGCGGGGGCCGGACAGGACGGGCTGGGCACAGGATGGGGACGGGGACAGGGCCGGGCACAAAATGGGGACTGGGACAGGGCTGGGCACAGGATGGGGCCGGGGCCGGGGCCGGGGCCGGTGCGGGCCGTGCCCGCCGGGCAGGCGCGGGGCCTTGCTGCCCTCTGCCGGCTGCCGCCCGCCCGGGAGCCCCACGGGCCCCTCCGACCCCGGGGGCTCCGCAGGCCTGCAGGAGATGCGGGTGCTCCCTTAAGGGCCTCGCTGGATTCGGTAAGATGGATTTCCAGACGGGCAAAGCCCATCTCCCGCTGCACGGGGAGCGATAGAGCTGCTGCGTCTACTTGAAGATGGGGCTGAGTAAATCGCTTTTGGGTTCTTTCTGGGTTTGCGTGCTGGTTCAGAGCACCAGGGCAGTTT
Organism: Picathartes gymnocephalus; assembly: GCA_013390045.1. NCBI lineage: Eukaryota > Metazoa > Chordata > Aves > Passeriformes > Picathartidae > Picathartes > Picathartes gymnocephalus. The sequence continues at coordinate 26,642 of WEKY01046607.1, forward strand.
TGCAGCAATTACCCCAGTCTTTCTTGCCTATCACATTCAGTTTTGGCACTTGCAGAGGGTGCTTTTTGGGGGAATCTAACAGGATATGCTCTTTTCTGGACAGACACCTAACAGGTAGCAGCACCTGACTGGGAACGCAGGTGTACAGATCCGTTCTGTGCAAATTTTAAACATTGCTAGGTCTGATGAACCCTCCCCAAACTAGACATAGTGTAAGTGTAGGAGCCCCTTACTTACTTCTTTGATCTGAGCCGCTCCTTTTGTGCCAGCAAACACAGTCAATCTGAAAAATGCCATGAAAAAGAAAAGCATTGCACCAAGCTATCTTTCAAATTTGTGAAGTAGGAACTCTCCCTCCTTACACAGTGCCCACACAGGGAAGGAAAGTGAGAATATGACAGGTACTGCTTTATGTGTATTTACCAACAAGTCACTGAATTCAGTTTGAATATTCAGCAGGTTTGCTGGGTGATTCTGGTACCTATGCACCTGTAGCCAGTACCTACAAATAGCATCATATAGCTGATACACCCTATACTAGACATCAGCAGAACATATTTTTTTATATATATCACCCACCCCATTCAATTGATGCACAACTTTTCTGTCATAAGGGATGGCATACATGTGTTTATGCTACTTGTCAAACGAATGGCAGCATTTCTCACTGCTGCATTCTGTTACAGACACTTCCAAAGTCAAATGTGTGAATCAATACTCTTGTTAGCACTATTACTGATATGATATTTGCCTATCTAAAAGCTTTTTTTTTTTCCCTGAAAAAAGAATTATTATTAAGGTTCAGGTTTGAAGGTAAATTCTATTCTTATTTTTTGCATTGGTATATAAAGAGCTCAAATTCAGGAGAGTTGCTCTTGATTTCTGTAGTGTCTCAGAACTCATGTCTCATGTCATTTCATGAATTATTAGCCTGAAGGTGTAGCTGCTCTGGGAATCATCCCCAACTCTATAGCCTTTTTTATGGCATTTCTGAAGATGATCCAAAGATGAGTTTGTATCTTATGTAGCTTTATATGCACTGGCACAGATCCCCAAAATAATACAGCTGTGGTAGTAACGTATTGGCTGCAAAACCTATCTAGGTACTTGATAGAGAGAGAAAATGCACAGGTACTCATTCAGAAGAAAAAAATTAGCTCATGCAGAGCTCCATACTACCACAGCTGGGCTGTGGATTCCCCAGAGGGACAAACCGTGGAGGTTTATCTCCATTTATTCTATGACTTTTTGTAGAGCTACTGGAAGCCATAGGAAAACATAGGATCTTTCAGGAGCAGTTGACCCTGGAATTCTACTTCAGTTAAAGGTCAAGGCAAAGAGTCAAGGAACTGTTGGGCATTTCATGTAGGATTTGGTCTGGCAGAGCTGACAGGTGTTCTACAACCTGTTAGGTCACCAGCCCTGCAGAATTCAGCAGGGGCTAAAACCCCTCTGAGTTGGAGCCTTTACTGCTGCTGCTGCACAGGGCATTTCAGTTTTTAAAAGTCAGTGTTTTCAAAATAAGTAATGCTTAGTCAAAAAATGGCAATTCAGTTTGCAAGTGATGTATTTGGTATGCTTTTCCAGTAGCAAGGGAAACAGTAAATGAATCAGCCTGAAATGAAAAAAAAAAGGAAAAAAAAAAAAAAAGAAGGAAAAAAAAAAAGGAGATTCCCAACAAGTTTCAAATAGTATTTGTAGGTCTGTAGGGAAAAAAAGCCCGAAACAAATCAACGAACAAAACAATGCTGTTTCTCCTCTTTTCTGTATAACTGATAGCAAAGGGACTGTGTGAGAGCATTGTAAAGATACTCTGAAAAGGTTTTACATGTGTGAGACCATGGATGGAAGGAAGCAGAAGCTAATTAATCAATAAATAGAATTTTCTGTAACTGTTCTGTCCGTAGCTATTGTATCTGTGCTGGCATGCTTCCCGAAGCGGCATCGCAGTTAGTGCTGAACCCGACACATACTTGGTGTCGCTTTCCCGCAGTAGCATGTGGAAGAGATTAGATAAGCGAGGTGGCTCCTGCTGCGGGGAGTTATTCACGCCTCGGAGCACTTGAAAGGTATGCTTGATCTTCACACCTCGGTGTGAGCGCTGCCAGAAACGGTTCGGGGAAGCTGCTTCATCAGAAAGCAAATACACACAAGCACAGCCACATGGCTGATCCGTTCAAAATCGGTCCTTCGCTTGGGTTCTGCTGCGGCCCTCGGAGGCCTCAGAGAAGACGGCAGCTGCGGTCGTGGTTATCTTTGATGTAGGTTTCTGACGATAGAAGTGGGAACCAAGAAATCCAAACTACCCGTAGCTTTTTCAGTCGTGTGAAATTTTCTTTACTGGATACTGCGCCGCGCGTGTACCTTACTTCTGTTGGGTTTAAGGTTTTGGTTGTTTGGCTTTTGGAGTTTTCTTTCGGTTGTTTTTTTTGGGGGGTTTTTTGTTTGTTTGTTTTTGTTGTTGTTGTTGTTGTTGGGGGGGTTTTTGGGGTTGGTTTTTTTTTTTTTTTTTGAGGCTCAGTAAAACCAGTAGGAATAAAAGCCAACCTTTTCTGGGCGCCATGGGATAACACTGTCAAGGAACGCCGGCGGGAGAGCCGGAGCCGGCAGGAGCCGCAGGGCAGCCCCCGCCTCCGTCCCACCGCCGCCCCGGGCAGCCGGCAGGGGCTGGAGGAGCGAAGGAGTTAAAGGGAGGCGCTTGGGAAATCTGATGCTAACGAAGCCCCAGGAATGTTGCACATTTCCATTCCCCTTCAGCTTTCGGAGGTGGTTGGTCCCCGCTGCGGGCAGCCGCTCCGCGGACAGCCCCGAGGCCGCACTTGCTCCGGGCGCCGCCCCGCACCTTCCCGCAGGTTACGCCGGGAGACGCCGGGGA